>CM021109.1:458969112-459569112 GCA_007115665.2 Sequoiadendron giganteum
TTGAGGGTTGAGGGTTGAGGGTTGAGGGATTAAGAGGGTATAGGGGTTGAGGGATTAGGGTTTAAGGGTTGAGGGTTGAGGGTTAATGGATTAAGAGGGTATAGGGGTTGGGGATTTGGGTTTAAGGGTTGAGGGTTGAGGGATTAAGAGGGTATGGGGATTGAGGGATTAAGGTTTAATGGTTAAGGGTTGAGGGTTGAGGGATTAAGAGGGTATGGGGGTTGAGGGATTACGGTTTAAGGGTTAAGGGTTGAGGGTTGAGGGCTTAATAGGGTATAGGGGTTGAGGGATTAGGGTTTAAGGGTTGAGGGTTGAGGGTTGAGGTATTAAGAGGGTATAGGGGTTGAGGGATTAGGGTTTAAGGGTTGAGGGTTGAAGGTTAAGGGTTGAGGGATTAAGATTGTAGAGGGGTTAAGGGATTAGGGTTTAAGGGTTGAGGGATTAAGAGGGTATGGGGGTTGATGGATTAGGGTTTAAGAGTTAATGGTATAGGGTTCATGGTTTAAGGGTCCCACTCCCTCTCTCGGGTCTCCCCCCCACCATATAACTAAATAAATTATTTCCCTCTCAAGTCTGTCTCTCTTGGGTCTCACTCCCTCACATGCTACCTATACTAATCAGTGTCACTCCAATGCCCTCTCTCACAATCCCTCTCTATCAAGTCTCACCTACTTTCTTAGGTCTCTCCTTCCCACCCCCTCTCTCCCACTTTGACTCCATCTCCTTCTCTCAGGTGTCTCCCTCCCACCCTCTCTCCCTCTCTCTCTTAGGTTTCTCCCTCCCTCGTCCTCTCCCTCCCCCTCTCTTTATCTCAAGTCTCTCCCTCCTACCCCCTCTCTCTCTCTCCCACTCCCTCTCTCTCTCACTCCCTGTATCTCTCTCCCACTTTGTCTCTCTCCCTCTCTCAGGTCTCTCCTTTTCAAAACAACATATTTGTTGCTCACCAAATTTGGAGAGCGCCAAATGTGTTTTACCTTGAAACGGTAAAATAAGGCTTGACCCCATGATTCAGGCTCACATTCTCGTGTATTTGTCTAGTTCAACTCTTTATCCAAGTCAGAAACACCTTTTTTTATGTAGTTGAATTCATATTGTACCAATCTATACTCGATCCATCACCTTTTTACCACCAATCTGCATGGTAGACAACATAGAAGAAGACATTTTGAAGTTTCTCCATCATTTTATATTATCTGAGGTAATATATTCATTTTGGGAAATTGAAATGTTTATATTTAGTATATTTGTTTGTTTTTGACAATATAAACTAAATTTCCTTAATAATTTTATTAATCATAACAATTGGACATAGGATTCAACATTTAATTAGATGGGGTTTGCATAAAAAAGTTCAATTTTTATGAGTTTGAAGAACAAAAAAATTAAAAACATGACATTTACTTAACATAAATTTACTGATGAATTCTATTTGCATTGCTTATAGTAGTCCATTTCTAGCATGGCTAGTGGAATTCATTGTATTTCATTCTTTTTCCAACTAATTTGGAAACCTTTTAATTTCATCTAATTTGGAAAACTTTTATTTTTATCTAATTTGGAAAACCTAATAGCTTTCATCAATGTTAATGCAAGTGTCCATTAATTTTTTTGTTCCATAAAAAATTCACCTTCATCACATGTGCTTAGATAAATTCAAGTGAGTTGACATTATTGTTAATGCAAGTTTCCATTCATTCATACCATTTGCCTTTCTAATAAATAAAAAAATGGTAAATTTTGTGCAATTGAGAATGATTATTGTCTTTCTAAGTTACCTCATTGCCAAAGAAATAGTGAATAATTATAAAATATAGCATCACAAACCCTTCTTTGAATTCATATTCTTCATGATTTCGTTGACAATCAAAAATTTGGTTTTGAGAAAAATAAACACAAGAGTCTCTAGTTGTCATTTAGGTGGCAACAACTTATACCCTAGGTCAGTGATGTAGAGTAGGGAGACAAAACCTTCAACAATCATTTAATTAGATCAATTTCAAAAAATCTTCAATCTCAAAAACCTCAATTCAATGTTGAACTGACCAATTCACATCTAAAACAAAATAAAGATCATCCATAAATAACAAGCTATGCTTTTCAAGATGACTACCATTCTAAACCTCTGGAAGATTTTAACAAAACGCACCATATGTAAGTCTATTGCTCGAAATATTGTATTCATACAACAATCACTCCTAAAAAAATGAAATAAACTCAATATTACTAGAAAATCTAATCTATGAATTGTTCATCATAACCTTTATAAAGTTCAAGTTCAATAATGCTAGTCAAAAAGTCCACAACTTCAAAATCAACATTCCAGGCATCTAGTGCAGGAGCACCTTGTAAGCTCAATTTTGTCAAAAATGTCATCTTTAGTGAGCATGGTCAAATGCTAGGATTTTAGTTAATGTTGAGTATATTGCGTTCAGTAAGGTCAATTAGACCATTTTATAATGTATTTCAAGCTAAGGGAGTTCAGTTGTGTCATAGGTTGCAATTTGGCTAAATGTGGTCAGAAAAGTTGCTAAAAGATGCAAAAATTGCAGAGTTCGAGGGAGTTGGAATGAAATAAAAATATGTTTAATAACCTTCAATGCCTCAAAGGAGAGGTTTTTGGTTGATTTGTACCCCATTTTTTTTTATCAAGAATGTTATTTTCTAGAAATTTACTGGTTTATCTCACTTTTCTTGTTGTTGTATGGCCTGTACGGAATCTAACATGATATGAAACTAGTTGGATGTTGTATATTAATTAATTAACTTTCATTTTCATCTATTTAGAGTTTCTAACTCTTTTTATAGAGAAAGTTATATTATTTTTACTGTTGCTACCTACTTTCACAGTGTTCTTGGATTGAGGGGTTTCATTATGTAATTCAACCCATTACACTTTTCTGCCTATTGTAACTTGTGGAATGGGTCCTCTAAATTTTAAAATACATGACTCACCTATTTAGAATATTTTGGGGTCAAGGTTGGGTGTTTGGGATGATGTTCTAGGACTGTAGTAGGGTCTTTTCATGGTGAAAATTAGGGCTTCAAGTGGTGTTTTGACAAAATGTAGGAAGGAATATCCATGTAATGTATTATTCACCATGTGCAGGGTCTGGTAAGTGTTTTTGGTTCTTTGTATGGGTCTAGCAGGTCTGGGAGATAGGAGTTTCGTTAAAACCCCAAGTATTTTGCTTGAAATTGACGGTTTGGTGGATTGGGGGTCTAGAGGTCTTGGACCTGGAAACAAATCAGGAAATTGGAGGTTTTGACACATAAAATACTTATATTTGAGGATTTTGAGTGAATATGTAATGTTTAAAAGGTACTCTCTTTGTAAATTAGGCCAATTGAATAGCCTTTTCCAAGGTGGGTCTATTGGAAGTCAATATTGGTCCAAAGGATTTGATGTTGGGGTTTACCTATGTTTTATAAATTGCAAATGGGTATCTTAATCATCCCTGAGTTTGTCAAGTGTTTTGGAAAATCTTGGTGAAAAGGCCCTTGAACTGGGTTACCTATGCTACAAGGGAAAGCTTGGTAGAAGTTGGGATTTTCAATTGAACATCTGGGTTTGCTTTGAAATCTGATTGATTCTCATTGATTTGTTGTATTGAATGGTTTCCACCCCTCTGCATCAAAAATGGTGTTTCTTGGTAAGTTAAGTGATCAATTTGTGTGCAAGTCTAGTAAGAGCCTTCCTCTAAATCTTTGAACAAGTTCATTGTGGATCCCTACATGTACTGCATCAGCCTCTAGGTACTTTGCCAACTCTTCAAAAACACTCAAAATCCCTACTCTAATATCTAACCCTAAAAACCTCTAACTCCATCATGTATGAAAAATATTGTGTAGCATAGACATGTTTGATAATTCCAAACAATTTGTTGCCTTCTTTCATAAAATGCTTTGGTTTGTTTCATATTTAATGCAATGTAATCAGCAATATCAATATTTTTGTAAAATGCATTACTTAATTTTGTTTTATGTGTGTTTGTGAACATGTAGCATTCAAGGTCATGCTGAGGAAACGACCGAAGCCTCTAACACCAGAAGAACGTGCAGCTAAAAATGCAAGGAGAAGATAATAAAAAAATGTAGCTCGTGAAGCAAAGGAATTGCATCCCATACAACCATAAATTCTCGTGCAATCTAAGAGAGATGTCAAATTGGAAAAAAAAAGGGCACGAATGAGGAAAGTTCATGGAAGGACAAGAATGGATACAAAAGTTGCGGGCACATCATCAACCATAGGTGAAGGTCAATGCACATCTCCAGTTGAAGACACATTGACAACAACATGTGGTTTTCCAGGTACATCGGAAATCACATCTCCAATTGAAGACACACTATCAAAAACATTGCGTTTTGAAAGTACATCAACAAACACATCTCTATTTGAAGGCACTCCACAAACAACATCTCAAGTTGGAGGTACAACATTGTTTACATGTCAATCTCAAGGTATGTCATCAATTGCACCTCCAATTGAAGGTACACGATCTATCCCCAATGTTGTTGACCTTCCCAATATTGACACAAATTTACATTTGAGAACTCCTCCTAGAGTTTTGCATAGAAAACCTACATTTTTGATTGATATTGATTCCAATGTTTTGAAATGCATGCCTAATAAGATTCCAAAATGTACATGTCAAAGATATGCACAAAGGATATGGAGTTTGTTTTTTGTGAAGCTAAGTGAGGGTGGAAGATGCCAACTATTTGTTGAAATGATGAGGCAACTCAAATCTAGGCCCACCATGAAGGATCTTGCACTAAGAGTTTTGAATGACTCAAGTGAAAATTCCATTGTAAAGAACTTGATGAGTGCATACGAGAGCGTGGGTTCCACCTCATGCACGAAGGATAGTTGTGCCACACAACGTGTGATGAAAACAACACTGTTAAGCAGTCAAACAAGGAACAAGGTGAAGCTTACAAAGGAAAGTGAGTCTTTGAAAATAAGTAGATCATCTCTAATGAGAGCCAAAGGAAGGCATGAAAGAGTGGAGGATCCAAATAGCAATGAGTTATGGGCATTTTCGGGTAGAGTGCCACGGAAAGACACAAGAATTTCACAATGCTTGAGATATTTAATTGTGAATTATTGGAAGGATAACACACGGACCTCTCCTAATCAAAGAGATGTTGTAGGAAGGAGAATTGGTATTAAAAACTATGAGCCACATCCAATGCATTATTAAGATACCACTCAAACCCAATTTTTTGCTGATTTTGTATAGAAGTTTCCTGAAATTAAAATATGTCAAAGGTATTTTGAAATGCTAAATCCTTTTTATGTAAAAATAAATCACACACGCACTACTTGTTGTTGTAAGGTTCATATTGAGTTTTCTAACCATTATTATGTTTATCGACATAAATGTGTAGATATGCATACTGACAATGTTTTGTAGGAATGTAACATAATACCTCCACCTAAATCATCAAGGAAATTTTTGTCTTCCATTTTATGTGAAAGAGAGGATGGTCAATTTTTTTACAAAAAATCATGTTTGGATGGCACATGTGATCATTGTGGTGGCATGCAACATTTTCCAATTTTCCAACAAATGTCTAGTACACACACAATTGGAGACAAAATTGTGGAATTTGGCAAATATAAGACAGTGGCATACAGTCTAAAAGATGGGAAAGAAGAAAAGAAGTGTGAATTGGTCAGTGACAAGATTCCAGTGTATCAGTTTATGGGCATTTTTTGTGATCAGGTGGTCTATGATTATGCAAGGCATACACACAGAGCACAATGGTTGGACTCACATTTCAAGTAATGCAAGGACACATTTCCACTTCATCATATCATTTCAGTTGTCAACTTCGCTAAGAACTACACACTAAAACCACAGGACGAGGTGCAATCACAGTACTACAACTTCATGCATGTTGCTATATTTGTGCATATAGCATTCATTCATGCAAATGATAGTACAAAGGAAAATAGGAAAGTATTGAGGGAGTATCAATTTTACATCAGTGATGATCACACACATTCTACAGAGTTTGTTCAAGGTTGCTTTCATATGTTCTATGTTGATCTGGCTAGCAGGGGCATATCATTTAGTCAGCATATCATATGGTCAGATAATTGTACATCACAATTCAAGAACACCAAAATTTTTTACTGGTTGAGCAGGATGCATAGGATTAGTGTTGTTCAACATATGTGGAACTTCTCAAAGGCCGGACATGGAAAGGGGGAGCATGATGGAGCAGGTGCATGTATCAAAAGAGCCCTAGCACGAGAAGAGTTAAATTACACAAATAGTATAAAGTTGATAGATGCAAGATCAATTGTCTAGTGGTGCAATGGTGCAATGGGTCCAGGTAGTTAAGGTAATTCTTTAGTTCAGAGATTTTTTCATTTAGTAGATGATACTAACATTGCAAAATATGAGGATTGTTGTACACTAACAGGATCGAGTGAGCTACACTCTTTTAGAAGCTCCAATGTAGGTACATGGACTATCCATACAAGGAATATGGCATGCTTTTTTTATGCATGTACATTTCAATCATGGAATGATTGCGAGTCAATAGATTGGGTTGACGAATGGTCTATAAGAAGTCTAACCCCACTTGACACTTATCAGCTCCCGACAACTCTACAAATTGTGGAGATGCAATCATCCATTGACTTTGATCATGTATCGGACCTACTAGAACCAAGTAATATATCCTACTTACAAGTTTTATTATGTTGCTTGGTAAATAAATCTAACAAGATGAACATATCAATCCAGGGCACATTTATTCGGTGATTACAGATGAAGACAATGAAGAGGGTACAAATTATTACCTATGCTGTTGTATTGAGGCCAAAAAGAAATTGGAGTCCCCAGTTATAGATGGAGAAAACATAGAATATCATATAGGTTCGGTGGTGTTTATTGGAACATGGCTTTGAAGGTATCTAGTTAAGAATTTTCCAGTTTGGTTGTTTGAGGACTTCGACACGCATTGAAAAATTCTTCACTATTCGAACCTTGTCGTCGCCACCAATGTTCATTTGATCAAATATAAGGGCAGACCTACGAATAAGAACTTGTGGAAAGTGTGTGAGTTTGACCACGAGGCAATAATCGACATAATAAAGAGTAGAGCAGACCCAGATGGTTCCTTGGATTGATTTGTAAGTATGCACATTGAATTTGTAAAGTCATGTTATTGATCACTCTTTTGGGCCAACACCTTGCAATAAGGATTTTTCACCATTACTATTTGATGTCATATGCATTTATGATTGTCATTGATCCTTTTCTAATTGTGACTATAGGTAATATTAAAGTTTTTCAAAGTATATAAGAAAATAACATCGGTTGGTGGTGCAAGTGTTCAGTTGTATGAGAAACATCAATTGCTGGTGCATTTTTTGGTTGTCAATCTTCTCTTTCTTTTCCATCTCCTAGATTTATCAGATTCTTATATGCTACATGTTTTATGTTAAGCCTCTCAATGATATATTTGAAATTTATACATAGGGTCATCGAGAGATGATAAAGTAGTGAAGGGGAACATCATCATTGTAGGACCTTCAATCGACCTCCTTATCTAGCATGCATGAAGGTGATAGTAGGTTTCGTCAGCTATATGACTGACATTATTTAGTTATTTCTCTTTTAATGATTTTTATGTGAGTCTATGTCTAAGATTTAGAGGCTTTTGCAAGTTTTTTGTGGACCAAATTCCTATGATACTACACAACCACAAAGAGGCTATTACCCATGTGTTTCATAGGGAGCAAGGGATGTACATTTTTTGAACCATTTTGGAATGCAAATAGCTAGGCCAGCCGAGGTAGAATGGAAAAACGAAACTGAGTAGCAACTCCTTTTGTTTCTTCTCAAGTACAATATATTTCATGATTTGTGCTAGAAATGGGAGGATTATTTCCCTGCATGTATTGCTACAAGTATTCACAAATGGGAAGATTTTCAAGATGTTCTTCCATCACTATTGTAATATTTGTCATTGACTTAGTGTATTTTTTGATATACTAAAATTATGAGAAATTAATACATGCAAATGTGTATATTCCTTAATATATGCCTCAATTAAATGTGTATATTACATTTAAAATTAGTTGTAATGATTCATGGTTTACATTAAAGTTGTCTTCAAGGAAAAACATGTGGATTTATTAGTAAAAATGAAATAATGTTTAATATAATTGTAGAAAGGCATATTTTATTGCCCCTACTGATGCATATTTTTCAATCCAAGGGATCATCCTTCCACACCTCCTACTCCTAAAATAACATTCCCTACACTCAACTACATCATCCCACCGAGTTACATTTGATGACAGGAGGTGGGATGATGGTTATGCCATTAGAATAACCCCAAACCCTTAAGGTTGTTCAAGAACGTGATAGGAGCAATTTGATGAATTAAGGCACTAAAAGATTACAATGAGGAAAATTTTCGGCCGCCTCCCACATCTCCAAAAATAAAATCGATGTCTCTCGCTCTCTCTTGTGAAGTATCCCACCGATCAAAGGTCAAACATGCAAAACAACGTCCAAATACCTAAAAACGTGATTTTTTTTTTAAGTCTCAGACCTCATTGTTTCATTGCATGGCTGGAGAAGACAACGACTGGGCTTTGGTAACTGGTAAGTCATATTTTTTTATTTGTTTTTAATTTTTAAAATTTTCATTTCATAGATGAGGCTTCGCCACTCCTGTCTCATACACTTGACGACAACGTTAGCTGAGTAAAGTGAAATTCCCAGGCACAAGAGCATCACCCCTGTTTAAAATCATGGAATCTGTAGATTCTGTGATTTTAAACAGGGGTGATTCTCTTGTGCCTGGGCATTTCAAATTACTCAGCTTAATAAAATTTTAAATTATAAAACATTGAAACAATAAACTATAAAGAATAATAGAATCTAAGAATATTAATAAACTTTAAAAATTAAACTAATAAACTTTGATATAGTCAATTGTCATGTGCAAGGATGACTGTCATGATATGAAAACCACCTTCATGACTATGATATGTCTTTGTCATTAGTCACTTGACTGTCCATTGTCAACTATCTTCATGACTGTCTCTCTTATTTCTAAGTTTCTATGTTCTTTCAGTCATTATCCTAATCCAAGGTAACTGCCATCTCCATTTGCCATGACAGTCATGTCACTATATTGTGCTACATTTTTTAACAATGCTCCCTAACATCGAGTATCTCAAAAGAAAAAATCTTGTAATCTCTCAACTATAAAACCTATTTCATGAATTCCATGCCATTCTATCTTGTAATCTTTCTAGCAGGTACTTTCAAAACACTACTGTTAAAAATTCAATAAGTATCCAGTCCTTTAATACATCAACCATTCTATAGTGACTACTCCAGCTCTCCATTGCTAGTTTCTCTAACAAAAACCAAGGAACAAATAAAAACAAGAAAACTTCAAGTGAAAAGGGGAGTTCTTGAAAAATCCTTTTAAATGCATCTACCCTAAAGCTTTCCTTAACTCCCACAAACTTGGACCACTCTTTAGCTTATGTGTTTAAGTCTTTAAGATCACCACCCTTTCTCCATAGTGCTACCCTCCATACACAAACTTGTATGTGTATCATGTTATGACTGTCATTACCCCAGTTCACATTGCATACCCAACTATCCTTTTAATTGTCCATGTATGGACTGTCCTGCCTCTTTCATGCTTTGCCTCTACCCTGAAACTATGTACTATTCTTATGTCTATTATTCTCATGCCATAAATGGATCATAATGTTGTTTTTTCTCTAAACCACTATGAATGTTGTATGTGAGACCTAATCACTGTCCTATTATTATCTATGGTTTAAGAATATTAACTCTTTTTGTTTTTTTTTGTAGAACTTCTGAATTTGAATCAAGAATGTCGAGTGGGGGAAACAAACAAGCCTTGTATCCATTATGGAAGTATGTCGATCATGTTAAGGGGTCGAAGGGTTCAAGTGAAACAACCACAATCTCATACAAATTATGCCCAATGTCATGGCAAGGTACTTACACGAGGGTGAGGGCTCATTTCCTTCACATACCTGGAAAAGGAGTTGATCCTTGTATAAATGAGGTGGAACAATACAAGGCTATGAGATATCAAGAAAGGGCTTATGGAAAAGTTTCTAATATGAGCTCTCACGCTTCAACAACAGGGGCAACAGGGGCAAGTGCTGCAAATCAAACTCAAATTAGAGAGGTAGAGGTGGATGTCTCTTCAAGAGATGTAGCAGTAGAAAGTTCTTAGTCTCAAAACATGCCACACATTGGTAGCTCAAACCCCATTGGCATATTATTTGATGTGCATGGCCGAGAAGCAGTTGATGCAGCAATTGCATGCCTCTTTTATGCCAATGGAATATCGTTTAATGTTGCTCGATCACCTTTCTATACTGAGATGGTCCAAGAAATCAGCAATGCATCGGCTGGATATAGACCACCTATGTATGGAAAGCTTCACACTACTCTAATTGATAAAGAAACAATTTGATTAGAGCAAAAAACTACACCATTGAAAAGAGTGTGGGCTTCAGAAGGATGCAACACTGTGATGGATGGGTGGATGGATACTAGAAACCGTCCACTACTTAATATCATGGTAACATGCAGCAAAGGGCCTTATTTTTTGAAGGAATCAGATTGTTCGGGGCAAGAAAAAAATGTAGAGTTTCTTTTTAACCAGCTATGTGATGACATTGAGGAGGTAGGGGCATCACATGTAGTCCAAATTGTTACAGATGTTGCCCCTGTTTGTAAAGTAGCACGCATGTTGGTGTAAAATAAATACAAGCACATATTTTGGACACCATGTTGTATGTATTCGTTGAATAATGCACTCAAAGATATTGGCAAGTTTGAGTGGGTTTCAACTCTCATAGAAAAGGGCAGAAAAAATCAAATGTTTATATGCAACCATCACCAAACACAAGCTATTTATCAAAAAATTTCCAAGGTGGAGCTTCTCAAACCGGCTGATACAAGGTTTGCTTCTTATTTTATTCTCCTTCACCGTCTTTGTGAAGTGAAAGGTGCTTTGTGTTCCATGGTTGTTAGTGATGCATGGGAAGCTTGGAGGCAATCTACATCAAATGATGCAGTTGAGGTGAGAGGTATGATACTTGATGACCATTTTTGGGCTGATTTTAGAGTTGTTGTGGACTTTATTCAGCCCATATGTGAGGTGATCAAATTTGCAGATTCAGACAAGCCATGTTTGGGGGAAATTTATGAAGAAATAGATTCCATGTGTGAAAGAATTAAGAAGATAACAGATGCAAAAGATCCTTCACTATATCCTTTGATAGAAGAAAAGTTACATGGAAGATGGAACAAACTTAACACACCTCTTCATTGTGCTACCTATGCCTTAAATCCTAAATGGCATAATATACAAGAGACCAATAAGAGGGATCCATATGAGGATAGAGAGGTAATGAAGGGGTTTTGGGCTGCAATAAAAAATATATATGGCCGAGGTGAGGAAGCATCAATTATGAGGAGTCAATGGAATAAGTTTTCATGTGGGCATGGTGACTTTTCTTCCATGGAAGCTTTATATGATATGCAAGCACAGAAAGACCCTTTAGAGTGGTGGTGTAACCATGGAGGTGAAACACCTGAATTGCAATCATTTTCTATAAGATTACTCTCACAAGTGGCTAGCTCTTCATCTTGTGAGAGAAATTAGAGTATCTATGGTTTTATTCATTCACTAAAGAGGAACCGATTGGGGTCAAAGAAAGCAGAGAACCTGGTGTACATTCATAGCTCACTTCACCTTCTCTCTCATGTAGATCCTGCATACAATGAGGGTCCTTCAACAAAATGGGACCAAATTTCACCTGATGGAGATGTTGCAGCCATAGTGGATGAAGTGGTTGAACCAGATGGCCTTATTGATTTACCCCCAATTCTACTATGAGCAAAGGAACCTGATTAGAGAGTGATGATTATTTGGAGAACCTCATAATTGAGGACCTTGACATGGATGATATTGATGTGGTGTAGATGATATGAGATATCAGATAGATTTTTTATTTTTGTTTTTTGTTTGCATATTAGCCAATCGAACTATCAATATTTATGATTTCAATATGTAATTGAATATGAAATGTCAAATGTGAACTTAGAAGTTAAAACTATGATTATGGAATTTGAAGTATGAAGTATGAACTCTTTGGCTCTTTGACGCAATGAGACAATGACATTTGGATTTGAATTTTGACATTTTGACATTTTGTGTATTTAAATTTTAAAGTTAATGTTCATTCTTAAAATCTACTACTACTATTGTTTTTAAAGTTCAATGTCATTACATTTTCAGATTTTCTATATATTATAAACTTTTATATTAAAAAAAAAATGGCATCTCCAAGTACCCCCATCTCCTATTTTCAAAAAAATGTCATACCAATACCCGTACCAGTCATGCGACAACTATGGTATTTTCCAAGCTTTATTCTTTTCCCTCCAATCCAACAACCACAACTCGAGCCTCTCCAGGCTTTACATAGAATTTCTCATCCTCCTATAACTGATCAATACCCCTAACCACCAAGAAACCAACTTTTCAAAACACATAACCGTTGCAATTATAAATTTGTTGCATTATGCAACTCACAAATTTACAACTGTATCACTTTTCCTACTAACTAAACTAATGAATCCATTATGTCATTGAGATACAATATTTCATGTTGCCTTTTAGGCTTTCAAACTCACTTGTTGACACATTTTTAATGCAAGGGTGCATTCTGACCATCAAACATGGAGATTTGTGACAGGTGCCAAGGTGCTCCTGCACCACCGACCTTGTCAATCCTACCGAATTGGAAAGCTAGTGATCTCAATGCCTTGCCAAATCTATAGGGTTGACAAGGTAGGGCAGCGTATGCTTCATATAAATTGATGCAACCTAGGTCATCTCTAACATACCTTAGGGTATGACATTCAACCAAACAACTACTATGCACCAATCTACAACACCACAAGGGGACCTAATGAGGTTGTTCCAAACAACAACCATGATGCAGAGTGGATCAACCAAATAGGAGAGATGATACAACTTCTCTCAAATATGCCCACTTGGACATCAATTCACCAAACTCACAATAGGATAACCTTGCCACTCAACATGGGATTTTGGCCAATCAGACTGAGACAGAGGTTTAAACCAGATTTTTTACCCCAGAACATGTTTCTTCTGACCACTTGAAATCCAACCAAACTATAACTAAAATGGAGTTAAGTCTTATTCCCACCTAATTCCATCGAAAAGAGAGCACAATCACTCTGAGATAGGTTCAACCGACTCGATCCCTTAAGGGTCCAAAGTGCAAAAGGGAAACAATATTTGAAACCGTATTACTCATAAATCATGGTCATTATGAAATATTTTTCTAAACCTATGAGATCATGTTGGGCCCCTATACAATAACCTCTCTCATTTTTTGCTATTTCGGAGGCATTTTCCTATGGTGACGAATTTTCACTCAAGAAAAAACGTTGTTAAATGCAAGTAGTTGAAAGCTGCAAAGTGGTGCAACTTTCATTCTGCAGCTCGTGTGACCAAACGAACCATTCCAATACGTCTGGGTGGGTACGTTTACACTATCCATGGTCCTCTTTCGCACCCAAACATGTGAAATCGCTCCGAGCTACGTTCAATCAAATCGATCCCTTAAGGGTCCAAAGTGCAAAATGGCTGCAAACTTCAGCATGCTATTACTCAGACACCGTGATGCTTAGAAACTTCACACTTGAACCTATGAGATCAGGTTGGGCCCCTCTACCTCTCTCGTTTTTGGCTATATCGCAGGCATTTTCTTGTGGTGGCGAATTTTCACTCAGGGAAAAAAATATCAAATGCAAGTAGTTGAAAGTTGCAAAGTGGTGCAACTTTCATTTTACATCTCATGTGACCAAACAAACCATTCCAACATGTGCGGGTGGGTACGTTTACGCTAGGCATGGTCCTCTTTTGCACCCAAACATGTGAAATCGCTTCGAGCTACATTCAACCGGATCAATCCTTTAAGGGTCCAAAGTGCAAAATGGCTGCAAACTTCATCATGCTATTACTCGGACACCGTGATGCTTTGAAACTTCTCATCTGATCCTACAAGATTTTTTTGGGCCTGTCTACAATAACCTCTCTCATTTTTTACTATCTCGGAGGCATTTTCCTATGATGGCGAATTTTCACTCGGGGAAAAAGTTATCAAATGCAAGTAGTTGAAAGTTGCAAAGTGCTACAACTTTCATTTTGCATCTCGTGTGACCAAACAAACCATTCCAACATGTCCAAGTGGGTATGTTTACGCTAGGCATGGTTCTCTTTCGCACCCAAACATGCGGAATCACTCTGAGCTACGTTCAACCGGATCGATCCCTTAAGGGTCTAAAGTGCAAAATGGTTGCAAACTTCAACATGTTATTACTCAGACACCGTGATGCTTAGAAAATTTTCGTATGATCCTACAAGATCGTGTTGGGCTCATCTACAATAAACTCTCTCAGTTTTGGCTATCTCAGAGGAATTTTCCTGTGGTGGCGACTTTTAACTCGGGGAAAAAGTTGTCAAATGCAAGTAGTTGAAAGTTGCAAAGTGGTGCAACTTTCATTCTGCATCTCGTGTGACCAAACGAACTGTTCCAACGCATCCGAGTGGGTATGTTTACACTAGGAATGGTTCTCTTTTGCACCCAAACACGCGGAATCGCTCTGAGCTACGTTCAACCGGATCGATCCCTTAAGGGTCCAAAGTGCAAAATGGCTGCAAACTTTAGCATGCTATTACTCGGACACCATGATGCTTAGAAACTTCTCATCTAATCCTACAAGATCATGTTGGACCCATCTACAATAACCTCTCTCGATTTTCTCTATCTAGGAGGCATTTTCTTGTGGTGGCGAATTTTCACTCAGGGAAAAAGTTGTCAAATGCAAGTAGTTGAAAGTTGCAAAGTGGTGCAACTTTCATTCTGCATCTCGTGTGACTAAAAAAATCATTCCAATGCATTTGGGTGGGTACATTTATGCTAGACATGGTCCTCTTTCACACCCAAACACGCGGAATCGCTCCGAGCTACGTTCAACCGGATCGATCCCTTAAGGGTCCAAAGTGCAAAATGGCTGCAAACTTCAACATGCTATTACTCAGACACCGTGATGCTTAGAAACTTCTAATTTGATCTTACAAGATTGTGTTGGGCCCATCTACAACAAACTCTCTTGGTTTTGGCTATCTCAGAGGAATTTTCGTGTGGTGGCGAATTTTCACTCGGGGAAAAAGTTGTCAAATGCAAGTAGTTGAAAGTCGCAAAGTGGTGCAATTTTCATTCTACATCTCATGTGACCAAACAAACCATTCCAACACATCCATTTGGGTACGTTTACACTAGGCATGGTCCTCTTTCACACCCAAACACGTGAAATCGCTTCGAGCTACGTTCAACCAGATCGATCCCTTAAGGGTCCAAATTGCAAAATGGCTACGAACTTCAGCATGCTACTATTCAGACATCGGAACACTTAGAAATTTTTCATCTGAGCCAATGGGATCATGTTGGGCCCCTCTACAATAACCTCACTCGGTTTTTGCTATCTTGGAGGCATTTTTTTGTGGTGGCGAATTTTCACTTGAGAAAAATGTTGACAAACATGATCTCTTTCACAGTTAAAATAATAATGTTCTTTTGACAGTTAAAATAATATCCCAACAGACGAACCAAGGAACCACATCAGGGAACCACATCATCCCAAGTTTGTGTTTTCAACTTTCATTCCTAATTCATATCTTGAGATTCAAAACCATCTTGAAAAGGGTAACAATCTAACAATTTCAGGCTACATAGTAGCAAGTCTTCAAATTAAGAGATTTATTTGGCATATAAGGTCTTCATAAATTCTTTGTCAATTGGTTGCCAACACTATTTCAATGTTGTCTACACTTAATGGCCATATATAGGATTCATCATCCTAAGAAATTTTCTACAGAAGCTTATCAACTTGCCCTATTTCTCTAGGCATGGATCTATTTGTATCTTGTATAATAAAATGCATGATGAATGAATTTTTTCACCATTAACGTTTTTGCATTTTACCAACATATGGTATTAGAGTCTCTATGCTTGTGATATGTTCTGATGCATTTAATAGATCGTGCCATCTAAGGTGCAGTGTTTTGATGTAAAGATTTGCAGTCTATCACCATTGTTTCCCAAGTTAGAAACCCTGTACTTACATGGTGAAGTCTGTGAAGAGTGTGGTGTTGCAAAGAATGTTTTGAGAAGAGATTAATGTGCCAAAATCAACTACCTTAGTCGCATGCCACACAAAAGTGGAATTCTCTAGCATTTGAGCAAAGGCATGATCCTTTTTGAATGGATGAAGGATCCATAACACACAAATAATGTGTTGGTTACAAGCATCCACTACCTTTTGGGACAAGCAAATGACGGTTCTTCTACGACCAGATCAAAGGAGTGGTTGCCTACAATTTTAGGCATGGAGTTTTGAAAGAATATCAGAGCAGCCTCTTACATTACTTAGGCCAAACAACATGAGTGATATGTGTAGATTTCTTGAGAAACAGAAGTCATCCTCACCTATTTAGAGATGTCATTGCACAATAGTAGATAAATGTTTTGTTGGAGCGTGCAGAACTGGTGCTCAATAGAAAGGCGTGAGAAGAAATCAGGACACATAGTAAATTCATATCAGTGTTCCATGGAGTTTTGGGGATGGGGACAGTAGGGGACGTGTTTTCGAGATGTGGGGATGGGGGGCCTAAGTTTGGGAATGGCAAGGGGATGGTGGAGGGACGACGTTGAGGGGGCAGTAGGGTGTTTAAATACATATAGTACTTGATTTTAATTTTTTAAATATGTATAAGTATAAGAATTATACATCTTGGAGACAACTAGGAGTCCCCTAAACGTCTTGAGGACACCCCAACATTCTGAAAGTCGTATCAGCATCTTGCAGACAATGACACTAGTGGTGGGATGGTGGCATTGGTGGTGGCCTGGTGGAGGGACGTCTCCCCCAAGTCCCCAAGTCTCCAAGACGTCCCCCTCTAGGAAACACGAGATTTTTTGGGGGGACGCATCCCCGTGGAACACAATAATAAATAAAATTCTTGAACCTGTGTGTCTAGAGTAGTTAAGTGAGTGACCTTGCAATGGTTGAATATTGTTAAAAATCAGGTCGTGCCATACTCTAAGTCATCACTTCTCATGATCAATAAGCATTTTTTTATCAAAGTGTGATCTCATTTGAATGCAATATTATATTGTTTAATACCACAGGTGGGAGCAAGAAGTACAAATTCTCATATTTTTGATATGATGACCTAATAATGAAAATTGCATTAGCAAGTGTAAGGTATAGTTTTAAAAACATCCAATAGTATATTTCTATAGATGCTTTGGTAGACATGTATGAAAAATGTGGTAACATAGACAAGGCAGGGAACTATTTGAAAAATTATCTCAAATAAATTTGGTCTCATAGAATGCCATGATAAGAAAATGCAATTGGCAGTTGCTCCTAGTTATTAGTCATGCAATGTGAAGAAATTGTATAACTGCTTAGGTTGACTTTGTACAAACTATATTGTAATTAAATTTTCGGCATCTATCAACATCTACTTATTACTTATGCAAAGTGAAGTAATGCTTTGACTTTGAAATATGTGCAATGCAATGTAATCAATGACATGAATATAAACTACAAAAATCCATTTTTTACAATTCAATAGTTAAAATATTTATTTTATTTGCTCTCTATATCTCTATATGCTATGGAAATACCTTTCAATTTAAAAATAAAAAATGTTTTATCTTTTGTTGTACAATTTTTCCCGATTTTTTCATAAAGTATTATACTTTTGGTTTGTCAAACTTTTCCCCAAAAGATTTTTGCTGCTATGCATTGGAAGCATGAAGCATATACGTGAATACACAATATAGATGAAGTATACATGTGAATAAGTGAAACATAGATGTGAATAAGTGAGGCACAAGTAATTGAAGCATTCCAAAGGATACAAACCACCACGAATGGAGCTTATTTATACAATACGCTTTAAATGGGGCTTATTGAGCATTCGATTGTAGTTAATTAAGTATTAGATGTAAACAAAATCCATGCCTACAAAATTCAAGCATACAACTTACACGATATGCATGATAACATCATTCAAGAATGGTAGTAGCAAAATAAGAGTTTCTTTAATCGAAAATCCGAAAGGTTATACAATGATATATATTGATAAAAGTATATACAATATATATCCAAAAAAACCATATAGGCTTAGTACAAAGGAGCCATATGGACATAAAATATCACATATATATATCAATAGTACAAAACATATGTTCCAAAATGCCACATAGGCATACAGAAAACAACACTAATACATAGTAATTTCCCTCTAAGGGAAGGAAATAGATCTCGTGTTGCCTTAGAAATTCGGCTGGATGGAGTGACTGTTGCTGCTCTTGTCTTTTGAACACGCTCGCTAGTCCTCCTCTCTTCACTTTGGACCTTCAACTGATACAATTAAAATTAAAGGTGTTAAAACATAGAAATTGAATTGTGGAATGGCATATAACAAAATATATAATCACTTACCGCATACATATATTCATCATGCACATTTACAGCATCACCACGTCCATGATCTGGAGTGACAACCACCTGTAGCAACCATGAAGATAGAAATTAAACTACATAAAAATATCATGAAAATTTTCTATAATAGACCATAAAAGAGCAAATATAATGTCAAATTGACTAATCTATTACGTACCTCTCTCAATGGATCAGAATTGGCTATTGTTGCAGCAACTCCATGGTCCATCATGCCACCAACATCACCAGGGCTATCTCTTGTCAACATCTGCAAATGAAACAATATCTTAGGTATCATGTTGATATAAATACCAAGAGGGGATAATGGAACATAAGGTGAAATAAGAGAGGGTAATGGGATGGGAATAGAAGGGTGATGCAGAGAGGGGGCTCAAACTGATTCAAAGTGACAACTTGCATTCAAGAGACATCTAATAAGATTAAAATGGCCTATTAGAGTCATTCAAACAATCCTTAAAGCTTGAAAACAATCGGGATTCTAACTTCTCACTTTCACCCATGTAACCTAACAATAGTGCAAACTCAATTTATGGCCTTTAACTCCCATGCTTTCCAAAACACTTCACAATCAGAAGGTGGATTGAGATACCCATTTTAGAGTTATAAAACATATCTCTTAACCAGATACAAGTCTTTTGGACCAATCCCTGAAATTAGACCCTCAACATTGTCCTAGGCCATGAATTAGGCCAGATTTACAAAGCAACATACCTTTAAACTTAACACAAACCCTTGACACTTATTGCCAATGCTTCAAACTTCAAGACAACATTACAAAATGAGTTATCATGCCTTTTTAAAGGCTTATCCTCATCACACCAATTCCCAACTGCCTTACAACTACATTTTAAACCTCTCATGACCGTTGCATTACAAATTTGTTGCATTTATGCAACTCACAAAATTAGCACTTTCAAGTTTTGACTCTTTATATTTTTTGAGACCCTCTTAAACACCTAAAATATTACAAATAGTCTAATGAGACCTTATTCAACTAAGAAATCATGATAACTCAAGAAAACATCATCCTATCTACCTTGACACCTGATAGGCAGTCGTTAGGTCCTACTACTTTAGAATATTGAATGTCAATTAGTCGACTGGGCAGTGTCCAAGGCAATTTGTAGAAGGAGATGATTCAGATAACTCATTTTATATTTTCTATTTTACCTTAAACTATTGGAATCAATTTTAATCTAAGGCCATTACTATTTAACTAAAAAAATAATCTTACTCTAAGAAAAACCGGAAATACTAAGTTAAAAAACATAAGACAACTAATTTAGAAAGCAACACAACTAAACTAGAAAAATAAGTGAACAAACAATGAACAACAAAATAGTAAAATACTTATCTACCTAACTAACTTCCCTCGAGTGGCCAACTTGCAAGTTAACACTTCGTACTTAAATCACATAAGCTACAAGTTTTGGAGTCTATCCATTATGAATAGTCATCATTACTCATAATTCAATAGTTTACCAAATGACAAAAATCAGGTAACTCATTTCAACAATATTTTAGAAACTATGTGAACAACATAACGATACTTCTTCTGTCTTTTTCATCACTTATGAAATTACATTCTTATAGATAACTTATAACTAAATCCTAAATTTAAGATGACGTGGATAGCCATTGAAAAAGTCTTCAACAACTTAAAACTAACTTTTATGCCTTTAAAGCTCATAAACATATAGAAGGCTCGAGAAGAGCCATGAAGTTTTGATAACATAATTTTAAAGAGCATAACTAAATCCTCGGTGCATCATCCCAGTATTCAGGAGTAGGTTCGCATCATCTATTCTTTACCACACTTGAGGCATGTGTTGGTTCAACTTTTGCAACAGCTACTCGATGACCGATTCTTTCCTACAAAAACACTCAAGTCAACCCATTAAACCTGCATTTGAAAATTTCCTCAATCGATCAAAAGAAAGAAAGAAAGCATAATTTTCCTTAAAATAAGCAATTATTTCTCCTAAAGTTTAATAAATTGGCACAGGATTAGGATTGAGTTGGTAAAAGTAAGCTTTCCAAATTTTATTATGATGAGGTTATTTTTACCTCATCAACACCCCTTGTCAACTTTGAGAATTCCTTCCACATGATTTGCAAACCTTACATGATGAATAAAAAATCCCCTCAAAGTTGATCAATTACAATAGAATGGTCACATTGTACCTTATTAAGACTCAAGGACTCAAATCAAACATCCTAACACACCTTGCCTATCTGATGTAGAGTGGCAGGGAAGGTAAACAAACAACTATGATGGCAAAGACAATTCAATTCAACACTTCTCTCAAATATTCTTACAAGGATTCATAAACTCCATTATTCTTTAAATGATCAGCCCCCACACACCTAGGGTTCACAACTCAAACCACCCACAAAACTTGAAAGCATTTGGATCATGTCACATTAGGACAAAACAAGGTTCAACAACACTCTAGCACCTAGGTTTCAACAAATAACTATCACTATAGTGATTTATACCTCACTCCCTCTTAATAGTATAGGCATATACTTTCCATCCCACCAAGATTTAGCAACTCTACAATGTGTGGATGGAAGAAACACCCATAATTCACTCAAAACCCTGATTTTGAGGGTTTTCATACCACCTAGGAGTAAAATTATGATATCTCCCTTGATACTCAACAAAATATCATCACTCCAATGCAAAAAGAAAGCTTATTCAATTACCTATCCAACCATTATAAGCCTGGAGCATGAAACAACACGTATAGACCATACCAAGTACGTGATCAGCAATTTCTTCAAGAAAACACTGAAATCAGCAAACTCTTTATTGAAAACTTATTCCAAACTTCAAGAAAAGCCTTGCCTTGACCAAGAGAGGCATATAGGAAGCCTTCCAACCTCCTCCAACTTCCTCCAACTGAAATTTGAATCAGTTGGCCATTGGAAACACAAAATGACTTCATTTTTTACTCTTTAATGCCTAATTAAGGCAATTTAGCCAATTTTCACCAACCCGATTAGAAAGATACCTCCAAATTATGTGAAAGGCATCCAAAACTCCTCAAAATGAAAAATATGACTCCCCTCAGGTTTCTAGCTACATCAAGGCATCCTTTTTGCTTAATTTTCCAAAATGCACTAGACTTACAAAGGAAGATGGAGACCTTGTTTGTACAAAAAGTTGGTCATCAAGACCAAAACTCCACCAAATCCCTAGGAGACCTATTGTTGATGGTGTTTTTATGCACTTCTCAAAACAGGCAACATGCAAGTGCATTACCTCTCTTGAAAGACAATCTTCCATAATCAAATTGTAGAACACTATCTGAAGGTCTCTCGGATGTCAGGTCATGACGGTGCTTGGAATATATCAGTTGATTTGTGATGTGATTTGTTGGAATCACAAGGCGGTCTTACGTGAATCAAAGTTGTAGGAGAATCAGATCTGGGAACAAAGTTCTTTGGATAGGAAATTGTTGTACTTTTGTTGTAGGTTCAAACAACAATCTTGAACTCCATCTTATCGTTGAATTTGGCTTTACAATGTGAAATGAACCTTAGCATAGGTTATTTCTTAAAAAAAAGGAAAAGGGCAAGGAAGAGAGAAGGTTCCTAGACCTGCAACTACCGATGAACAATGATCATGGAGGTTCCTGCTGTGGACAGTTTCTGATGAACTGTGAATCAAATAACAAGGCCCAATATCCATTATGAAACTCCCTCTCCTTAATATGTTTGTCGTGCCATACTTTTCATTGATGTTGAATTAGTTCAGTTTGATGGACGACGTCTAACCGAAACTCATCCAATTCACTTAGTTGTAGAACTCATTAAACTTGGGCTCGTTTTAAATCTAGACCTAGTTCCATAGTTGCTCATAGAGTTTGTAGTTCAAACTCAATGGGAAGAAGAGGCTTCTTCCCAAAAACGAGCTCATAGGGGTTGAATTGAGTTGTAGATTTCTAGGTTGTGTTGTATGCCCATATAGCTTCAGGGAGTTTCCTGGCCTAGTTTTTTCTTCCAAAAGAAACAATTTTCATTAAAATGTTTTCTAGCTCTCTATTAGTTACTTCTACCTGGCCATTCGCTTGAGGGTGGTAAGGGGATGATTTCCTATGGCTTACCTGAAAATGGTTGGTAAATACCAAGAGCACTTTGGACATAAATTGGGATCCCTGATTAGTTACGATCATTCGAGGAGCTCCAAATCTAAGTAAGATTTTATTATAGAGGAAGTCCGTGACTTGCTCTTCCCTAACTATTCGTAAGGCTTGAAATTCAGCCCATTTCGTCAGGTAGTCAGTGCAAACCAATATGTACTCTTTCCCTTGAGAGGAAGGATCTATGGGTCAGATAAAATCTAAACCCCATTTCTCGAATGGTTCAAGCACTACTCGTGGTAGCAATGACATTTTCAAAGAAGCAGTTGGTCTTCCTACTCTCTGACATTCATCACAATGATGAACATAGTTCTTAATGTCTTTATACATTGAGGGCCAATAGTATCTGGCGCCTAATAAATTATGAGAAGTTCTCTTTGTAGAGTAGTGTCCTCCCGAAGGATCATCGTGAAAAGCCCTTAGAATGTTGTAGGTTTCGTCCGCCCTTACACATCTCCTCAAGATCATATCAGGACCACAACGAAATAACATTCCATTAATCCATTTGAATAGGGCACTTTCCCTGATTAGATGCTTCTTTTGCTTAGTCATGATTCCAGGGGGTACCTCTAAAGTAGCTAAATAGTTAGCGATATCTGCGAACCAGGGTGATTTTACAGAAACTACAAATAGATTTTCATCTATGAATTCATCCTATACAGGAGTACTGTCACCTTCTTCATGTTTGATTCATGACAAAAAATCTGCTACTACATTATATTTCCCTAGTTTTTCAAGGATTGTAGCATTAAACTCCCGAAGGAGTAATAACCACCTCATAATTCAACCATTCACTACAAGTTTATTCATTAGGTACTTCACAACTGAGTGGTCCGTATAAACTGTAATCTTATACCCTATAATGTAGTGGCAAATTTTTTTATGGCATGAACAACAACCAGGAATTCATTTTCTATTGTTGTATAGTTTCTTTCTGCATGAGTAAGATTTTTACTAATGAAATATATGGCATACTTTCCCCCATTCTCATCTTCTTGTCCCAGAACTGCACCAATAGCATCTGCATAGATATGGAAGGGAATACTCCAATTTGGTCCTCACAAAACGGGAGGAGAGACAAGCTTTTCCTTTATGGTTTCGAATTATAGCTAACACTCAGGTGTCCAAACAAATTCTACCTCTTTCTGTAAAAGAGAGAACATAGGAGCTACAATTTTACTAAAGCCTTCTATGAACCTTCTGTAGTAACCAACATGTCCAAGAAAACTTTGAACATCTGTCTGAGTTTGAGGGATAGTCAACTGTTGGAAGACTTCAATTTTCTTAAAGGTTGACCTTTATTCCCTCAAAGGAAATATGATGACCCAAGACTATTCCTTGTTCCACCATTATTAAATATTTTTGCATGGCTAAGGGATAGTCTATTTTCCTCACAAACTTGTAGAACTCGATCTAGGTTCTGAAGAGCTTCATCATATGTTGACCCATAGACTGTAAAATCGTCCATGTAGACCTCGACACAGTCATTAATGAGTGCAGAAAATATGGTAAGAACGACTCTCTGAAAGGTCGCTGGAGCATTGCACAATCCAAAAAGAAGCACTTTGTATGCAAATGTGCCCCATGGGAAAGTAAACATGGTTTTGTCTTGGTCTTTTGGAGCAACCTGAATCTGGTTGTAATCACTAAATCTATCAAGAAAGGAGAAATATTTCCTCCCAGCCAAGTTGTCCAGAATCTGATCAACAAATGGTAGGGGAAAATAATCTCTATAAGTGGCTTTATTGAGTTCTCGATAATCTACATAGATTCTCCACTTCTCATTTTTCCTTGGGATGACCACCATAGGTGATACCCAATTACTATTATAGATTGGATAAATAAATCCAACACGAAGGAGTTTCTCAATCTCAATTTTGACCAGATCCTTTAATGAAGGATTGAGTCTCCTCTACGGCTAGCAAACAGGCTTTATACTGATGTCAATGTAAATGTGATGAGTACAAACACTTGGGTGAATTCCCCTCATGTCTGTATAATCCCAAGCAAATGCTTTAGACCTTTGTACCAGCACATTAAACAACTTATCCTCTTGAGTTTCTGTCAGCCAACTATTGATATTCAAAGTTTTTCCTGGTAATAGCATTATCAATTTTGTTCCAGGATGGACCAAGGTGACAGTATGAATTGGTCACAACAAGGTATTGAGAGGACAACTATGAGGTATAAGCCAGTGAAATCTCATGACGTCTTCAAAGAAATGACTTGTTATGGGGATCATGTTAGCTAAGGGACAAGGCATTCCCATTATATCATAACTGTGCTCCATTCTACTTATATCAATTGGTTACCCAAAAATCCTTGGAGCATCCATCATTTCTTCCTTGTTCGTGGTTATAGCAAGTCATGTAATATCGCTTACTAACTCTTCTTCTAGTTCTTCCCCATGTTTTTTAATTACTACAATAGCTAGGGAGGCTAAACTGTTTGAACCATTGGATTCCTCGGGTTCATCAACCCAGACTTTTTATGCTCAGTAGGCTTAGCAGGGGGATATAAGAACAAACATTTACTGTCTTGACCATGCGAAATCGTCATTCCCCCTTCCCTGCAATCAATCTTAGCGGCAACCGTGGCCAACCAAGGTTTCCCAAGAATTATAGGATAGCTATCTTTAGGTGTAAATGACTAGATTACCTAGAAGTCGACAAGATATTCCCATCCATCAACTTTGACAAGGATGTTTTTAATGATGCCCTTACGGATGGCTATAGACTGATTTGCCATTTGTAAGACTATGGTTGTAGGACGTAAATTAGTTAAACCTAATTTTTCCATTACATCCACAGTCATCACATTAATAGTTTCCCCTAGATCCATTAGAGCATTTGGTATTGCTACCTCTTTGATTGTAACGGTATAAGTGGACTCCCAGGATCATCGTATTTCAAAGCGATAGTCTTTCCAAATAGAAAATCAGCTAAATAACCATCGATATGAACGATATTTATCTTTTTCAGCTTCCTTCATGGTGTTTTGATACATAGTTGTTTGATTAACTGGTTTAACTCAGGAATTTCCTTTATTGCTTGCAATAAAGGAACTTCAATTTGCAGTTGCTTAATCTCCTAAATTAACACAGTTTCTAAAGCCATGGATACTTTTGGAGTGTCTTGCAGAATTATTGACTTTAAATGTTCCGAATATGGTGCCATTATGTTCTCCTTTGGAATTGAACTCTCCTTTTATTAACTCAAGGATTGACTTTCCTCCCCTTGAGACAAGTCAGCACCTCCTGCCACTGAAAAATGATCTTTGTCTTTGGCAGTTGTTGCTAAGATTGATTGCAGGGAAGGGGGAATGACCGTTTCACATGGTCAAGATAGTAAATGTTTGTTCTTAGGATCAGGTTCCTCCACTATCTCCTCCATAGTGGGATGTTGAAGAGTTTGACCAGAGGACAACTGCACGTTTCCAAAGTGTATCACATTAAGTCCCATAACATTTTCATGTTCGGTAGAATAAACTGGTGTATTCTGGAAATTATTCTTAGGATTGAGAAGCAGTTGTGTTGGAAGCTGAGGTTGGTTCACCTACTCATTCTGATGAGGGTTTTGAGCTGGAGGTAACAGATTATGTTGTTGATTCCTCCTAGGTTCAGTATAAAACTGGTTTTGCACCCGATTCCATTGGGGAGCAACATGTTGTTGGTACCATTGTTGTTGTGGTTGATTTTTCCACTACTGATTTCCCCATTTTTGGTTTGTCCATTCAGGGGATCCCCAATAAGGAGTTCCCCTGTTAGGTTGTGGTGGAGGTGACTGATTCCAAGATGGAGTCCATTGATTATGAGCCTAGTTATTTTGTGGTCTCCATGCAAAATTAGGATTTTGTCCATAAGAGAAATTTCCTCCTTTACATTGGTTTAAGGCATTTATCTCTTCTTCAACCTGAATAGTTTTTTTCTTAGTATTCTTAATATCAGACATCAGCTCACACTGATTTGTAGGATGGTTTTTCTCACAAAGTTGACAAACATTGACTTTATCTAAAGGACACTCGCGCAGTATATGTTTATTCTAACACCTTGGACAATAAATTGACAAGGTCTCAGGGTTGCGATTTTAAGCTTGTATGCCATCTAATGTGGTATTCAACTGGATGAGAATGTCTATTTTCAAGTTTTCTATTTCTTCGCAGAGCTTACCTTTCTTGTTAGACCCTTTTAAAAGATTAGTTTTGCAGATTCCTCCCTGAGTACGGGAGAAATTTTGACATAACTCACATATTTCCTCAAGGGTTAGTTGAGATATATCACCCTTTCCCATTAGATCAAGATTTCTTCTAGCATCATCTTCAAGACCTTTAAGAAAATTCATTTTCAAGATCTCAACACTAATGGCCGCTTCTCCATATCTTTTGGAGAGGAAGAGGAACCTATTGAGATAATCTTCTAAACTTTCATCCTCATTCTATCTCAGTTTAAATAGATCCTCCTTACGATCACTTACCCTACAGTAACTCTGGTATTTTTGCAAGAAAACAGTCTCCATTTCCCCCCAGGATGTTATACTACCAGAACCCAATCCCATAAACCAGCACATTGTTGAATCCTTCAAAGTCGACGGAAAGAGCTTCAACTTTTGGTTGTCATTCTTATAGTCATAAGTATGACACAATACTTTAAATTCAAAGAGAAACCGGTCTAGGTCTTCCAAGGAGAAACCATAAAAGGTTGGAAGGAAAGTTGGGGAGATGTTCTTCATTACAGTATCATCATATGCATCCAAAGTAATAGGATAGGTAAATGTTCTAGGAGGTTGAGGTTCATTGTGGTTAGGTTCAGCTCTACGATCTCCCATGATGTTCAGAGGAGTTTGTTCCTCAAAAACAATTTCTTCTATAACTGGTTGTTCTGCCAGTTGCTCGACAGGTAAATAATGGAAAGCCTCGAGTAGAGTAGGCTCAAATAATTCTTCAAAAGTGTGGTCTTTTGAGCCTTGGGCTTCCCTAGGTATGATTGGTACGTATTTTGGGGGGGTCTTTGGTATAAAATGTCCATGAGGGCCTCTTTTCCTGACCATGCAAAAAAGGAAGCCGACTAAGAAATTTTTGGTATAAAACTTGGTATGTAAATCATTTCCTAATAACACTTAAGCACAAAGGCTAATTAAGTCCCCGAAAACGGCACCAAAAAGTGATATGATGTTGTTAGGTCCTACTACTTTAGAATATTGAATGTCAATTAGTCGAACAGGCAGTGTCCAAGGTAGTTTGTAGAAGGAGATGATTCAGATAACTCATTTTATATTTTTTTGTTTTACCTTAAACTATTGGAATCAATTTTAATCTAAGGCCATTACTATTTAACTAAAAATATAATCTTACTTTAAGAAAAACTGGAAATACTAAGTTAAAAAGCATAAGACAACTAATTTAGAAAGCAACACAACTAAACTAAAAAGCATAGAAACAATAAAACTAAACAACTAATATACTACGGAAGTAGAAAAAAAAGTGAACAGAGAATGAAAAATCTTTCAAATAGTAAAGGATTGTATCAACTATGAAAGATAATCATACTAATTAAATACAATGGTGCTTCGAAACTTTAAACTCAACTCTTAACAAACTTAATTACCTCCTGAACAATTATCCAACTTTAAACAAATGAAAAACAGAACAGTAAAATACTTATCTATCTAACTAACTTCCCTTGAGTGGCCAGCTCGCGGGTTAATACTTCATCCTTAAATCACATAAGATACAAAATTTGGAGTCTATCCATTACGAACAATCATCATTACTCATAATTCAACAGTTTACCAATAGACAGAAATCAGGTAGCTCATTTCAACAGTATTTTAGAAACTATGTGAATAGCATAATGATACTTCTTCTGTCTTTTTCATCACTTATGAAATTACATTCTTATAGATAACTTATAACTAAATCCTAAATTTAAGATGGCGTGGATAGCCATTGAAAAATTCTTCAACAACTTAAAACTAACTTTTATGTCTTTAAAGCTCATAAACATATAGAAGGCTCGAGAAGAGCCATGAAGTTTTGATAACATAATTTTAAAGAACATAACTAAATCCTCGGTGCATCATCCCGATATTCAGGAGTAGGTTCGCAACATCTATTATTTACCACACTTAAGGCATGTGTTGTTTCAACTTTTGCAATAGCTGCTCAATGACCGATTTATTCCTACAAAAACACTCAAGTCAACCCATTCAACCTGCATTGGCAAATTTCCTCAATTGATCAAAAGAAAGAAATAAAGCATAATTTTCCTTAAAATAAGAAATTAGTTCTCCTAAAGTTTAATAAATTGGCACAGGCTTAGGATTGAGTTGGTAAAAGTAAGCTTTCCAAATTTTATTATGATGAGGTTATTTTTACCTCATCAACACCCCTTGTCAACTTTGAGAATTCCTTCCACATGATTTGCAAACCTTACACGATGAATAAAAAATCCCCTCAAAGTTGATCAATTACAATTGAATGGTCACATTGGACCTTATTAAGACTCAAGGACTCAAATCAAACATCCTAACACACCTTGCCTATCTAATGCAGAGTGGCAAGGAAGGTAAACAAACAACTATGATGGAAAAGACAATTCAATTCAACGCTTCTCTCAAATACTCTTACAAGGAGTCATAAACTCCATTATTCTTTAAATGATCAACCCCCACACACCTAGGGTTCACAACTCAGACCACCCACAAAACTTGAAAGCATTTGGATCATGTCACATTAGGACAAAACAAGGTTCAACAACCCTCTAGCACTTAGGTTTCAAAAAACAACTATCACAATGGTGATTTAGACCTCACTCCCTCTTAATAGTATAGGCATATACTTTCCATCCCACCAGGATTTAGCAACTCTACAACGTGTGGATGGAAGAAACACCCATAATTCACTCAAAACCCTGATTTTGAGGGTTTTCATACCACCTAGGAGTAAAATTATGATATCTCCCTTGATACTCAACGGAATGTCATCACTCCAACGTAAAAAGAGAGCTTATTCAATTACCTATCCAACCATTATAGGCTTGGATCATGAAACTATTAGAGTAATAAGTTATTCCATTTAATTAATTTAATCATATTGGTTAATTAATTAAGTCACTTATTCCTTTAAGTTGCTTAAGCTAAACTTAGGCACATTAATAATTATTTATTAATTATTAAGTGTGCACACTAGGGTTTCATTTAGGGTTTCCTAATTTTAGGTTTTCTTGATCTTCTCATAAGGATTGATCACATTGTAATTATCAGATCATTCAATAATCATATTCTGGTTTTAGCTTGCACATATTTGCTCTGAGGGTTTACAGAACATCTCTTGTTGGTTGTTCTGAATATCTGTTGCATGTGACAGGTGATTGCATGCAGGTGAATCTTGGGAACTATGAGGTTGAGTTTTATCAACTTCTACATGGTATCAAAGCTCTAGACCTATGGCTTCTTGTTCCTGATTTGAAGATATTCTCTCACAATGTTTCTTTCTGTGTAAGGGTTTCAAGCTAGGCTGATTTATTGAGCTTCTAGGGATTGGCAATTTTTGTGTGCATTTTTGGGCCAAACGAATGTCGCCATCGCGTTCAGTGCACCCAAAAACCCTAGAAACGCCTTTCATTTCGTCGATTTTGGACCTGTTAAAAAAAAAGGCAAAAAAATTTTTGCCATTGGTTGTACGACCCCCTAGCACGCAATTCGATAAAAAATCAAAAAAACATTAAAAAATGTGTGTTTTTTTTTTTTTAAATTTACGCGGCCAATTCATTAGTCCGTTGACCTTCAGCCCCTGACCGCCTAGCCGTGGTCACTTTGACGACCAGGGTCTTTTGACCGATACCGCCAGCCCCGAAATCGCCAATAGACCACCTACATGTGACCAGGTGGATCTAGCCACTAGTGGTTATCTCAAACCGCCAGAATTTTTTGGCCTGCTCAACGCTTGGTCATATTGGTGTCCTATCGCCAGCCCCTGAGAACCGAAGTTTTGCACTTGTTTAGTGTTCAAAGTGCCTTTTATAGGTCTTTTTTTCGTTTTCTCATAACATTTCCAAACAAAGGCCTTCTTCCGAAAAAGAAATATCGTCGAAAAGCTAGTTTGACGAACTTCGCAGTGGTGGACGTTAGAATTTTTTATTTTTCTATTTTGGTGCCTTTTTCGCCTGTCAAAGCTAGAAGTTGTTGTTTTTAGTCTGAGAGGCGTAACTTTTGCGTCTAGACTCCATTTTGCGAAAACAAATAGGCGCTGGAAATCTGATTCGATGCTCTACACAAATCTTAAACCTGTTTTTTCAAAAAAAAATACTAGGTATCTAATATTCTTCTTTGATCTCAGCCTTTACCTTTTCAGTTATTTTATTGGGAAGCATGCAATCAGGCTATTTTTTTGAGATCAACGAGCATTGTTTTTTTAATTCAGAGTATATATTGTTGTTTTCTATCATGGATACACATAATATTGCACCCCTTACTCCATTCAACTATTTTGTGTAGAAAAAACAAAAGGAGATTCACGTGAAACACAAAGGGTTGTATAGGGTAACCATGGGTACAGAACTTGAACCTACAGGTGTTGCTGAAAAGAGAAAGTGGTTTAATATATGTGATGAAGCTTATGGTACATTATGCCCGTCTCTTTCTTCTGACCTTCTTTTTCATATTGAGTCTTGCACTACACTGCATGAGGTTTGGACTACTTTGAAGTCTTTGTTTGGGAAGCAAGATACTATGAGAGGGTTTCAGTTAGAGAATGAGCTTATTGGCTTAAATCTTAAGGATTTTGATAGAATCCAACATTTTCTCACCAAACTCAAGTCTCTTAGATTTTAGTTGTCACAGTGTGGTGTTCAAAAGGAAGACTCTTAGTTGATATTGTCCATTCTTTCTGAGCTTGGACCAGATTATTAAGTTTTTGTCTCTACCTTTTATGCTACTAGGGATGCACTTGGTACTAGATTTACTATGCCTTCTTTTGATGATTTTGCATCTTCTCTCACTCGAGAGTAGGCCAAGTTGGCTAATATGGTCAAGATGAAGCCCTCTTCATCACAGGAACTTATTGCATCACAAGAGCCCAAAGATCAGAAGGCTTCTACAGGAAAAGGCAAGAAACATAAACAAAAGGATTCCAAATATCATGAGCAGCAAAAGGAGTCCTCAAATTCATCATCCTCTTCTAAGGGGAAATCATCTAAGAAGGAGAAGGGCCCATGTGCATATTGCAAGAGAGAAGGACATGCAAAACATAATTGCTACAAGAAGGACATTAATGAGCTGAAGAATATTCTTCAGAAACATAAAATTGATTTGCCTTCTAAGATGTCTACAACATCGCCTTCCCCTCCTTCTTCAGTGCAGAATGACAAGGGCACAACCGGTTTACATACTTCATCAAATATGATGGGACATGTTTTTTGTGCTTCTTTGAGTCTTGGATCAGGGAGATGGCTTCTAGATTCAACAGCATCTCATCATATGGCTTCTCCATAGTCTATGTTCACTTCCTTTGAGTCTCACACTATGTCTCCTATTTTGATGGGAAACAATACATACATGAGTGTTATAGGGAAGGGGTCTATTAGTTTTGGGGACAACACTTTTCAAGATGTCTTGTGTGTTCCTCATTTGATGAACAACCTTATTTCTATATATCATATCACACATGGAGGCAATGGGAGGTCTATGGAGTTCACACCTAATTCAGTTATCATTAGAGAATTGGAGAGTATAGCAATTATTGCTACTGGGGTGGTGGATCACTCATCTCGGTTGTATTCATTTGTAGATTTTGCTACTAATGGTGCTTCTGTTCCTACAATTGTTCATCACAATTCTAGTGTGAATCATCATTCAAAGGAGAAATTTGGCTTCTTGAACATTGGAGTTCTCACTTCAGATCCTGCTCTTGAGCCATCCATTCCTTCTCCTCCACCTATTGTTGCAGTTGTTGGTACTTCTATGACTACAGATGTGTTTTCTTCTATTTCAGTGCAGCATAATCTAGTTGAGCATTCATCTTTGGAGGTTTCACTTCAGTCTTCACCTACTTTGACTTCTTCATTTGTTGAGGTCACACCTGCTTCTGTGGAGACATCTTGGGCTACACCTACTTCACCTTCAGAGATTTCTTTCATTCAGCCTCTTCCCTCTCACTTCTTTCAGGAGATGCAGTTTCTTCAGTTCTTTTGGAGCTACTTCATTATGGGGGGGATCTGTGGTCTCTTTCTTCCTCTCTTCTAGGGGGGTTCTTTCATGTATCTTTGTGATCGATGGTGTCCTTAGGGGGTCCTATGGATTCCTCCATCTTTCATCACTTAGTTGCTCTTTGCATTGTATTTTGGGGAGGATTTTAGTTCCCACTGGGTTTTCTCCTTTACCCCAGTTAGTTTAGTTTGCATTGCATTTGTATTTGGGTACCTGATCAGGCCTTTGTTGCTGAGACCGATCTTTTCTTTTATGCATCTTTCTTCTAGTGTTTTAGCTACTCCCTAAGTTCATCTTAAGGGGGGGTGTTATAGTAATAAGTTATTCCACTTGATTAATTTAATCATATTGGTTAATTAATTAAGTCACTTATTCCTTTAAGTTACTTAAGCTAAAATTAGGCACATTAATAATTATTTATTAATTATTAAGTTTGCACACTAGGGTTTCATTTAGGGTTTCCTAATTTTAGGTTTTCTTGATCTCCTCATAAGGATTGATCACATTGTAATTATCAGATCATTCAATAATCATATTCTGGTTTTAGCTTGCACATATTTTTCTGAGGGTTTACAAAATATCTCTTATTGGTTGTTCTGAATATCTGTTGCATGTGACAGGTGTTCCATGTAGGTGAATCTTGGGGATTGTGAGGTTGAGTTTTATCAACTTGTACAGAAACAACACATACGGACCATACCAAGTACAGGATCAACAATTTCTTCAAGAAAACACAGAAATCAGCAAACTATTTATTGAAAACTTCTTCCAAACTTCAAGAAAGCCTTGCCTCAACCAATGGAGGAATATATGAAGCCTTCCAACCTCCTCCAACTTCCTCCAACTGAAATTTGAATCAGTTGGCCATTGGAAACACAAAAAGACTTCATTTTTTACTCTTTAATGCCTAATTAAGGCAATTTAACCAATTTTCACCAACCCGACTACAAAGATACCTCCAAATTTTGTCAACGGCATCCAAAACTCCTCAAAATGAAAAATATGACTCCCCTTAGGTTTCTAGCTAAATCAAGGCATACTTTTTGCTTAATTTTCCAAAATGCACTAGACTTACAAAGGAGGATGGAGACCTTGTTTGTACAAAAAGTTGGTTATTCAGACCACAACTCCACCAAATCCATAGGAGACCTATTGTTGATGGTGTTTTTATGCACTTCTCAACATAGGCAATACACAAGTGCATTACCTCTCTTGAAAGACAATCTTCCACAGTCAAATTGCATAACACTATCCCAAGGTCTCTCAAATGTCAGGTCATGATGATGCGTGGAATATATCAGTTGATTTGTGATGTGATTTGCTGGAATCACAAGGCAGTCTTACATGAATCAAAGCTGTAGGAGAATCGGATATGTGAATAGAGCTCTTTGGATAGGAAATTTCTGCACTTTTGCTGTAGGTTCAAACAACAGTCTTGAACTCCATCTTATCATTGAATTTGGCTTTACAATGTGCAATGAAACTTAGCATAAGTTATTTCTTTAAAAAAAGGAAAAGGGAAGGGAAGAGAGAAGGTTCCTAGACTTGCAACTATTGATGAACAGTGATCATGGAGGTTCCTGCTATGGATAGTTTCCTTAAAATAGAATTTCACTTAATCAAAAATTTCACAATGCCCTGAAATCTATGCTATCTTCTAAGGATTACAAATGTTTCATCATTCATTCGCCATATATATGTGAATAAAGATAAATTTTAAAGAGCAGCTATAAAATCAGAGTCTAGACTAACTTTGCACAGTCACCTACCAGCAACAAATGACTAAAAGTATGGACAAGAAAAGCATACACACAACAGGAATCTTCACAACCAAAGACAACATTACTAAATCTACCAAGGACAACTAAAAAGGAAATTAGAACAACAAAGTAACTCAAACTAGAATCGTAACTTATGAGAGAAGAATCATGAAACATGGGAAGAAATCCAAAATACACCAAAATCATTGTATTTCTATTGCAATTTCTATAGCATGTCTTTACAACAACTCAAATCCTTGAAAATGAGAGGAGGAGACCCCTATTTATAGTTTCTAGAAAACAAAATGAGTGGCCAAGATTCACTTTACAACAGGGTTTCACCTACCCCCAAATATATTACATTTTAAAATACATCCTTTGTCTTTTCCCTTTTTTGTTTTCTAGTGGTAGCACTATAGCATTTTCATCCTTATACTGATTGCTCTTTGTTGCAACTATTCTTTTAGAAATTCTTCATCAATAACAGGGTTGCCTTCCCATTTCTTCAAATCCACATACTCCATGAATCTCAAGATCACCGGCCGAAGCTTGTCGACCTCAATGATGTCAGACCTTAGCACTTGGTAACTCCATTCCTTGGAATTGTTAACGAGCTTTTATCAATATTCATTTTACTTGGTAGTGTGGTCCTTGAAAAGCTCAGATTGGGTGAAAGCTCGAGCAGCAAAGCTCATAAAGTCTATGGTAACCTCGACTGACATTCCCTTCTCCATCCTCTTTCGGAAGTGAGGCTTTGTGCTTTCCAGATTGATCTTAACAACAAGCATCTCATACCCTGTCATCAACTTGAAGTATCTAACACAATCTCCTCTGGTCTCCTTGGCCCATTCAATATCCGGAATTACTCGTTCTTGGATCTATTCAAGCCTCCCCTTTCGCTGATCGAAGTCCCGCTTCCACACATCCATTAACCAATGGTCATCGTCCTTGAAGGTAAGGTAATTTTCCCAAACCTCACTTGGCAGTGCGAGGATAGCCTCGATTTTCGGGTAGGCAACCTTATACTTCTTTGGGAACTCCTCACAGATTCACCTCGTGCCTTCAAGAGACATTTGCACTTCTAAGAACTTGTTTGTTGTTCGGACAACCAAATTGATGCCCGTATTCCCAATGTCCAAGACCTGTCGGAACCAATTTTTTTGTGGTCTTATCCAATTTCCTCCTTCTTTCCAGCTTGTTGATCTATTCTTAGGACAACAACTACGGCAGGGTCGATGATGTGGTAGGCTGCTCATATGAAGATGACCATTGTTGAATGTAGGTCATCAGATCAACCACCTATGCCTTGAGCTCTTCTTTTGAAACCTTATCTTGCTGGATAAGGTGCACCACTGTGGTGAAAAATTCCTCGAGGTGGTCAACCTTTTGTTCCCTAGTGGCCATTCCCAATTCAATGGTGGAGACGTTATAGCTTATTCCTTGCTCTCCAACCATCGGTGTAGCTATTTGCACTGCCCTTGATTCGGAGGCATCCATCGATACCTTTGATCTGATTCTAGGCTTCTTCTCCTTCTTGTTACTAATCTAAGCTCTAGCCAGTATTTCCTCCAGTCTTGCTTTCAGATCCTTTAGGGTGAGAATTATCTTTTCAAGTTGCCTTTCTAGCCAGTCAGGCATCGGGGGTCCTTCCTTGGGTGATTCATATCGATCTTTGCTATCCTCCACCCTAAGTTCAATCGATTTTTCATTAAGGACCTCCTGCTCAATTCTTGCACCTTCCTTCTCCTCATCAGAATCTTGCACAAGCATTATATGTTTGGTAGGAGATTTGGTGAGCAGTTTCTTATCAGGGTGGTCCTCCCTTCCAAGACCCTTTTCTTCTTCACCTTGGTCAAGCCCACATTCCTCGGGCTTATCCTCTTTTTCATCTTCGTGGAAGGATGTTTCTTCATCATGCTCTAGGGTTTTATCATGTCCTTCCGTACAAGACCTGCTACCCTCAGTCTCTAGAGCAGCAACTCTTTCTTCAACCATAGGTTATCCTTCAGCCTCTTTGTCCTCAATCCCCTTGAGTTGCTTGTTCCATTCCACATCGATCTCTGGATCAATTGTTTCTTGGATTATGTTTGTCCCTAGACCCTCGTTGTCCTCATTGGAAGAATCATAGGCCACCTCATCGATCACCTGATGTTCGTATATTGGATGCTCATGATACTCAAATTCCTCATCTTCCAACCTCTCAGCTACCTCCAATTGCCGTCATTCGAGCTCATCCGAGATTTGCATTGTAGCCTCCATTCTAGGTGGTTCTATAGGAGGAGGGAGAGTCAGGGCGTTAACCATTGCCTGGGCAATTGTAGCTTGCACCATTGGATTTGCAAGCATTCTTGAAAGTTCAAATGGCACATTTATCATATAATTGACAAAGGACTCTTGGAGAATTAGGGAAGGCATTGCAATAGCAGATGAAGTAGGTGGAAGGGAAGGAGACATGGAGTATGACGAGATTGGTGAGGTTGTGGCAGAGGATGAATCCACCGATATGACCCGCACATCAGAGAAGTGGAGGCGAGGTGGACAACATTGTCCACCACGAGTGGAGAGGAAGCAGGTATTGCAAGTGAAGTGGGTGGGATGGTCAGCCTCCATCTCCTTGCCCTCATGGAGTGGATCTTCAGGTATTACAAGCATCTTCGTGATGCTGCTCATTCTTCTATGCTTCTTAGGAGGCTCGCTCTCTGAGGCCTTTTTGGCGTACACTTTTGGGTTAGGTTTCTGCTCATCAACCTCCTTTCTCTTCCTTGACTTGATAGATGGTGGGGATTTGGATGTTTCTCTAGTTGTAGTGGCAGTTGTCCCACCATCAGAACCACTTGGCTCACTTTCGAGCCCCTTGAATGTCAAGGCAAATCCTTGTTGCTTTAGTCGAGCGACCTACCCATCGATCCATTCCTTTGTTTGAGCCTCAACGGGCTTGGTAATAATTTTGAGGTCATCAACCTCTGGCTCGTTCCAATCAAATAAAGGCAATGGAAAATTTGCAATGGTACTATACCTCGGGTCAATCACTGTGCTCTCCTCCTCTTCAAGCTGATCTAGAACCGGACACAGGTTCACCCTTTTCATGAAGTATGCATTCATATGCATATAATGTTGTATCCGCACTTCAAAGTCATCCTTGCAATTAGCCCAAAAATCCTCAACGTGGTGGAGGTGGGCATACGAGCTGGTCCAAGTGCCTTTCTAATGTGACCATATGGGTCCATCCGCAGCCGAGTTGTATGTTGTTTGAAATGGTATTCGACCAACTCCTTCTCTGAATTTCTTGAGCATTGGGAAGTATGAATTTCATACACTCCCTAGCCAAGTGCAAGGGGATAAGGGGTTCTCACCAAATGCTTACTGCTTAGAATTTTATGTATGTTTCATAGCTATTGGGTTAGTTCCAACAATATAATCTGGTCATTAGGATATCGGGGCAGCTTGTTCGGCCTTTCAAAGAATCCTTGGGCGCGAATGTAGGTGAGCTTGGGAAATTATATGAAGAGGAAGGCGTAGTGCTTGAGAAGGGCCCTAGCACTATGAGAGACTCTTCTCTCATAATCACCTCCAAGCGATTGAATGGTGTAGGCATTAAAAGCATCATTTACCCTACAATAGTCCTTCTTGAAACTCCTGCACTGCAGCTAAGGGTATTTGTCATAGGGTTTAAGTGCTCTTCTCGGTGCCTCATTGGGCATTAGAAACAATCCACTATAATGACGCTGATCGACAAGTGAATAGACTAGGTAGGACGTCATGTAAACCTTGGATGTCCTCTTCACATTAACGAATTTCTCATGAAAGCAATTGGTGATTATCTGCCCCCGATAGAATGCAGTGTCATCCCCACAAAGAATTTGTTCAACAAAATATAGCATCCACTTCTGGAAGAAGGCCATAGTAGGAAGGCCCATTACTCTGCTTAGGAGGGTGACTAGGTCGTGATAGTCCTTGAAGAAATTTATGCGATAGAGCTCTTGAGGGACTTTGGCAGCACTGACTCGCCTATCTTTCAACCAATATTGGTTGATCAGTTTCTTTCATTTTAAAGGATCCTGATCCTATAATGCTTTGCACTCCTAAATGGTTGGGGTCTCCATGCTTTCAAAATCGGGGATGTGGAAGGTTTTAGTTATCCTGAGAGGGGACATATCAGCTAGGACATTGCCATCTTTGTCGATGATGGTCCTTGTTTCAAGTTGGTATGCCTCACAGCATGCCATTACCAGTTTGGGGGCCACTAAGGCGAGTGAGAAACCTCCAGCCTTGACAAGTCCGCTGCCTTTGATCAATTTTGCATTATCTGTCTTTGGGTCTATTCTGACTCTTCATGTAAAATCATCAATATCAACATGTCTAATATTGGTGTTTGTGATATTCTTCCAACTAGTTGTGATCTTGGAATGCAAGGGTTCCCCCTAGAATTGGTATTTCATTTGATCTATATCTTCGTTTCCTTGAGGGGCCTTGGCAGTTCTTTTCCCTTTGTCCTTGGTCGTCCTAGAGGCCTCTGCACCAGAGTCCATAAATCCTGCATAGAGAGATGAGATTTAGCAACATTAACATGAGAACGTAGCCTCAAACAAATCCCTACAAATCAAGGTTAGATCCACAACATTCATTTAAGAAAAGTCTAACACTTGATAATAATAACATTTGAAGGAAAACAAGTGACCCGGGCCCCAAGGGCCTGACTTCCCTTGGTAGAATGTTGTTTGGAAGGGAAAACAAGGCAAAGTGCTCCCAATGACTTTTCTCGATCCTGGATTTGTTCAATAAAGGGGTGGTGTGAAAGAAGGTTCATTTTTAGCACGTGGGTCGAAGTCCATTTTCAATTTGGGGGTTGTTTGAGCATTCATTTTGGCATTCGGGCCTTAGCTGTAGGAAACCCGTCCAGGGTTGGCTATTTTAAACAACGCAGTGCAAATGACATCTCGAGAGGCGGGCTCCGAAGTTTGGGTCACAGGGGTCGGAAAGCTATCTGGGGATAGCCGAGCGAAATGGTGAAACGTGGATGAAATTTCAGAGACAGAAGTCTAGAAGATCAGACCTAAGGTAGGCTTGGCAGTTGGTAAAACTTCTAGAGGAGGATTGAGGTTCGGGGCCCGATGTTCGAAAAGGCGAACACATTCAATTGTTCAGGATGGCGAAAGCAACATGGAATTCTCGCGATCGAGTTCTAGAGGCTGGGGTCTGGGTGAACTTTGGATGTTTCAATTTCCTTGTTTAAATCATGTGGAGCGAAAGGCGAACCGGGGTCCGAGAGCCGGGAAGATGTCCCACAGCGGCCATGTAAAACAAAAAAATAGAGACAACATTCTGTGGGAAGAAGTCTGAGGGTGACTCTGAAGTTTTTATTTTTATGACAAGTATGAGGCAAACTTTGCATTACCAAAGTCCAGGGGCTAGGAGGACGAAGCAAAGTCACTGTTTAGAATGGCAAAACGGTCAGGGAATTCCGAGGGTCGGAGCCCGGGAGGATCTTCGCTGTCAAAGAAATTTTTTCTAAGTTAAAGCCATGACCGGAGCAAGGCTCAGGCCCAGACGGTGTGGTTGCCCACTCCGGCAAACATCGACGGGACATGGATGTTCCTGTTTTCGATTTTAACCCTCAAATGATTGTTTTTCAATTTTTTAACTTGTGGGTTTTCATGTTAAGGAACCATCCTACCAGATTTTAAGGATTTTTTTACTTTTCCCTTACTTTGGACCATGATTTTGAGGAAGAAGTGGAAAGGCAAGCGGACGACAATCCTACCGCGAGGGCTCAAAGCAGTAGAAGACCGAATCCTTGAAGAACGACGAAGTTGAAGTCCGGGCGCGGAGGAAGAGATTGTTGAGGCGACATTGGGCTCTTCGATTACTCTTGACATGTGAAAATGATAGGCCAAAACTTGTTTAAATATCCTCGAAGTGCAATTAATGCCTTAATAAATGCTTGGTACGGTGGCAGATTAGGTAGGTGAATTCAAATTTCGAGATGGCGACAGGAGAACCGGGGTTTGAGGTCCGGAAAGACTTTGTGGAAAAACTGCTTGAAAATATGCCAAGGTAATTCAAATGGCGAAGAGGACTCCGAGGTCCGAATTCTAGAATGACATTGGAGGATGGCCGCTAGCAAGGGTGGACTGGAGACAACGGCCTGAAGACAAAAGTCTGAGGGTTGGGGTTCGGGGGCAGGAAAGACGCGGGTGCAGTTGCCAAGTTTTAGCAAGTGATTTAGATGGCTATTGGAGCATCGGGGTTCAAAGGCCGGGTAGACACTAGTCGTTGGTCGTACGGAATGGCAGAGCTGAAAGAGAAACCTAGAAAGGCAAACCTGAGGGTTTGGGCCCGAAGGGTCCTACAGACATCAGGAAGGCCGACTGACAGAGAAAACCCGAAAGGGCTTAAGACTTAGCATTTTTCAAAGGGGAAAAATTAGGTCAACCCTAAAATAAGACTTTTGAGAATGTGTTGACCATCAAGGATGCTAAAATAGGGCACACAAAATGAGGCAAAGCAAAAAGGACCCGACATGCCAAAAGGAAAGAGAGGGTCCTTGTTTCAAATGGGACATGTGTGCAAGAGGCACAACACCTATTACAAAGCAATGAAATGGTCCATGAGACCTTATTCCAACATTAAACAAAGAAACAAAACGTAACAAATGATATTAGGTCCCTTGGACCTATGGGTTCTCTTGCACCACTATCAGACACTTAATGAAGAAACATAGAAAAGAGTGGTGCCCCTACACCAAAGGGATTAATGGAACATATGATGGACTAGTATAGATTGATGGGATGGGCTAGGATGGGATAACAAAATATAGGGTGGAAAATTTGAGGTTAATGGGATGCAATTATTAGGGAATAATGCAACATAGGGTGAATTAGGAGGTGTCTAGGGTTTGACTATAGTACACGAAGTGCAAACTTGACCTGTGTGTAGCAATAATAGAGAAGAGTTATCTAGGATGAAATGTGGATAAATATGGTATAACATAGGATGATATAAAGGAACATAGGGTGGAACATAGGGGATCATGCAACATCTAGGGTGATATAATAATGGGTACAATAAGATGGGAGTAGGACATAATGACACATAGCATGGACTAGAAGATATTAGTGGGATGGGCTAGGAGGGGATCATGGAAAATAAGGTGAACTATTAAATGTTAATGGTAAGGGATTAGGAAGGAATAAAGGATCAAAAAGTGCATTAGGAGAACATAATGTGACATGATCAAGGAATACTTGAATGCAATGTTTGTGTTTCTCATCAATTTTTTAGATTTGTATATACGTAAAATTACAAAAACTAGCTAACATAGATTTACAACACCATTAATGAATAAAGGCTACTTGAGTGTACGTTGTTTGAGGATATGAATCGCGAGGTGTGGAGGAAGAAGGTGCACCAGGAAACTGTTTGAAATTTGAAGCATGTTATGAGACAAACATTCAAATATAACATTCAACTTTTCAAACGCAATAATAATATCTTTAATACTAGTTGCATACCTGTGAAATCATCATCGAGAATGTATAAGGGTTTGTAGGAATAGAGTATCCCTCATCAACAGTTTGACCCTAAAATTTCATCATATCAAAATTATACTAATTTAGTTATTCTTAAATTTCAAAATATATTTTAATAAACAACATTAAAATAACTTGCTAGATTTTACCTGAGTGTCAATGCCGAATGTATCATTCAGAATATCATCTCTGAAATCCATCGCCTCTGCAACTGACGTAGGCTGTGCAACTGCATCACAAGCACCCTGATAATCGTACATGCAAACAACACCACAAGCACCACAATGGTGGGGTGGAGCTCGAGGCCTACACGTCTCCTCCACACCAGACTCTACTAGAGGACTCGCACACTGTAAAATGGTCTGGGTGAGTGAGCCAATCAACTTCATCCTGTGCACCTCTACACTATCCTTAACAATGGAATGAACAACAACATGCTCCACCATGGGTCTGCCCAAGGCTCTCGGTGCCAACTATTGATTATGTCATGCAACAGGTCTATCGTGTGTGGAGCCCCCACCTCTACCCTAAAAGTCTAAGATGTCAAAATAGTTTGGCATTTTATTGAGGACAAACTCACAATAGAGTTTCCTCAAAAGGAATTGCGGCACCTGATGGTTATTACATGGAGGTTGGTCAAATACCATCCACCACCGCTCCCAAAATTTGTTTTTAATTAACTCATGGTGGCACCAATGGATGGGGAACCTCCTGCATGCATGGGACAAAGGTTCATTGGTTTTTGGGTTTATAAATAGGGCACACAACTTGGCTTTGCTAATTTTTAGTTTTTTGACATTTGCATATGACAAACCATTAGCATAAAATTGTCTCATCTCATGCCTCTTAGTTGACCAAAAAATCATTTGCTCGCTCATTTCTCCTACATGAGTTAAAATTGACTTCAATGATTCAGCAATCCCTCTCCTATAAGGGTGGGTTTCACCATGCTCGGTTAATCTTGCAATTAATTGTTGAATGTCTCTTTTATTGTTTTCAATTTGATTTTGAATATTTTCTTGTGTTCCTTGAGGATGCCTATGAATTGATGGAGGGGTTTTGGGTTGTTCTTGTTTAGGAGGCTCTTCATGAGGGGGTAATTGTGAATTCTCAATGGTTTCAGGTGGAGATTCATTCCCTGAGAATTAGAACAAAGTTTTATTGTAAAAATATATTCAAATTTGCATCCCAAATCAAATTCGAAATAAATAGAATAAAAATACACACCTCTTTGCAATCTTTGACCTCTCCAACGTGTTGGTGGCATCCTCATGGAAAATGGTAGGCTAAGGATGCAAACAATGGAAGAGATTTGGCGAGCGCGAGTTGCAAACCTAAAATCCTCTTCCTCAAGCCGTGGGTTGAAGACAAAATGAGGGTTTGAAACCCGATTTTTTATTTTTATGTCAAATAAGACATTTGGCACATGCCAAATGTCTTTTTAGACATTTGGCACATGCCAAATGTCTTTTTAGACATTTGGCATGCACCAAATGTCTTTTTAGTCATTTGGCATGCACCAAATGTCTTATTTCGGGTTTTTTTCAATGTTTTTTCCAATTTGGCACCTAAATTGTGTCACATATTGGTGCACTTAGCCAATATCAAATAAATACTTGACTGGGTACAAGCAAAACTTCAAACGATACAGATTAAATTCAGAACTGACAGGGTATCAACCCAGATACTCATCCTCTTTGAGGATGATGGATGGGGTAGGGGATCTTATGTTATCTCCGAACAACTATTCCATTGGGTTTAAGGCACACTTAGACTTGCTAACTTAGGTAGAGTCAATGCCTAGTACAAGGTCATAATTTTATGCCTTTTTCAAAACAGAAAACATAATTCGTCACATCATAAACACAAAATTCTAGATTTAACACACATTCACATCATTGAGAAACACATCACAAGGCTACATAAGGGTCCATAATGCATCCCTAGTAGGTAGGATATCGGTGCATTGTGCACTACACCAAGGGTCCTATCCTTTCCATCGATTTTTTGCACAATTGGACAAACACCACCTATGGACCAATCTTGGGTTGCTAAGCAAGGATAACCAAAAAGGGAAAACATAAAATTAAGTGTACAACCAACTAGGTCAACGTAATGGGCTCATATGTATCCAGAGTGCCTAGTGTATGAACCTAGGCTCTGATACCATGTGTAACAACACCCTACCACATAACCCTAGAGGACAACATGCTACAACTCTTAAAAATAGAATGAACATTTTTTTTTTAAAAGAGCAACATACACGGATTGCAGATGAAAAAACATCTAGTTCTCAAATCTAAGTCCTCTAAGGTTCTGACGTTACGTCACTAGAATCCCATTAACCAAATTAACAAGAATAGTAAATCATCGCTAACATCTCATTAAACAAGATTCATCAAAGAATAATAATTTCGTTCAATCCATCATATCTATATGATCAACCAATATGAATTAACCATAACATGTCATCTACAGATACCATTCATAATAAATTTCATTAACTAACATAACAAGGTACATCAATTACATTACTCATTACAAGAGAGAGTTCGAAAATGAATTATAATATTACATCATTACATCAATACTTCCTGAGATCAATAGGGTGGGATATATAGCTGAGTACAATGTAAGATATCACTGATTTGTAGTACAATTCAATATGATAGTCCACTCGAGACTGGAACAAGTGCAGAAGTCCACATTGACATGAATATCAATAAGGAAACCCAATGGAGTACAAGGCACATTCCACCTGACCATGTGGAACCCAAAGGTCCACCCCCCATGCTAGGAGATAGCAATAAGGTCCCACCATGAAACAAACAAGAGACATAAGACACCACAAGGGATAACATGACACCAATGTAAAAGTATAGTACATCATCACATGACAATAACAACACTTCCAGAGACACACAAACGTCAAAGGGAGACATGAGGCAAGGGAATGCTAGGTTGTCGTAGGAGAAGTGTCATCACATAGTTTGATATGGGTTAACCTGGTAGATCTTCCTAGGCCCTGACCCCTATCTTGGGTTACCTCGGTAGCCTCTACCGATCTTCAGCCCCCATACAACCCTATGCAGAATCAACATACCTCTCATGAGGATGAGGTAGTTGATCTTTCCATTCCAGGCCTTCTCAACTCATTTCAAGCCTAAACGAGCACTTGAGCCATGCGTGAGGCACTCACTTATCTTGATTAGTGTGATTACTACCCAATCCCATAACTCATTTTAAGTTATCATTGAATTACAAAAATCCCACATAGGTTACCCTAGTGTCACTTTATGCGTCGACCCCCATTGAGAGCCACTTCCCTACTAGCAACAAGGAGACTCCATGAAATCAATAGGGAAAAGCCAACTTGCACAATCACAAAAACATCATAACATACAAAAAAATGCAAGGCATACACCATCATGCACACAAGTCCCAATCACAGTGGAAAATATACCGTGCAAGGCTAAATACTCCCAAAATCATAAATCAAGTATAGAATCAAGTGTTCACAAAGTACCAACATGAAAGCCAATCATAAAGAAAACTCTTTCCCCAACCTCTAGAAGACTAAAAAATCACAACACAATGGTTCCCCCATCGAAGTAGCATCAATAACATGATCTCAAAATCAAAATCAAAAGCCCCTCAAAATCAAACAACTGCAACAACAATAGTAAAATCAACCAACAGGGCATCCAAAGGAGACCTTAATATTCTCCTCACATGATAGCCAACCACTAATTACCTAAAAAAATTACAATAGACAAGAATTCATGAATCTACTGCATATATAAACATCACTTCCACTTTTATAATGCTCTTTTCCATACTCAAGGCACACACATTGTCACATTAAAATCATGAAGACAAGAAATATTTCAACTATCATTTAACTCCCTAACCTAATCACTTTATCCAAGCACTCAAGACAATCATACATATCCTTAAGACCAATTCCAAATCTTAACATATAATCTTTCATAGAAGTCCATTTTAGATATCCAAAATATCACTCTACTTTATAGACCCTTTTGTTGAACTTATTGAGTAGAAAATGAATTAATTGTTATTTGTAATCTAATAATTTATTTATATTCACTCAACTTAACAAATGATATCATAAGGTAATATCTTTTCAACAATATGAGCAATCTAATTTTATCTACAATGAAAAATTGACATAAATAACTTAACTAATTATAAATAAATCAATTTCGTTATTGAACTCCTTCACTTATTTCTCTAATAAAAAATGATAACTTACAAGGATGAAGGTATTATTTACAATATAAACACCTACAATAATTCTAAAAAATCTTAATTCCCAATCCAAAATACTTCCACCAATACTAAATTTAAATTAAAAGATTATTTATCTATTTCAAATGCCAAACAAAAGAACTAACAAATGAGATAATCTAATTTAATTTATTTATATAAATATTTTCAATAAAGAATACAAAATATAAAATTGAATCCTAATGTCTACTTAGATTACTTATTTAGATAAGGTATGGAACTACCTATTCACATTTGATAAGAGTGTCAAATTAATCAATACTAATCAACAAAATAAATCTTTTATATACATAGTGAGTCTTTCTTTCTTATTAGATTCCATAAATTCCACTAAACATTACAATTCAAATTGTTAAAGATAACTATTTCCACAACTATAATGTTATTCCCTTCAAATTGCATGTCTTAGAATAAAATAGGAAGTAGTCTATCGACCAAATCCATAAAGGCATATCTCTATATTTAGCTAGGAAAAATAAGTCGAGGCTTAACATGCAAATATGATCTTCAATGACCTTTCATAAGTTCATTCCAACATAATGCACATGAATCTCTATTAATTTTCTAAACAATATTACCACTTCACTTCCAGATATTTGACCATGATAAGTCTAAGTGCAAGCACAACTTTTCTCCATATCCTACACTTGTCATGAAGATTTGTTTGGCTTAGATAACAAGTGGGTTAAATCTACAAAATAGGGAGATATAAATTTAGATTTGCATCAAACTTTTATATCATCTTTGTTTACTAGACCTAGAATTTTGGCATGATTTTGTAACAGATAAGAAATAAGGTATTTGGTTGTATAGGAAATATAAAATAGAATTTCAATGGAAGGTCACGTTACATGTATTATAAATATTTTTATTATCAATATATATATATATATATATATATATATAGGCACTATGCCTTTTTCTTAAAAAAAAAATATCTATCTTCGTTTAATTGCAAGAACATATTACTTTCTCTACTGAGAATGTTAGTAGGGGAGAGGAGCCGATACGTAGGCGGGGGCCCGAACATGTGATGGGACATGCGCTCATTGGGGCCCACACCTATATGCTGGTCCTCCACAACGTAAGCTTAATTTCATCCATAGATAGGCTTGATCACATCAAACATAAATCAGATATAAAATGCACACTAGCATTAATTTAAAAACTTAACAAGTACACGGTGGCAGCCAAACATGATGAAGTGTATCCAACTTGTATCTGACATTGAACAAGTACCGTTCCGAGATGGAATTAAAACAGCCCAAACATTAAGACATGCACCCTTCCCCGTAAACTATTAAACCCAACTTTCGCACCAATGCAGGCTTCACTTTCACATTAGTCACAACTACAAAAAATAAACAAGGTGCCAAGTCAACAACTTTGAAACCCATCTGACCCATCTTTGACCGACTACCGAACCCATTACAAGATTGTTTCCCATCGTAGCATAACCAAACCAACATGCAAATGCATTCACCTGTCCCGTCTACCATGTGATCTACAACATGTATTAGCTTCAATTTGTCCCATCTTGCCAGGTAGGGTGCGCACGTAGTGGAGCCAAACACAAATATCCCACCTGCATCCATTTAACACTCCTATAAGGCCGCCATTATTCAAAACAAAAACATGGAAACAATTTCAAAGAATCCACCAAACCAATCAAGTCAAGAATTAAAGGCTGAAATCAATCAAATCTCCAATTCATATGAAACAGAAACAGAACTCAAATTCAAAATAGGACAGCAATTTATTTCACCACACCAAAAAACCATCAATCAAATTCAAATAGCGGTGAAAACCAACAAGTATTTAGTTATCTGCAGTGAGCGACATAAGAAAAGGAGGAGTGACAAGCACAGAATTGAACGAGTTAACATCAAGGGGAGGCAACAACTCAGATTCCAGTGCACTAGCATCCATATTGTACCAGGTTTTCCTTTTCACACTTGTTCTTCATTACAGCCATTAACAACATCCATATTGATCTTCATTACACCCATTACAGTCATATTAGATGTTTCTTTATGTATCGGTAGGGTTTATATTGCAAATATTGTAGTCATAGGTTAGCATATGTGTTCCATAGGGTTTATAATGCATATATTACAATCATGGTTTACCATTTAAGGCTTTCCCTAGGGTTTATATTGCAAATATTACAGTCATAGTTTACCATCTCTATTTCCCTAGGGTTTATATTGAAAATGTTATAGTCATAGTTTAGCCTTTCTGTTTCGGTAGGGTTTATATTACAAATATTACACTCATAGTTTAACATTTCTGTTTGATAGGTTTTGCATTATCATTCACTCTGCTTTTCATGTGTCTCAATGGTTCTGCATTATCATTCACTCTGCTTATCATAGTCTCACATTGTAGTCTCATAGGTTCTGCATTATCGTTTATATGTTACATATTGGTCATGGTTTACCATTTCTGTTTCAATGGTCTTGCATTATCGTTCACTCTGATTATCTTATTCTCATAGGTTCTGAATTATCATTCACTCTAGTTATATTATTCTCATAGGTTCTACATTATCATTGACTCTGCTTAGAATAATCTCACAGGTTATGCATTATCATTCACTCTAGTTATCTTATTCTTCTTTCAGTTCTACATTGTCATTCACTCTAGATATCTTATTCTCATATCTTCTGCATTATCAGTCTCTAAAGTTTCTATTGTTCAAACATGAGTGTGGTTTTCACTTTGTTGTGCATGAGAATGTTAATTTTGTAAACACTTAAGAGATATGAGATGTTCTTAAACTCTAACTCCCTTGCATAGCTTTTAATTTTGTGCTTCTTACTCCTCTACTTCCTTATGTCGCTCACTCCAGAATAGATAACTCAAGATAACAAACTCCTATTACAAAAGATAATCTCAATTGAAATGCAAGAAACTAAAAAGATAACACATACACAAACTAAATAATCTTTTGTTCAAGCATCACTCTCTTCATACATATAAAGATAACTGTTAAAGCATTTGTGTTTCATAGTTTACCATTTATCTTTCCTAGGTTTTGCATTATCATTTACTCTGGTTATCATATTCTCATATGTTCTGCATCACAAACTAAAAGATAACACATACACAAACTAAATAATCTTTTGTTCAAGCATCACTCTCTTCATACATATAAAGATAACTGTTAAAGCATTTGTGTTTCATAGTTTACCATTTATCTTTCCTAGGTTTTGCATTATCATTTACTCTAGTTATCATATTCTCATATGTTCTTCATCACAAACTAATTCTTCTTATGTTCAAGCATCACAACACTCTCTTCATACATATATAGATGTATTTCATAGTTTACCATTTATGTTTCATAGGTTATGCATTATCATTGACTCTGCTTATCATATTCTCATATGTTCTGCATTACAAAGTGATTGTTTTTCTTTTTAAGCATCACTATTTTGATTCTAATTATTCCGTGTAGATGGCCAAGGGCAATGCAGTGGTGACCCGTACTAGGAACAAAAAAAAGAAAAGAGCCACAATAAGGTTGCCTGCCGAGAAACGAGGATGCAGATTCCGCCCTAAAATAGATCATGTTACACAAGTAGATGAGGTTTCTACTCCTCAAATACCATAGATTGAGGTTACTACACCTCAAATACCACAGAAGGTAAAACAAATACAAAAGTTGTGGTCTGACGATGACATGAAAGGTCACTCTATGATGTTGAAGAGAATGACATGTCGATAAGGGGGCCTTCCAAAAAGTGGTGAATTCCAACAGCCACACTATCCAAATGGCTAGGGGGTCTAACAACAACTTCCAAGAAAGGTCCACCAATAGTCCTCATAGAAGAGGAAGAAAATCGCATTGTGGAATGGTGCGAGCAAATGGCTGATATTGGTCATGGTCTTGAGATAGTCAATCTTAAGTCTGAGGTTGCTCAAATATGTCAAAATAGGCCAAACCCTTTCACCAATGGCTTCCTAGGGAAGTCCTGGTGGACAGGCTTCAAGCACAAACATCCTTAGCTTGCATTACGAATTGTTGAAGGCCTAGACAAAGATTGGGCATTTAATCTTCGACCTGATGTTGTAGATGAATTCTACAAAACACTATATGTAGCATACAAAGCCATGCCATATACTCCTGATCGCATATGGAATTGCGATGAAACTGGCATCTAAGCAGGCAAAAATGGGTCCATGAAGGTGCTTAGAAGAAAAGGTAGCAGGAATGTCTCTTACATTATCCCAAAGAGCCATGAATGGATAACCATTCTATGTTGTGTCAATGCTATTGGGCAGAGCATTCCAGGGTTCTACTTGTTCAAGGGGAGTGTGAACATAGATAATTACATCATAGATTGTGAACTAAGTGCTTGCATGGCAGCCTAGCCACATGCATGGATGACCAAAGAATTGTTCATAGATTGGTTGACCCACTTCAAAACCTCGATTCCAGGCGGTGTCTCGCCCACAAATAGGGTCTTTCTGATCTTTGATGGCCATGGAAGCCACGTAGCACTCAAAACCATCTAGGAAGCAAGAGATATCGATATAGATTTGTTAACATTGCCATCACACACATCACATAAGCTACAGTCATTGGATGTGAGTGTGTTTGCACCTTTCAAAGCTTACTTCAAATCAGAACGTGCAGAATTTTTGTCAAGGTTTCCAAACATTGAAGTGAGGAGGAGAGAACTTGCAATGTTAGGAAACAAAGCAATGAAAAGAGCTTTGATAGTTGACAACATCAAGGTTGGGTTTAAAAGGATTGGTATATGGCTGTTGAATCCTGATGCACTTGTCAATGACATGCATCCCAATGAGACATTTGTGGTCAATAATGATGCTGACACAGTTGAAAACATTCTTAGCCTTTCTGGACTTGGTGTGTCAAGTGATGATGTCATAGTATTGCATTCCACTCTTCCAGATGGACACATGCAGCCTGCAATAGAAACACAACACTCACCTCATACATGTCCTGCTGAATCAGTTGCACAAGTGGTGGTTAATGAACACACCCCTCCCATGGTGGACATGGTCATTGATCAATTCAGCGAAAGTTTAGATCTTCCATCACAACAAAGCCAACCATCCTGGTTGGTTGAGGGAGCAATGAACTTAGGCATTCATTTGGAAGTCCCAGAACAATAGGATACCTATACTTTTCCATCACCACCACTAGAAATTGACCTTTCTCAAGTTGTCCATTACTATGCTCCTTCTTGCAATTCAGATTTACAAGCCAATGAAGATGTACCACAGGGCTCACATGTAGTCGAGGAGGTCATTGGCACACAGTCAGATGCGACACAAGAAACACAAACAATTCCGCACATCAGCAAGTTCCTCAAGTTGCCTGTGCACACTGTCCGTCAAATGAAATCCAAAGTAGGTGCAATTCGGATCAATAGATAGTCTCAATTGTTGACAACAGATGACTACATGAGGCTGTTAATGGAGCAAGAGCAAAGGAAGAAAGAGGTGGAGGAAATAAAAGCAAGAAAGAGACAATAGAATGCAGAGAAAAGGGAAGCAAGAATTGTGGCAGCGGAGTTGAAGGAGAATGCCAGAATTGAGAAGGACATACTGCGAAAAGAAAAAGAGCAACAAAAAAAGGATAGACATGCAAAAAAGGAGCAAGAGAGGCTTCACAAGGAACAGGACCGAAAGGAAAAAGAGATTAAGGAGGCATAAACGGCTTTACAAAGAGAGAGGCAGTTAAGGAACACTTCTAATCCGTTGTCTCAAAGTAATGGAGTCTTCCGTGATATTCTCAACATTAATATCCCTCAGTTCTCCATAGCAATGAATTATTCAAGCCTCTCCCAATTTGACTTCAGGGGCAGTCAATATCCATATCAATTTGGCACTCAGGATGTACAAATGTCTTCACCACCACCCCCAACACATGCCACTTGCACCCAATTTACCACTCCAAGTCCCACTCATGTATGCAGCAATCCCCGTCAACTGGAAGGGGACGAGAACATGGCAATTGGCACCCCAACCAGCCAAGATCCTTTTCACAACAGCAGCAGCTAGATTACAAATGCTAGTTTCATAGACTTTAGAAGTATTGATATTTACAAATGCACCGAAATTGTGGATAATTGTAATTTTTTTATAAGTACAGATTGACCATTATTGTTTTTTTTTGTGAGGTAATCTGATCAGATTCGAAAAAGTGTTGTATGTAATTTGCAATGTATGCTTCTTCGTTGACATTTTTAAATATATGAGAATTACAGATGCATCGTTTTTGTTTTGATTTGCAATGTGTGTTCTATGTAATTTTCAATGTGTCACTATTTTTGTTTCAAATGTTTGCTTCTTCATTGGCATTTTGTCATTTTCTATTCCTTTTTCCAAATATTTTTCCACGTGGAAGGTCCAACTTTGTCCACGAGTCAAAAAAAATGGAAAAAAGACCTCTCGATCGATTGAGATGCACCTCAGGTGCCACTACTTATGTGGCTTGACGTCCGAAGGTGACAGCCTTGGCATGTCAACTCCTCCTAGTCCACCACCATAACAATCCACTATAGAGCATTTATCACTCGCCGCCACTTCCTATTCCTATCGACTGTCTAAATTAAATTCTGCCACCTCTCCTAAGCTCCATGCCACCCCACAATTTTATTCCAACCAACCTATACATATACATATCCATATGCATAGACATATGCATATGCATATGCATACATATACATATGTATATGCATATGCATAGACATACATATGCATATGTCTAATATGTATATGTATATGTATGCATATGCATATGTATAATATGTATATGTATATGTATGCATATGCATATGCATACATATACATATGTATATGCATATACATATGCATATGCATACATATACATATACATATTAGACATATGCATATGTATATGCATACATATGCATATGCATATACATACGTATATGTATATGTATATGTATGTAGATATGTGTATGCATATACATATGTATATGTATATGTATATAGATATATGTATATGTATATGTATATAGATATATGTATATGTATATGCATATACATATCTATATACATATACATATGCATATGCAAATACATATCTACATACATATGTGTTTATTCTGAAATGAACTGCATTGAATGCTCCCAGTGCCTCGCTCTTCTCGTCATTCAACTAGCCTTTCATTTTCCCGAGTAAACATTCCGTCTTCACTTGCTCACCGGTACCTGCTCATTTCATCGTGTGCAACCTTCACCATCTCACCACAACCTGCAATGCTCAGAGACCATATCATGTTTGGGTAGAAGTCGATACGAAGATGGGTAGACACCAATTACCGAACGTCACCAGCAGCTCCACTTTTGCCATGCAAGCAATGAACAGGTTCCTCGCCACCATGAACGGGTTCCAGATTCATATACATATACATATGCATATATATATGCATACATCCACATACATATACTGTATATGTATATATATATATGCATACATACACATACATATGCATATGTATATGGATATGTATATGTATATGCATACATATACATATCTATATGTATATGCATACATATACATATCTATATGTATATGTATGCATATGTATACACATATACATATTTGTATACAATTAAGTCGTACAACTATTCTATCTTTTTCAGGTGCCATTGATGAATTTGGGGGTGTTAAATTTTTCATAGGTGATGGAAACCTATGTTGCACGGGTCCAAAACTCCATTCGAATTGTGAAGTGTTGCATAGATAACCATGACAAGCCTTCACAAAACCAAGTCTCCTAAGTCATTCAAATACAAAGCTATGGTAATCTATGTGAAGTGCTACATAGCCCACACATGTATATACATAAAACATAGACATACAAATATACATATAGGTTATGCTTCATCAATTCAATCAACTAAGCAATAGAGAAATGTTTTAGGGAGACTTTATTTTATGAACGCTCGTTTTATCGCAACCTATGTTGCACGGATCCACAACTCCATTCGAATTGTGAAGTGTTGCATAGGGAACCATGACAAGCCTTCACAAAACCAAGTCCCCTAAGTCATTCAAATACAAAGTTATGGTAATCTATGTGAAGTGCTACATAGGCCACACATGTATATACATAAAACATAGACATACAAATATACATATAGGTTATGCTTCATCAATTCAATCAACTAAGCAATAGAGACATGTTTTAGGGAGACTTGATTTTATGAACGCTCGTTTGATGGCAACCTATGTTGCACGGGTCCACAAATCAATTCGAATTGTGAAGTGTTGCATAGGGAACCATGACAAGCCTTCACAAAACCAAGTCCCCTAAGTCATTCAAATACAAAGCTATGGTAATCTATGTGAGGTGCTATAGGCAAGCATGAAAGGCCTTGGGAAAACTAGGTCCCCTAAATACATGTTGTAAGAAAGCTTTAGTGCTCAATATTGATCTATGATAATACATGTGAATACTTGAAGGTTTTCATGGCTATTTGACTTGGGAATTATTTGAAAATCTGATTGATGGTTGTTTGGTGTGGTGAAATAAATTGTTGTCCTTTTTCGAATTTGAGTTATGTTTCATATGAATTGGAGATTTGATTAATTTCAGCCTTTAATTCTTGACTTGATTGGTTAGGTGGATTCTTTGAAATTGTTTCCATGCTTTTGTTTTGAATAATGGTGGCCTTACAGGAGTGTTAAATGGATGTCAATGGGATATTTGCGTTTGGCTCCAATACGCGCGCACCCTACTTGGCAAGATGGGACAGATTGAAGCTGATACGTGTTGTATATCTCATGGTAGACGGGACAAGCGAATGCATTTGTGTGTTGGTTTGGTTATGCTACGATGGGAAACATTCTTGTAATGGGTTCGCCAATCGGTCAAAGATGGGTTAGATGGGTTTCAAAGTTGTTGACTTGGCACCTTGTTTAAATTAATGCTAACTTGTGTGCATTTTATATCTGATTTATGTTTGATGTGATCAAGCCTATCTATGGGTGAATTTTTTTTTAAATTGTGGAGGACCGACATATAGGTGCACACCATATAAAGTTGACACCCCCAAATTAATCAATGGCACATAGAAAAGATACAATTGTTGCAGGTCTAAATTTATGAATATAGACATATACATACACATACACATAAGTGAATTAAACACGACTGTAGATAATTATAGGAAGAGGCAACGAGTGATAAATGTGACGCAGTGGATTGTTAGGGTGGCTGACTGAGAGAAGTAGGCATGGCAAGGTTGTCCACTTAAGACCTCTTCACACATCTACACACACACACATTTACATATAGACATACACACTCACACATACACATTTACATATACAAATACATATTTACATATAGACATAAATATAGACATACACATACACATATACATACACATACACATAAACATACACATACACATAGTTATAGACATACACATACACATAAACATACACATACACATACACATACACATACACATAGTCATAGACATACACATACACATAAACATAGACAGACAGATAGACATACACATACACATATACATATTTACATATCCATCCAGATTTACATAGATTTACATACGCATACACGCAGACATAGACATAGACATACAGAAACACATATACATATACATAAATATATAGACACATTCATATACATATACATAAACATAAACATATGTATAATTATATGAATATGTCTATACATATGCATATATATATATAAGTAAGATGCAAAGAACTTAAGCATATACAAGTTGGATACACTTCATCATGTTTGGTTGCCAGCGTGTAATTGTTTTGTTTCAAAATAATTACAATTATGTGTGCATTTAATATTTGATATACATATCAATATATCTATGTATATGTGTATGTATATGTCTATATATATGTCTATGTATATGTCTATGTCTATGTATATGTCTATGCCTATGTATTTGTCTATGTCTATGTTGATGAAGCAAAACCTAAAAAAAATAGAACACCCCCCATATATTTCCAAGACACAAAATTAAGGTACAATAATTGGATGACTAATATGATGGAAAATAACCTATGTAAAAGATAACACCCCCAAAATAAACAATGGCACCTAAGAAAAGATAGAAACATTTGCATTACAAATTTATTGAAGGATATGGGTTTTTTTTCATTTAAATGTTATTGGTCCACGTGGCCTGCCATGTGGACAATGTGATTTTGGGTGCATACGTATCGACTCCTCTCCCCTAATACGTAAGCGGGGGCCCTAATGTGCTATGGAGCATGCGCTCATTACAGCCCACACGTATACGCTGGTCCTCCACAACGTAAGGTTAATTTCATCCATAGATAGGCTTGATCACATCAAACATAAATCAGATAAAAAATTGATGGAGCATTACCCAAAATCAGAATCAATGATAATGCAAAACCTATGAGAAAACAATAAGGAGAGTGGATGATAATGCATAATGGTTATAGCATAAGTAGGAGTCAACCATCATCATAGTTATCTGTAAGGGAGAGGGGCCGATATTTACGGTCACTTTAATTGAACAACAAACAAAGCGTACATCCAATTAGGTTGTATATATACACATATACATATATGCATATGTATATGTAAATGTATATATGCATATGCAATGCATTTTGGATGGAGAGTGTAATGAATGTAAGGTACAATGCATAGCTTAAGGGAGAGTGTAATGGTGTTGTTGTTTCAAATTATGCATGTTCCATCCATTCGCTCCACTCTACATCTAAAACAACTTCATTTTTTGTTTGCATATGCATATATACATATACATGTACAGATGCATATATGTATATACAATTGCATATGTATATGTATGCACATACATATGCATATACTGCATATGCATATATATACATATCAAATATTGATAAAGAGTGTTAGAACAAAATCATACATGTAAGATTGAGTGTAACTAATGAACAAACTAACCATGCATCTAATTGAAGTGATTGCAAATGAACAAGGGTCTTATGTTATACATGTAAGTTTGAAGTCTCTTAAGTTAATAGGAAACAACCCTTATTATGTAATAAGATTAAAAGGGATATACATTGGAATAAGTCTTATCTGTTGAAGATATACAGAGAAACCATTAATGCCATCATGAATAGTAGTTTGGTATATCTTAGACATATTAGACTTATTTCACCATAAGTCCACAATTGTAAATCTTATATCCTGAGGTGATGAAGGGCAGGTTTGAAAGGAAAGAAAAATTGCATGTTATAGTATGACATCAAGAAATCATACTCTTAGAAATAATTGAATGATACAAACTGAAACAACAATGTTATACTTGTAAGAGTAAGAGCTATCAAGAAGAACAGATTGAATAAGGATGAGTCTGATTCAATGGATAAAATATACTTCGATCATGTATAAATTATGTTCATTCTTTCTATCAATTTGAATAATAAGAATGTTAAACAAACATATATGGGAGAACAATAGTTGCACTAAAGAGGAAAAATGGAATGGATACTAAAAGGACAACGTAGAAATAATATTCTAAGGAAAAAAACTATAGATAGGATCCTCTTCATAGCTTTTATTTCTATCACATATGAGAATTGAGACCTATATGCTATGGGATCATATCCTTCTTTAATGAATCTCTAGTGTCCCTTATGGTTTATTGGGGCTTTCTGGTCCTATGTATGTCTAGTTGGTGTAGACATCATCTCTTTTTTTCCCCAATTTACTTCCTATGGAGAATAGTTACTAGGCTTTAGTAAGATAGTTGTGTAGATGTATTGAGACACCAATTCTTTTGGTTTTCAAGTGTTTCTCTCCTCTATTTTTTTTTGTTTGGGAGGTGGGGGATCAATTTTAAACTCCCATTTAACATTCTTTCACAAAAAATATCTATATTTTCTTTTATCTCCTATCTTTATGTGAACTCAAATATTGATATTTTTATGCAGCTTGTATTGATTATCACATACTCTTGCTTCTTTCAATTATAACAATTATACTTAGCTTAGCTATGTTGAGTTCATTTTGGCTATGATTTCAGCATAATAGGATGTTAATATTATAGGCTTTTCATTGTTTCTCTCCTCTATTTGTTTTTGTTTGGGAGGTGGCTGATTTTCTGATAACAAAAATTTATGAGCTACATTAATTAAGCAATGCCTATTGTAAAACCATAAATCAAAATACAGTCATTTGACTAAAAATGATAATAGTAGCTGAAAATCAAAATCCATTGCAAATGAGCTGAAAGTTGAAATTACCAATTACAGTCCAGGGTTTGTATGCATCTTTATTTGTTGTTTTTAGATGATTTTTTTCCTACTAAATATTCTTATTGGCAATTTGGATCTACTCATTATGTCCTACCACGTGATGACACTAATGACTAATGAGTTGTTGATGGTAAATTCTTATCAAATTCTTTAAAAACTTGTATAGCAATATGTTGTACGAATAAGTGAAACTATTTTAAAAATCAAATCTGAACGAGCACAACATTGTAATGCTAATATAACAACAGTTCTATAATGCTTATACCCATTATATGAGCATAAGAAAGTATCAATATAGATTCATCGATGAAGACCAAAACATGTATGATGAAGAAACTGACAAGCCTGCATGAGCTCGAACATCCAATTTAAATGAGGAATTTGGGCAAGTTGACACTATACTTTTTGATAAAACTGGTACATTGACTTGCAATTCAATGGAGTTCTTGAAGTGTTCCATTGCAGGTATTGCATATGGTGGAGGTTTGACAGAGGTGTAAATAGCAATGACATACACATACACATACACATACACATACACATACACATAGTCACATAGACATAGACATAGACATACACATACACATACACATACACATAGTCACATACACATAAACATACACATAGACATACACATAGTCACATACACATACACATACACATACACATACACATATGCATACACATAGTCACATACAAATAGACATACACATACACATAGTCACATACACATAAACATACATATAGTCACATACACAAAGACATACACATACACATAGTCACATGCACATAAACATACACATACACATAGTCACATACACATAGACATAAACATACACATACACATACACATAGACATACACATACACATAGTCACATACACATAGGCATAGACATACACATAGGCATAGACATACACATAGTCACATACACATAAACATACAAATAGACATACTCATAGTCACACACATATACACATAGACATACACATAGACATAGACATAGGCATACACATAGACATAGACATAGGAAGACACAGACATAAACATACACATACACATACACATACACATACACATAGTCACATACAAATAGACATACACATACACATAGTCACATACACATAAACATACACATAGTCACATACACAAAGACATACACATACACATACACATAGTCACATACACATAAACATACACATAGACACATACACATACACATACACATACACATACACAGACATACACAGACATAAACATAGACATAGACATAGACACACATGCACATGCGGAACGTATGAGAATACGAGAAGCGGAGTGAATGATAATGCAAAACCTATGAGAAAACGATAAATAGAGTGAATGATAATGCAAAACCTGTGAGATTATGCTAAGTAGAGCCACTGATAAGACAGAATGTATGAGAATACGATAACCAGAGTGAATAATAATGTAGAACCTATGACAAACCAATAAGTAGAGTGAATGATAATGCAGAACCTATGAGATTATGCTAAGCAGAGTCAATGATAATGCAGAACGTATGAGAATACGAGAAGCAGAGTGAATGATAATGCAGAACCTATGAAAAAATGATAAGCAGAGTGAATGATAATGCAGAACCTATGAGATTATGCTAAGCAGAGTCAATGATAATGCAAAACGTATGAGAATACAAGAAGCAAAGTGAATGATAATGCAAAACCTATGAGAAAACAACAAGCAAAGTGAATGATAATGAAGAACCTTTGAGATTATGCTAAGCAGAGTGAATGATAATACAGAACCTGTGAGAATATGATATGCAAAGTTAATGTCAATGCAAATCCTATGAGAATAGGATAACCCTAAACAATGACTGTAAAATTTGCAAAATAAACCCTACCGAAACATAAATGCTAAACTATGCATGCTATATTCTCAAAATAAACCCTATTGAAAGATAAATGAGGTAAATATGAGAGTAATATTTGCAATATAAACCCTACAGAACAAAACCCATATAAACAATGAATATTATTACATGTCGGAAGAAGAAAACAACCAAATGCATTAATATATTTAATATAAACAGAGCGATGCTTGAACAGAAGATTAATTTCCAAAGATTTAGTGTGTTTATGAACACAAATAATGCAGTGTTCATAAACACTAAACTTCAACAAAATAAACGAAATTTGCAACACCAAAAAACCAATAAAACAAAGTGAAATTACAAACCAAACACAAACAGAAGAACAATGGCCAACCTTAGTGAGCAAGCTCACCTAGGTCAAACACACGATGAACCCCTTCATTGCTTGTGGTGACCTTTATGGTGGCGAGGAACCCGTTCGTTGCTTGCATGGCGGCGAGGAACCTGTTCATGGCAGCGAGGAACTCGTTCGTTGCTTGCATAGCGAAAGTGGAGCTGCTGGCGACGTTCGGTAACTAGCGTCTACCCATCTCTGTATCAGCTTCTACTCAAACATGATATGGTCTCTGAGCATTGCAAGTTGTGGTGAGAGTGCGAAGGTTGCAGACGACGAAACGAGCAGGTATCAGCAAAGAAGTGAAGATGGAATGTTTCCTCAAGAAAATGAAAGGCCGGTTGAATGGCGAGAAGAGTGAGGCACTAGGAGCATTCAATGTAGTTCGTTTTAGAATAAACACGGGGTGGCGTGGAGCTTAGGAGAGGTGGCAGCATTTATTTCAGACAGTAGATGTGTCACTATTAAAGTTTGTATTTTGCACATGACAGAGGATGAAGAGAATGGAAATCCATTTGAAAGAAAATAGATTATGAATTGGTCGAAAGAGAAGAAGTAAATGCAGAAAAATATCTATGGAACCCACTCTGCTTTCTTCCTTAAAATACCAATCTCATTTACCCAATCTATGAAATTTATATGCCGAAGTTACTTACAATATAATGAGCAAACACCAATGAAGGTATGAATCTATTTTGAAGAAATTACATGCAACCAGGACGTATAATATAAGAATAAAATGATATGATATCGAGCGCTAAATAAAATTCAGAATCTTTGTCTCAAAGACTCTAAAATTTAGAACAAGGTATTTGACAGAGTTGTGTATAACCTTCATGCCTCACATTAGTTAATATATTTATTTTTATATTTCTTATTAAATCATAATTTTAACTTACTTAGACCCAATAAAGATATTAATAGTATTTTATTTCATCAATACCTCAATTACATTAAAGCATCTACTATTAATTATCAAAATTCCTTTTAACATTAATAATATTTATTTTAATATAATAATCAATCAAGGCACTAATCAATCAAATTAACCGAATGAACAAAATACCAAGCAATACCAAATCACACAAGTGAAACAGAGGACAATACCACAACAAAAGAGACGAACCAAAACACGGACGAACAACATAGTTAGAGTGAAACGCGGAGAGGCACTACATGGCTCCTCTATCCAATGAATATAACAAATAGGAGATCATATAAAATCTCCTTTTGTTTCCTCTACCTTGATTAATTATTCATGAATAATATCACTAATAATCTCAACTAAATGGATCATGTTCTCTTCTTCTAATATAATTACAATATATGAATACATACATGGTAAGAAATTAACTTCAAATGTATCCCTGGATTATTATTCTTAATAGGGTCACCATATCCCATATATCATATTAAAAATCACTCCTACACAACATTTTGACCATTTTGTATACAATAGTTTGAGGGCATTCAATCTATTTTAAATTTATTTATTTATTATGTTTTAACATCCTCATTTAAATCCTTTTCAAAAATTTCTATTTTTATCACAACCACCCTTTCATGAATAGAAAGGAATATGAAATGCCTCATCGATGGTAGTTAGAGAGATGTATTTTAGGATCATTATTGATTTTTTTTCTATCCCTAATAATAGTTCTTATCACACTCCATAACCCCATTCCAAACATTAAGAGTTGTATGAAAAATCACACCCTTATCATTTCCATTTTTAACAATTTTATTTGTTCTATTAGTGGCATATGTATTAGCTATTCTTTGCCTAAAGTCATCCAAGTTGACATACATATTAAAAATTAGCATCTAATATGTAACTTGACTGAAAAATAATTTTGAAAGCTAGTAATATTACTCATTTAAATTTGCACTTCATTTTATTATCTTGACATATCATTAATATCTAGAGAGAAAAGAATCTAAAACAATTCATTATTGATCATATTAAGATTTTAGTCATTAATATTAACTCTCTACTTCTTATGGATGTTCTATGATGGTCTAGATTTGGTATTGATTTTATTAATGTTCAAATTTAGATTTCCTTTCAAATTTTGGCTTCAAATTTCCTTTGTGAAAAATCTATGATCATTTGGAAATGTGATATGTTATATTTGTTTTTACATCTTTGTGGAATATTAGAGGTCAATTAGATGAGACGTGAAAGGTTGAAATTTCATATTTTGACATCTTAATCCATAGAAAAGTTCAACAAATTTTATATGAAGTGTTATATTTTAGTTTGAAAGATTTTTATGAAAAGTTAATGGATCCATATATGGTTGTGAAATGTCAAAATCTCCTTATCCAACATAGTATGTTGCAGTTAGGTTTTTTTTTTTTTTTTTAACTTATTTTCAATTATTTGAAGGTAGAGTTTTAAAATGGAGGTTGATACAATATGCATCACTTTTCAATTATCTTCATTAAGTAATAAAATATACAAGTTCCTGAATTTAGGGCTTTATAAAGATCTATTCTACAAGAGGATATTTAGACCATTAAATGAAACCCTATAAAACTTTAATTATTTTCATCCATAGCTAAGACATCAAAATAGTTGATTTGTTGAAATTAGGATTTGTATTTCTCTTTTACCTCTAATTTTATATTTCACATTTTAAATCTAGATTTTTATTAGATAAAATTCAAATAAATCAAGGGAATAATTTTAGGTTGATGTAGTCAATTTTTATTTGATAAAATTAAAATGAATCAAGGGCAAAAAAATTTATGCTTAATTTTTAATTAAAATTAATTACATCAACCTAGAATTATTTCCATAGCCATCTCCAAGTTAGTCACCTTATTTATTTCCTAGTTTTACTCACTTCACCATGCTTCCTCTTGTATTAATCGTCATCATATTTTACTAGTTCTAGGATTACTTGCACTAACAGGAAAGCTAGTTTGTTGGATCAAGAAGCTTTGTTCAATACTAGTAACATTAAGATGTTAATATTGATGTACACATTCTAATTCTTGTTCTCAAACTATCTTGATTTCCAAAGGTTTGGTTGAAACTTTTGGCCTAAATTATTATTAACACCCCAAGTTAAATTGGTTTGGTTGAATCAAATAATAAGCTAATATTCTAGTTAGTAAGAAATATAAAATGAAACTTAGTGATAACACTAATTATTATGGCCTTCTTATATGATCCTACTTAATAACCCTTTAAGAAAATCAAATTCTCTATTATCATCTATGAAACATTAATGGTATTCCTTAAACACGAGCTGATATTTCAATTTTAAACAATGAGAATGGAGAGGAAAATAACCCTTAATTATCCCTTTGAAAGAAATACAACATAAAGGAGATGATTCTAATAGTAAACATATGTTCATATATTCATTTAATAGAGAGAAGAATCAAAATAAAAGTGATATACAACATGAAAATTGTTTGTATTACTTAAAACAAGTGTAGTCTGAAATATAAATAGATTTTACTCAAATTTTCATTCTAATTTTCGAAGTGTTTATATACTTTGCTTTAATTTTTTTCCAGCATCCTCCTTACCTGTGCTAAAATGGGAGCTTTGGAAGAGGGTATGGATGTCCATCATATTATAAAGGATAGAGGAATTTTGTGCATTTTCCTTAGTAGACATGTATGTGAAATGTGGAAGAATTGAAAAAGGCAACTGAATTGTTTGAAGGATATGCACAATGGATTTGTTGAAAAGGGTTTAAAGACTTTCAAGAAAATGCAATTGGCAGGTGTAAAGGCAAATTTCACAACCTTTTCCAACATCCTCCTTGCCTATGCTAAAATGGGAGCTTTGGAACAAGATATGGACGTGCAATTGCCTTGGTAGACATGTATGCAAAATATGGAAGCATTGACAAGGTGAGTGAACTATTTGACTAATAGCCGAGCAAGAAATGTGTTCTCATGGAATGCCATGATTGAAGGATATGCACAAAATATATTTGTTGAAAAGGGTTTAGAAATTTTAAATAAAATGCAATTGGATGGCGAGTGTAAAGCAAAATTTCATAACCTTTGCCAACACCCTCCCTTCCTGTGCCAAAATGGGAGCTTTGGAACATGGTATGTGCGTGTGGAATTGCCCTGGTAGACATGTATACAAAATATGGAAGCATTGACAAGGTGAATGAACTGTTTGATCTATAGCCTCAAGAAATGTATTCTCATGGAATGCCATGTTTGAACGATATGCATAAAATGAATTTGTTGAAAAGGGTTTAGAAACTTTCAAGCAAATACAATTCATTTGAAAAATGTATGTGAATTGTCGAATCATGAAACCAACCTAGAGGGTGATGCACTGGAGGTTGATGCACTGGAGGGTGATGCACTATAGGAGGTCACCTAGGGTGGTGAGTAAACCAAGAGGTTCACCCAAGGTTCGTCGCTCGCTACAAATGAAAATGACAATCGGTTTCGACTATCACAATATTTTATTTAAAAAATCCCTAATTAGGGGGTTCGAGTGAACCCCCTTTCGTTCGAACCCCATATTTTTATATTAAAAACAATTTACATTTTAGGGTTTGAGTGAATGGGGGGTTCTCACGAACCATAGGGTTCGCTCGAACCCATTTTATGGTTTTCTCAAACCAATTAGTTTGAGCAAACCCCTTAAATATGTTTCAGTGCCCAAAATACATTTTTGCTTCCTCAACAAAATTATCAACTAGTTTTGTGGCCCTACCCTTTGTAACAATGGGTATTTTTCTAAGGTTAGCAATATCACATGCAGAACATAAAAACCCAAAGCAATAATGAAGTGCAAAGGAATAGATGAAACAATCTCACCAGATATCTTCATCCTCCATGACTGACCTCCATTATACCTTCTCAACTTGCTGAAATATGTAGTTGCCCTCATTTTTATGATGAGCAAGCCAATGGAAATGACAAGTCCTAACCAAATTTTGAAGGATTTTAAAAGACTATATGCTATACTATGCCCTACTCCAACTAGTAAGCATCTAAAAATGTCTAAACTATGTCAAATAAAATCTAAATATGCCTATGATAAATGAAGAAACCTGCAAGAGTATGAAAATGCAAATAAAATGAGATTGCAAGATGTGAGGTTGCAAGATATGAAATTGCAAGATATGCCAAATGAGACCAAAATTGCCATTTTATAGAAAATGCAATTTCGTGTGAATGGCCAAGATTAAAAGTCAACAAGTGCCCTAGAATCAATGGACAAGATTCAATATACCAACCCACAATTAGGGTTAGGGCAACATTAGGTCAGATTCGAAATGAATAGATAAGATTAATTTTTAGAAAATCAAATCAATGGCTGACAATACATGTGACAAGAGATTCTGCGCAAACAAAATGAAGTTGTTGGAGCATCAAATAATAATTTAAAATTATTTGATTCAAGAGGTGATGTTGACCTTTTGAATTAAAAATTAATTTAATTCAAAAGTGGTGGGGTCATTTGACAGTAATTTAAATAATTTAAATTATTTACTAAAAGGGGGAAATTAGAAAGTGGGACTTATTTTAAATAAATAAATTTTATTTAAAATGAGCACATAAAAGAGGTAATAAAAGAAATTAAATAATAAAAGGTTATTTAATTTAGGTGGAAATTAAATAATAGATATATTATTTAATTTATAGAAGAATGTGACAAAGGGGACCTTTTAAATTAAATAAAATGATTTAATTCAAAATTGAGGAGAGTGGACCAAATTAAATAAATAAAATTTATTTAATTTAGGAGAGAAGAGGCTAATGAATAATTAAACATGATTATTTAATTATAGTGGAAGGTGGACAAAAGTTAAATAAATAAGAATTTATTTAATTTTAGAAAGAAGAGGACTTAATTAGTGACATAATTAAATAAATAAATAAATAAAATTATTTATTTAATAATCTGGAAGACATAATGGACAAAATTAATTTAAATAAATTAAGAAATTTATTTAATTATAAGAAGACTTTAGACGATTAGTGACACATTAAATAAATAAATAATTAAAAATTATTTATTTAATAATCATGAAGAATAAACATATATGAATTAATTAAATAATTATGAATTATTTAGTTAATAGTCGAAAGTGAGTCAAGGACATAGTTAAAATGTCTTAATTATGCCAAAAGGGATTAAATTATAGATTGCAGGCTTAGGTCATTTTTATGTGTCTACATTTGCCCCTCTTTATCATAATGTAGCCTGTCGCATTGTGGCAAAGAAAATAAGTCACAAATATGCCCAGTGCAAAATAGGATGAGAAAGAATGACAAGGAGGGTTGCGGTATGCCCCCTCGGGAGGACAGACAGGTTCCAAGAACACGGGTGTGCTCTCAAAATTCACGAGAAGATTAGAAGATGACGGGACAAGAAAGTGTTAGTGAAAAAGATATGGATGATGATATGGATGTAATGCCTATATGAGATGCATGTTAGTTCCTAGACCAAATCCTTCAACATATTACCATAGGACTTTAATACTTATTGCTCTTAATCATCATTAGGTAGATTATTGTAATGGCCAACAAACACCATGATATGACATAAACCAAGGTGTGCAAGGTTGTACCATCACATAAGACAAGCAGTCACAGACAAGGATGATCATGACTCATACTAAGATCGCAATTGCCCCAATCTTTTTGTCATAACCAACTGCAAGAAGAAAAAGGCAAGAAGGAAAACCATGAAACGTCGTTGCTTCTCTAAATCCTGTTTCCAAGACATCCTTGAGAAACTAGCAACATGATTGCCAAAAGAACAAAATAAAGCCACCATCATGATATGTCATTATTTTTCTAAATCCTGTAGTCAGGACATCGCTGAGAAACTAGTAATATGAGTGTCAAAAGACAAGACAACATCATGAGATGTCATTGTTTCTCTAAATATTGTTGTCGGGGTCTTGCTGAAAAACTAGTAACATGATAAAAATCCAAAAGACAAGTGCCAAGTGTTTGCCAAGTGTTTTAATATCAAGGTTGCCAAATATCGAGCGATATCAAATTCAGTAAGGACACATCCTGAATGACATTGATATCTAGGAGATGGATTTCTAGAGGTAGGAGAATCCATCAAAATGCCAAATGATGAGGACAATGCTTAGGAAGGACACATCCAAAATCATAAAGAAAAGACAATAGTTGCTCTTCAGAAGGACACATCTGAAGAAGAACCCAAAGTTTTCCAGGCTAAAATGTCTTGATAGAATTGATTACATGTCATTGTTGATATGTTGAATTGAGCAAGATTGCTGATGAAACAAACTATTGATAGATTACTTGCTTGGGATTGATGGAATATTTGCTTGATTTGAAGAAATTGTGACGTGTGTGAAAACGTTGTACCATGAACCCTAATGGATTGACCGAGTGCGGCCTTGAGGGCTCATCAATTGATGGCCTTGCCTATGTCGTGCACTCAGAGACCTCATAGTTTGACACGACCAATGACCTTGTCCAAAGGAAAAAAGTTTGAATCATGATTTTATTTTGACAACCTAGAAAGACTGACCTAATGACTCTAGGATTCAAAGATGAATCTTGTTTACGTAGCAAATGCACAGAGACAACGTAGTTCAGACTTGGACAAAGATTGACTTACTGGAGTGACTGGAATGAATATGATTGACTGACTCTATTTTGCAATTTTGACATTGATTTGGATGTTTTTGTATTTTCTCAAGACATTTTCAATTTTTAGGTCTTTTTTCAGGACTTTTTCAGATTTTTATGACCTTTTTTTTTTAGGACTTTTTACGAATGTCGGACCATGTGCAACACCCACTATAGTTACATGATAAAGTTCTTGCCCCCAGATAGATCAGGGACTACCCGAGTCCAATGATATGGAGAGAGGCAGACACAAGGCAAAAGGAAAGGATATGCAAGGGATGATGTCAACCAAATGCTAACCATGGCCAAAATTGACAAGGCGTAGGATGAATGTCATGAACGTCAGGTTGTTGTGATTATGGAAAGTGGATAAGGGTCAATTAGAGTAATGGTAGATAGCGGAGCAACAATCGACTACGCATGGTGCATGTTTTCCAGGTTTTCACCATGGTACCTATCCAAAGCACTTGTTCGCCAGGTTTTCACTATTGGACGAATTCATTTTTTTTTACTATTTTTGCCATGTTTCAATTTTTTTTTGGTGTCACCAAGATGTTTGTTTGCTAGGTTTTCATCAAGGGATGATTTTCTTTATTTTTTCAATTTTTTTTGTATTTTTAGGTTTTTAGCCAAGCTCTCTGATGCTATGTGTAAAACTTTCGCAGATGTAGGCTATTGATGGGTTATGTCAACTGTTCTCCATCAGGTGTGGCCAATTGATAAGCTCCAAAACTGAATGCAGCAGTAATAATATAAGGACCGAGCAATTAGCCTCAAACTTGCCAGGCTTTTCACGGTCAACCTGATTTCTTGGATTCTGCATGAGGACACAGTCGTCGATTTCAAATTTTCTCACCATCACTCTTTTGTTATAGCTCTGGCAGAGATGATTTTAATATGCCTGCAAGTGATTCAAGGCATTTTGTCATCTTTCTTGTAACATTTCTAGCTCATGTAGGCAAGACTATTTTTACTCTTCATCATCAATCATTCCTTTCAAGGATACTCAGAGAGAAGGAATTTTGACCTCGACGGGAAATATGGCCTCAGATCCATAGACTAGGGAAAATGGAGTGGCTCCAGTGGGTGTACGAATGTTGGTATGATAGGCCCATAAGGCAGGATTGAGTTGTAGGTGTCAATTTTGGCCAGCGTCGTTGACGATCTTCTTAAGAATGCAAAGAATTGTTTTATTTGACGCCTCAGCTTGGCCATTACCTTGTGGATAATATGGGGTGGAGAAATGATGTTGGATGTGGAATCGCTCACAGAGTTCACGAATTCCTGATTTTTAAATGGACTCCCATTATCTGTGATGATGGACTGTGGAACATGTAGGATTTGATAAATGCAAATCCATAGCTCGTCAAGAACACCTGCATGCAAAATACCTAATGCTGAATGGAGACCAAAGAGTTAGAAGCAAGGGTTTGGAAAATCTTAGCGGAGTGAGAGCAGAATTGTTATTTCCCAAAAAGATTAATTACAATAATTACAAAAGTGGCATATAAGGTGAGAAACCCTAAAGCCGGAGAAAGCTAGGTTTGTGCATTTAATAATTAATAAACATATTAATTCTAATGTACCTACAAATGACAAGCTTAAGTGAATAGAATAATAGTTAGCATTAATAATCAAACCAAAGTGATTTAATTATAAAGGCAAATGAACTATTACTCTAACACCCCCCCTTAAGCGAAGCTCGGGAGGAAGCAAACCTAGCACAGCTAAGAAAGCAGGAAAAAATGGGTCTCTGCAACAAGGCCAGATCAGGTACCCAACTACAAACAAATCTCTGTAAAATGGGGAAATAGAGAAAACCTAGTGGGAAAAAACTCTACCCCAAAAAGAGATACAACAACATGCTGAAAAAAAACATGAAGGAAGGAAGGCCTCAACAAGACCCCCCAAGGACAACTTCTGTCACCCCAAGCATAGAATGCAACTGAAGATAGCGCGGAGATGCAAAAGGTTTGGTGAAGATGTCAACAACCTGCGCATCAATGGGGATGTACTCCATAGAGAGAACACCATCCTGAATCTGCTGACGGATGAAATGCATATGAAGCTCAATGTGTTTAGTGCGCTGATGCTCCACCGGGTTACGGGAAATGTGAATAGCACTCTGATTATCGCACCACAGAATAGTGGGATGATCAAGAGGAAACCCAAACTCAGTCATCAACTATCGAAGCCACAAAATCTCCTGACTAGCATGCACTGCCGCTCTATACTCAGCCTCTGTAGATGAAAGTGTGTGAGCATTCTGCTTCTTGCACGACCATGTGATAGGACCAGAGCCAAGGCAAAAGACAAAGCCAGAAGTAGACTTCCAATCATCAACATCACCAGCCCAATCTGAGTCAGTGTAGCCAACAATGTGAGGAGCCGCTGATGTGTAATGAATGCCATACATAAGTGTGCCCTGAATGTATCTCAAAATGCGCTTGGCAGCTTGCCAATGACTCTCATGAGGCTCATGAGAGAACCGAGAGACTAGACCAACTACAAAGGAGAGATCAAGATGAGTGTGTGTCAGGTACAACAAACTGCCAACCAACTACCGATACAATGTAGGATCCACTGAAGGTGAAGTGCAAGAGGTAGACAAAGTAACACCCGACTGAAAAGGTGTGGGAACAGGCTTGCAAGCAAGCATATCAAAGTGTTGAAGCATGTCAAGAGCATACTTCTGCTAGTAAACAAAGATCCCAGCAGGTGACTGAACAATCTGTAGACCCAGAAAGAAGTGTAATAGACCCAGGTTTTTTATCTCAAACTGCTCCATCAATGCGCGCTGAACATCCTGAATCATAGAAGATGAGCTACCTGTGATGAGAAGATCATCGACATATAGCACAAGGATCAAAACCTCATCCTCAAGACACTGAATGTAGACTGTAGGATCGGAATGACAGCGTGTGAATCCTGTAGAAAGCATAAAGGATTCCATCTTCTCATACCAAGCCCGAGGGGCCTGTTTGAGACCATACAAAGAACATCGAAGTCTGCAAACCAAGGAGGAATCCTGCACAAATCCCTGAGGCTGCTCCATGTAAATCTCCTCACTAAGATCACCATGCAAGAAAGCACTCTTCACATCCATCTAAAAAATCGGCCATCCCTGAGAAATCGCGAGGGATAAGACAAGGTGAATAGAGTTCATCTTGGCGACAGGGGAAAATGTCTCAGTGTAATCAATACCCTCAACCTGTGAAAAACCCTTCGCAACAAGACATGCCTTGTACTTATCAATAGAACCATCAACAGCAAACATAGTACAATACAACCACTTCCATTGCACTAACTTTCTTCCCTTAGGAAGAGAACAAAGATCCCAAGTATGATTCTTCATCAAAGAAGAATACTCCTCCTCCATAGCACTGTCCCACTCAGTATGTCTTGTCGCTTCCCCAAATGTCTGAGAATCACCACAAATAGCATGACTCAGAAGACTAGAACCCGCAATATGAGACCGGGTGCGATGGGAAGTGGAAGGGTCACCAGCCAGAGATCCTACAGCATCAACTGTAACACGAGCCCATCTAGGCATCTGTGGAGGATCCTGTGGTGGAGGTAAATGGGGATCACCAAGATCATCATCCTCATCATCCTGAAACAAAGTTGGAAGAGAGGAGGGAGTAGTGGTAAGTGAAGTAGACTCTGGAAGCGGGGTATCTACTATAGGAAGGCACTCATCAAACTGGACATCCCGTCGAAACAGGACCTCTCTGGAATCAGGGTCAAACAACCTATATGCCTTAACATCCTCGCAGTAGCCAACAAAAATGAGGTGTCGGCTCTTCCGCTCCATTGCTCTCCTCTGAGCGTCAGGCACAAATGCCCATGCTTCACTACCAAAAACTCGGAATGAAGATATATCAGGCTTGACATGAGACCAAGCCTCCTCAGGAGTCATATGTCAAACTGCCTTGTGAGGCATCTGATTCTGAATATAGTTGGCACAATTGACTGCCTCTACCCAAAAGGACGAATCCATGGACCTGGACTATATCATACAATTAGCCATCTCTCGAAGTGCTCTATTCTTTCTCTCTGCCACACCATTCTGTTGAGGGGTGTAGGGCACTAAAAACTGATTTTGAAGACCATGTTCAGAGCAAAAATCCCTGAAAGCTTGGTTCACATACTCCCCCCCATTATCTGTGCGTATCTGACGAATAGAAAGACCAGATTGCTTCTCCACAAATGTCTTAAAGACTCGAAATGAGTCAAAGACATCAGACTTGTACTTTAAAAAGTACACCCATGTGCGCCTGGAGAAGTCATCAATGAAAGTAAGCACATATCTGGCACCGAAAACAGGAGTAGGAAATGACATGAGGTCACAATGAATCAACTCCAATGGTGCCAAAGCACGAGTAGCTCGTCCCTGAGGAAAAGGATCCCTATGTTGTTTGCCAAGAACACAACCCTGACAAACCCCATCAGTGCAAGTAATGTGTGGAAGCCCAAGAACAAGTGCTTGTGTGTTCATCTGCTGAAGATATTTGTAATTGACATGGCCCAAACGCTCATGCCAAATTCTGCTCACTGAATCTGCATGTGTTATAAGACAGGAACCTGTGCCAGCAGAAGACTCAAATCCATCAAATCTGTATAGTCGGGATGCAGTGTCAACACTCCCAGTAGCCACAATCATATCAGAATCATGTAAGTCCCGAATAACCACATCATGTGGTGAGAACTCAACTGTCTTACCAGAGCCAGAGTGACAAATCTAATAGATAGACAGTAGGTTCGTCAAAATGTCAGGGACAAAGAGAACATCCTGAAGAGAACCCCCAGCCAATGCAACAGAACCATAACCCAAAACATAAAGATGAGATGAGATTCCAACAACAATTTGTGAAGTAGCACAAGAAGCAAGTGAGGTGACCAACTGCTGAGTGTGAGTCATGTGGTGAGAGGCACCGGAATCAAGAATCCAGGTGGGCCCAGAAGTAATAGCTCGTGCAGTAAGAGCATGACCTTTCGCTGCAGGGGAGGATGTGGACTAAGGAGCTAAAATGTGATGCTCCTGCATGGCTTCCTCTAAAGCCTCCAAACGTTTCCAACACCGAGAAATGGGATGTCCTTCCTTTCCACAAAAGCTACAGGTCTCAACTGATTTCTTCTTAGTCTTGGAGGTAGACTCAGTAGACTTCGAAGAAGATTTACCCTTGGAAGGGTTAGCTGGAGGTTTTGAATCAGTTTTCTGTGCAGGTTTGGAGGAAGACTCATTGCCTATGGAATCTTTCTTCGGTTTCCCTTTCTATTTTGGTTTCCCCTGTGAAGACTGAGCAACCAATGCTTGGCTAGAAGAGCCAGAAGCATCCATCTGTTGGATCTTTGCCTGTTCCCGTGTCAACTGATCACAGAATGTTTCAAAAGAAGGCATGGTGTGTCTAGCACCCAAAGCATCCATGGTGGAGTAGAAAGTGGAAGAGAAGATTTGATACTGTCCTCACAACTTTGAGAGTATCAAGAAGATACACTCGTCATCTATCTTGGTTTTCCCACATCCCTGCAAAACTGAGCGCAGAGACTTGAACTTCATCAAGAAGTCCTCAATGGTGGGAAAGCTGGTAGATGTCAAAGTAGTCAGCTCTGCATCAAGCTATAGTGCCTGCAATTCATTGACAGTGCCAAACAAATCTGAAAACTTGCCCCAAATGGCCCTAGGAGTGGTCAAACCATCCAAGTGAAAGAGGAGACTGTCGGAAATGTTCAGTGCAATCAAGCCCATGGCTTCATCCATTTTATTCCTGTGCTGAAGAATCTCAAAAAGACGCTGTAGGACAGGTTGATGTTCATCTAGGCATGACCATAAGCCACGTGACATGAGTAGCCTGGTCATGTGTGCTTTCCAGGTGTGGTAATTATGCAGGTGTCAGTCGGGCCATAGAGGGGTCCGACATTGAGAGAAGAAAAAGACAGAAGTAGAAGGGTCATTTTCTGAAAGGAAATGACAGAAAGCAAAAGTACCCCCCCACAATGTATGATTCTAACCCTCGTACAACAAATAAACAAATACTGAAAGTACAAAAAATGAGGAAAAAACCTGAAACGCCAGATGCAGAGAGAGAGGAAAACAAAGCCTCTACTTTGATGCCAAAAAATAGTGCTCAAATGGCCGAATCAGCAAACAAGACCAGCATAGTTACATCCGGCTTGGAAACACCTTTTCGACGATATTTTGTTTTTCGAAAACGGACACCGTATGCCCAAGATACGGCCAAAAAACCACAGGTACCCCCTAAAAATGAGCTCTCTAGAAAAAACCAGTCAGGGGAAATAATTTGACGGCCGTATGGCCGTCACTGGACGTCGGCGGTGGCTAGTGGGTGGCGACGCCGGCGGAGGTGGCGGCTGGGCGGAGTGGCGGTGGCGGTCAAGCGACCGGGTGGCGCAGTGGCGACACGGGCTGGCAGCGCCCAAAATTTAGAGAAAAATTGATTTTTTTAAAATTTTTGATTTTTGAGCCCGTACGGCCCTGGTAGGCCAAAAAAATTTGCCTGTGGTCACTGTGGCCAAAATAGTCAAAGTTTATATGAATTTTGACTCTCCCAGACCTTCTGAACGCAATGGTGGAGTCCGTTTTTGCTCAAACGGCTCCAGAAAATAGCGCCTCCTTCAAAGTGACAGAAAAACCCCAGAGAAGCTGTGGCTGTCGTCTTCGAATCGTGGCCTCAAACACCTTCAAACCAGGCAGTGACAGGGTGGCTCTGATACCATGTAGGATTTGATAAATGCAAATCCACAGCTCGCCAAGAACACCTGCATGCAAAATACCTAATGCTGAATGGAGACCAAAGAGACAGAAGCAAGGGTTTGGAAAATCTCAGCGGAGTGAGAGCAGAATTATTATTTCCCAAAAAGATGATTTACAATAATTACAAAAGCGGCATATAAGGTGAGAAACCCTAAAGCCGGAGAAAGCTAGGTTTGTGCATTTAATAATTAATAAACATATTAATTATAATGCACCTACAAATGACAAGCTTAAGTGAATAGAATAATAGTTAGCATTAATAATTAAACCAAAGTGATTTAATTATAAAGGCAAATGAACTATTACTCTAACAGAACACCATACCGACAAATGATGTAATTTAGGATAAACTTTGATATTTTCTTATTGGTGATGTAAGTGAGACGGATGGCTTCAATCCACTTAGTAAAGTACTCAGTGGCAGTGATTATGAATTTGTAGCCATTAGAGGACGATGGATGGATCTTGCCCACGAGGTTGAGTCCCCATTGTGCAAAGGGCCATGGAGAAGCGATCGGTCTCAGCTCCTATGCAGGTGCATGGATTAGGTCACTGTGCACCTAGCATTTCCGACATGTTTTGACAAACTGAAGAGCATATTTTTCTAGTATCGGCCAATAGTATCCAAGTCTGGTGACTTTCGTAGCTAAAGTTGGACCACCAGAATGAGATCCGCATATACCCTCATGTACTTCTTGTAAAGTTGTTTGGGCTTCATCAATGTTGAGATAGTGAAGAAGGGTGTTATCAAAGCCATGATGGTATAGGGTGTCACTGACGATGGTGTGTCGGGCAGTTTTTCATATAAATGACTTTCTTTGGTTATTGAAAAGGTTGGGTGGTAAGGTTTGGGACTTTAGATAGTCATAAATGTCTTGGTACCAAGGTGAACTGGGACCAACAATCTTAGAAACCATTTCCGAATCTGGGATGTCATATACTGGCATCAATAGTTGTTCGACTAAGAACTCAAATTGTGACACATTTTTGGGGACGTCCAATACAGATCCAATAGTGGCCATTGCATCCACTGCCTTTTTCTGTGCCCTTGGAATTTGTTCAAAGGTAATCAATTTGAAATATGTTAGGAAGCTATCCACCATTCGCTTGTAAGGAATCAACTTTCCATCCTTTGTTTCATAATCGTCATTCACTTGGTTGATAACTAACTGAGAATCCCCGAATACGAGCAATGCCTGAATCTTCCATTTTATTGTGATCTTGAGTCTTGTGACCAATGCTTCATATTCTGCAATGTTGTTAGTGCACGGGAAAGCAATCTGAAATGCTTTAGGAATGGAATCCCGTTGTGGTGTGATGAACAAAATTCCAACCCCTGAGTCGTGACCAGGATGAGACCCGTCAAAATATATTTTCCATGGTGATGTAGGCTCTACCTAAAATATAGACTCATCAAGAAAATCAATTACCAGTGGATGAGTGCATTGGATGGGTGCATCTGCAAGCTGATCCTCTATTACCTGTCCTTTTATTGCCTTACGATCAACATATTTTATGTCATATTCGCTTTAAAATCATGACCCACTTTGCTAACTGGCATGTTAATGTTGCCCGACTTAGAAGATACTTTAATGGATCGATCTTAGCCACCAAGTGTGTTTGGTGATTCAACATGTAATGTCTGAGTTTTTGTGTTGCAAATACAACTACCAGGCATGTGTGTTCAATGGTTGTATAGTTCAATTCATATCCTATTAGTGTGCGACTGATATAGTATATGGATCTTCCTTTTTCTTCATGGTCATTTTGTGCTAATAATGCCCCTAGTGCATTTGTAGTTGCGAAGAAATACAGGATCAATGGTTTTCCTTCAATGGGTGGCATCAGGACTAGTGGTGTCAAAAGATATTCCTTAATTTTTTTGAAAGCTATGTGGCATTTTTCTGTCCATACAAAGGGAATACTTTTGCGTAACAAATATTGAAATGGTTGACACTTGTCTACCAATTGTGCGATGAAGCATCAGATGGACTGTAGTCTACCCTGAAGTGTTCACAACTCATTGATTCCTTTTGGTGGTGGCATGTCTAGAATTTCTTTCACTTTAGTAGGATCAACTTCTATGCCCCTTCATGAAACTATGTAGCCCAATAGTTTGCCCGAAGTGACCCCAAAGACACATTTTTTTGGGTTCAAACAAACCTTGTACTCTTCTAGCTGTCTAAAAAAAAAATCCAGGACCCTGAGATGGTCTTTTCATGTCAAAGATTTGGCCAAAAGGTCATCCACATAATCCTCCATTAGGATATGCATCATGTCATGAAATATTGTTGTCATAGCTCTCTGGTATGTGGCGCTTGCATTCTTTAGGCCGAAAGGAATGACATTCCAACAATATGTTCCCCATGGGTAGGTGAATGCCATTTTTTGCTAATATTCCATTGCAATTCGCATTTGGTTATAGCCCAAGAAACCATCCATGAGAGATAGCATCTTGTACCCTGATATGAGATCAACAATTATGTCTATGTTCAGCAATGGGAAATCATCTTTTGGACAAGCCTTATTCAGGTTTCTAGAATCCGTGTAGATGCGGATTTGTCCATTTGTGTTTGTGACAGGGACAATGTTGGATATCTAGTCAGCATAGTCTATTGATCTTATGAATCCAACATCTAGTAATTTCTTTAACTCAGCCTTGACAAGTAGTGCAATCTGTGGATGCATTTTTCGTAATGTTTGCTTGACTGGTTTCATATTTGGGATTAACGGAAGATGATGTAAAACCAATTCTAGATCTAGGCCTGGCACGTCGACATATGACCATGAGAAGTTAACCTTCCTTTCTGTGAAGAATTGTTGGAACTCAGGTTTTTCTTCATCTGTTAATGATGCAGCCAAGAGAACCATTTTGGGATTCTCTGGTGTGTTTATGTTAACTTCAATGGTGTCTTCAATTAGCATTGCTTATTTTTCCTGTGTTATGGGGAGAAAGTCCAATCCTTCATCCTTAGGCGCCTCAAATAGGTTTTCACCTTCAGATACGTCCTTTATTTTTACTATTTTTCTGTCAGAAGGTGCCTTGCAGTTTTCACCTAAATACATTTCCTTTTGTGTCTTATTATTTTCCTTTTTGCAATTGGAGGATTGCACAGTCTCCCCAAAGTAAGCTACACAATCTAGGTCAATGATAAATCCTGCTTTGTGATCACCCCAAGGTATGCCTTCTCGGAGCCCCATGAATTCTGCTATTGCCTCATCATTCTGAAAGACATCCAGCACTGGTGGTTCTTGTTGGTCCCAGTTAATCAATTGCATGTAAACAAGGGAAATCCCATTGTCAGTGTCAGTAAAATATGGGGAAGATGCAAAAAGTGTGCAAATTGAAGCCTCAAGTGTGAAGGAAAAGTTGTCAATTTCAACTTCCTTGTCAGATGCAATGGATGGCCCATATTCAGATTCAAATGAGTCAAATTCAAAGTCATAATAGGGCACAAAATTATTGGAATTATGACTATTGGATGGAATTTCAGAGGCATGGATAGTAGGTTTAGGGGTGTCAGGCTCATGGGTGGGTTCGAGAATGGGGCGGGAGATTTCAGGTGTTTTCGAGGACAATTTATGTTCTTCTGGATTCCAAGGAATACTCACCCATTCCTTATTTTTGGAGTGTCGGTCAATGGGATCAATATTGTATTCTTGTTAGAATCTTTCTTCCAAGGGGAGTTGACCAAGGTCTAGGAATAGTTCCTCAAGGTCATAGTTGCTCAGGTTTTCCTCAGATCTCCATTCCTATTCGTTAGAGTTAGTTTCGGTAAGGGATTCTTCACTTGTCTCGACACTTTCTGGAGCCATTACCTCCTCACTTGATAGTTCATAGGTACATTGATCGTCAGTTCCGAGTTGGTCAAACCCTAGCCCTATGTGTCTTGGTCTTGTAGAAATGATAATAGGTTCCCTCCTTTCATTGTTGGCCTTTCTAAGGCCACTTGTGCCATCAAAACCTAGTGCCTTGCATATATCATAGCCTTTTCCGTAGAGATGCACTGGTAGTGGAGTTAACTCTTATGGGTCTTTGTAGAGCCAATTAGCTATGTCGATGATGACTTCATTACCCATATCCCCCCATAGTGTGAAAATCATTTTTGGTGGAACCTTAAAAGTTGTCTTGGGTTCGACCGCAAGGCATGGTCTACCATAGACTTTAGGTGGGTTAGGCATTGTAGTAATACAGTAAGCCGTATTCAATTTGAATTCTCCACAGCCAAGGTTCTGGATCTGGAAGTCTTTACTTGGTATGGAGGCCGAGGAAGATGGTGTGGCAGAAGATGATGGAATGGATGATTTGGTGAGTGCAAACAGGTTAATGTATTTGAAAGAGGTGGAAGTCAAGGGTTCCCGATCGATGAGTACCTAGTGCTCAACAGTGCTTTGTAGATTGGTACAGTATTGGAATGGATTAGGATCTCCTGGGATAGTGATTTCAGTACCATCAAAAGGGAACTTTAGGAATTGGTGGTATATGGAGGGAACGACCTTTAGGGCATGAATCCAAGGGCGACCAAAAAAGATATTGTAATGTATATCACAATCCAGGACTTGACATGTTGTATCTATAATAACTAGTCCCACCCGGAGTGGAATTGTGATGATGCCTTTAGAAGCACGTTCTTCATCATCATACGCCTTGATGACAATGCTCTTGGTAGCATCCACACATGCATTAGAGAAGCCAAGAGCTTTAACCAATTTTAGAGAACAGATGTTCAATCCTACTCCACCATCTACTAAGACTCGTCTAACCTTATGTTTGTGGACAATAACCTCAATATGAAGGGCATCATTATGAGATGGTTTGGGTGAGGAATAGTCACTGTCCAAAAAGGTAATATGATGAGGAAAATTCAGATATTCAACCATAGTTTCAAATTGGTTGACATTCATGTTAGTTGGGACGGAAGACTCTCGCAAGACTTTATCCAAGATGGCCTTATGTGCGGGTGAGATGCAGAGTAATTCAAGAATGGATATTTGAGTAGGTGTTTTATTCAATTGCTCAATAAGGTTGAACTCCATTTTAGGGTTTGACTGTCTAGCAGACGGACCAGGTATGTTAATTTTAGGATGATGTGCACAAGGACCTGGTATGGTGACCTTTCCTTTACATGTTGTAACATTGCAGTTTGAGGCCTTTTTAATGGTAATGATATTGACGCATTGCTTTTCATCAGCAGTGCAAAGATTGTTAATGAAGGTGCCACCAAAATAATTGTAGGCAAGACAAATGTTATTGTAGGCAAGACGAACGTGATTGGCTTCGTTATTGGTATTCTTCATGCCAGATGTGGAGGGTTTACTAGAACCATGATCTTGTAGTGGGTTCTTGTGGATTGTATGATCCACATTAGACACAAATGGTTGATCACCTAACTCAATGGTTTGGTTTTCAATAATGTCTTGTATCATATTTCGCAACTGACGACAAGAGGAAGTTTTGTGCCCTTTGACACGATGGAAATCACAAAATGCATTATCGTCCCACCATGATGGCTTGAACTGACCAGGGTCATATGGTTTAGGTTCTTCCAACGTTATGACTCTATTTTGGAGAAGTTTATTTAAGACAACTTTGATAGGTTCACCCAAGGGGGTGTATGTGCATTTTTTAAATTGGAACGGTTGACACAACTGCCTTGGATTAGATTGAGTAGGATTATTTTGAACAACATTGGTAGTTGGTGCCGGTGTAGTCACGGGTACATTTTGATTTTGGACTCCTTTGATGGTGAGTACATGACTTGTTGCATTAACAGTTTTTGCATCGACCACACCATCATTTGTGATGTGTTTATTTTTAACCTAGTATTTGTGTTTGTCATTGGAGTTGCTTGGGTTATTGTTTGTGGTGGTGTTGATGGTTTTGCCACCATATTTTAATTCGACTTTGGCGGTCAAGGATTTTTCAAGTTGAACACCTTTTTCAACAAGGTCAACAAAGGTGGTACAACAATGGACTTGTAAGCCATATCTGAGCAGTCCTAGGAGAGTTTGTACAAACATGGTGACTTTCTCCTTTTCTAGTATTTCTACCGGACATCTACTCGCTAAGGTTCTCCATCTTTGAAAGAATGGGATAAAAGTCTCTTCTGCCTCCTCTTGGGTAAGTTGGAATAAGGAGGCAATGTCAATATCTGTGTCAATGTTATAGGCATAATTTTCAACAAACTTGTTTTCCAATTCGTCCCATGTTCTGATTCCTTTAGGCAATAGTGAGAACTATTCCAGTGCATGACCTGTGACGCTTCTAGAAAAAAGTCTCATGAGATAGGTTTGCTCATATGCAATGTCCATGCAACTAGTGGTGAATTATTTTATGTGTTCAATGGGGTTTGTTTTTCCTTTGTATTTAGGAAAATGAGGTACTAGATATCCATGAGGAAAGGGTGGCATATACAAGGTTGTGTCAAACAGATATGGACACAAGTCATGTGACATGTAAGACTTTTTGTTGGATTATTGCAAGGTCTCCACTTGTGTTTGAAGAGAAACACGTTGGAGTGTGAGTGCTTCTAAAATGGGGTTGTTGGTAGCATCACACATATTGGTGAGAGGTATGGATTGGTTTCCCACTTGTTGTGATGAGATGTGTTGGTTTTGGATGTCTTGTTGGTGAGCAAAGTGAGTGTTCTGATTTTGCGGTTGTTGGAAATGAGTGTGTTGATTGGGGGTACGTTGCTGTGTATGAACTTGAGTAGCATACGTGGGGATTTGAGATCCTACCATGTTGGATTGAATTTGTGGGCCTTGTTGATTTTGAGTATGTTGATGTCCAAATAGAGTAAAAGATTGAGTGCCTTGATTGCCCTACCCAAATAAGAAATTATGGCCATGAGGAATGTTGGTGTTTTGCCTCAAAGGAATGTTGGTATTGACCTGTGAGTAATTAGGTTGGGTGCCTTGAATGATAAATCTTCGTTTATTTCTCCCAAGAGGGTTCAATGAGTTTGTTGCCATAGTATTTGAGGAACCTAATAACAGGTTTGTTCATGTACCCATCGAACTAGATGAAGGTCCAAAGAGGTTTGAGGTGGTTGCACCCATTGTTGATCCAAATGTTTTTGAAGGGATAGTGGATGTTTGTTGGGGGATGGATTGTGATGTGGTGTTGATTTGGGTAAATGATCCCCCAATGGATGTTGTGTTGGTTGTGGTGGCTGCATTAGTTTTGGTGGTAGCATTAGTTGTGGTAGGAGCACTAATGGTGTTAATAACGTTTTGTGAAGAGGCTCCCATGGAAGGATTGTGTGATTGGTGATCAGGAGATGTTGCTCTAATAGTGTTGAGGTCAAATCCTTTTGGTAACCTGGCCCCTTGGTCAAGGAGCATGGCTAAATATTTGGTTGAGTCATTAAGGACCAATTCTTCCACAAAAGAGGCCACTTCTAGGTTTTGGGCAGCAGCTTGTATGTCTTCTTCATAAACTTCCCCATTTTGGTCTTTGTGGACAAATTGTTCAAAGGGATTGTGTGGAATGGATATCTCACTAAAAGGATTGATCATAGAATTTCCTATGTCATTTGAAACAGTGTTTATGTCACTAGGGAATGAATTCATGTCATTGGTGAAATTGAGAAAATTGGTGTCTTGACCAAAAGAATCCATGAGTCTTTTCTTTCTTTGTAACCTAGTTTCAACCATAAAAAGTTTTGCTCAACTTTGGGATGATGAGGGAGAATGACCTAAATATGACACTATGTTTTTGGGTTTTTTCGGGAATAAGGAATGCTATGAAATGTAAATGAGATTAAGAGGAGACTAAAGGTTTGTGAATGCAATGGTATGACACTAAAATGAGGAGACTAATGGTATGAAAACTAAAAGGATCCTAAGATGCACTCACTATTGAGAAATCTAAGGAGATGACTACTTGACCAAACAAAGTGTTGGCAATGCTTTAGGTTTGGAAAATAAATGGACCACAAAAGGACTAAAAGAGGACAAAGTGAAGTATCCACACTAGACTATTGAGTGGGAAAATAATTCACAGTTTTTTTTTTGACTAAATGACAAAGGGTGATTGGGTCCAATGATAACCTACTTTTGAAGGCAAAGTTTGACAATAGATGGTAAGGAGTGTACTCCTAAAATCTGCAAAATGAGTGTCTAAGGAGATGGTAGAATTAACAATGCAACTAGTCAAATGCAAATGGAAACCTATGGTGATCCTAAGAATGTCATATAAAATGTCATGATGAGGGAAGTTGAGCAAATCAATATCTGATTTGACAGAAACAAAAAGGAAGGACTTGATGAAATCTGGAAAAAGACAAGTTTGGACTTTGATTTTGATAGTGGGAAGATGTTTATGAAATCTGGAAAATGCGGTGCGACAGGGCACATGCAACTCACAACAGCGAATGTGGTTCAGAACAACAAATGCAGCTTGAGTCTAAGAAAATGCGGCTTAACAAGGTTCTTGCGTCGCAGGAATCAATTTTGGAAATGTTTCAGCAGGCAAGCAAATGTGGCTCAACAACAAATGTGGTTCATACTAGCAAATGTGGCTTGACAAAGTGCTTGAGTTGCAGGAAGCAACTTTGGAAAAATTTCACCAGGCAAGCAAATACAGCTCAACAACGAATGCGGCTCATACTAGAAAATGCGGCTTAACAGGGGGATTGCGTCACAAGAAGTATTTTTGGACCACTATCAAATTTAGCAGATGCATTATAAAATCGTGATTGTGTTTCAGAGGATTGCAAATGCGGCTCTATGTTGATTAAATGTGGTTTAGCAGAGCGAATGCGGCTCACTAACAAGCTGTTGTGGTTCATGCTAGCAAATGCATTGTAGAAAATGAGTTGACAAAAAAATTTAGACCGATTTGCAATGACTTTTTTCAATTGGCAATATTGTCTCAGATTTTACAAGTTTGATGTGTATTTGTCTGAAAATAGTTGGAAAATACATGGTGTTGTAAAAAGATGAAAATCAACCACATAGAAGTCATTTTACAAAATCTTATGGCTGCAAGGACAATATTCTTTTGGATCCCACTAATCGCATATCCTTAGAGAATGAATTCAGAAGCTTTCCCCCACAGGCTCCCCCTTACAGTGCACTCACTTCTTAGGGCAACCAAGCTTCCAACCTCCATGAAACTCCCATGGCAGATTGATCGTTTCTACTAAGAACTGCGTAGGTGTGGGTGCCTTGGCAATGACTGTTGCTACACCAAAGAATAGAAGGTTTTTGGCTTTCTAAAACAAGGATTTTAATTCAGGCACCCATTCGAGTGGTCATACATGGGGCACAAGATTAAGCTCCATTAAGGACGCACTCCAGCCTAAAGAGGTTAAGCTCAACAAGGTTTTGGGGAGTACTACTTGGTCCGTATGACATATCTGCACTCGTAATCCTAGGCTTTCCCTTAGGATTCACATTTGTATACCGGTCGAGAGTAGCTCGGCTAAAGAGCTTCGTTGCCGATTTGAGTTGCTTTGGGGTGAGTACTTTTTCCCACCAAAGCAGGCCCAATTTTCTAAGGCTAACAAAAGCAAGCCAAAATATTCATAGTTCAATCAATCTTTGTTTAAAAACAAAGAGAGAACACATGAATATCCTAACTCACACTCGCATGGTGTTCATTTTAAGCCCAAATCGAAATATGTTTGACAAACATAAAAGAAAAAAAGACATGGGGTTCATTTTAACCGTTTGTAGTGTGAGCTAACTAAGAGTTCATTTTAACCCAATGCTATGAAAAGATGCAAATTCATTTTAATCCAATGAGTTATAATGCAAGATTGTGTCCTTTTTAATCCAATGAGTATGCATGCATGCTCATTTTAACCCATGAATGTAAAATGAAAATTTGTAGTTTGTGAAATAAATCAAGTAAATGAATGTTAGACTCCTTGCCACAAGCTGCAAACAAAAAAAATTAGTAACCCAAAATCTCTACACTATCAAACGGAAAAAAAAAAAGAAAAAAAATTGTTACCCTACAGATGCGTCGCACCAGAGTGGATGCGGCTCGGAAAGGCAGATGCGGCGTTCGGACAACCGAATGTGAATGATGAGGTCAAATGCGGCTTTTTGGTTGTCAGATGCAGCTCGGAGATGCAGATGCATCGTTTGGAGAAGTGGATGCGATTTGATAGACTAGATGTGTCGCTTGCGAAGGCAGATGTGTCAGAACACTTGCGAAGCAAAAAATAGCATATGCATCATTCCGTACACCTGCAACCTGCAAAAAAAATGATGAAAAATCTATACCCTAACTTGCAAAAAAAATGATAAAAAATTCATACCCTAACCTACAAAAATGTGTTAAAATAGAATGTCGGGTTCACCAATGTAACAATGGGTATTTTTCTAGGGTTAGCAATATCACATGCAGAACATAAAAACCCAAAGCAATAATGAAGTGCAAAGGAATAGATGAAACAATCTCACCAGATATCTTCGTCCTCCATGACTGACCTCCATTATACCTTCTCAACTTGCTGAAATATGTAGTTGCCCTCAGATTTATGATGAGCAAGTCAATGGAAATGACAAGCCCTAAGCAAAATGTTGAAGGATTTTAAAAGACTATATGCTATACTATGCCCTACTGCAACTAGTAAGCATCTAAAAATGTCTAAACTATGTCAAATAAAATCTAAATACGCCTATGATAAATGAAGAAACCTGCAAGAGTATGAAAGTGCAAATAAAATGAGATTGCAAGATGTGAGGTTGCAAGATATTAAATTGCAAGATATGCCAAATGAGACCAAAATTACCATTTTATAGAAAATGCAATTTCGTGTGAATGGCCAAGATTAAAAGTCAACAAGTGCCCTAGAATCAATGGACAAGATTCAATATACCAACCCACAATTAGGGTTAGGGCAACATTAGGTCAGATTCGAAATGAATGGACAAGATTGATTTTTAGAAAATCAAATCAATGGTTGACAATACATGTGACAAGAGATTTTGGGCACACAAAACGAAGTTGTGGAGAATCAAATAATAATTTAAAATCATTTGATTCAAGAGGTGATGTTGAGCTTTTGAATTAAAAATTAATTTAATTCAAAAGTGGTGGGGTCATGTGATAGTAAATAATTTAATTTGAATTATTTACTAAAAGGGGGAAATTAGAAAGTGGGACTTATTTTAAATAAATAAATTTTATTTAAAATGAGCATAGTAAAAGAGGTAATAAAAGAAATTAAATAATACAAGGTTATTTAATTTAGGTGGAAATTAAATAATAAATATATTATTTAATTTGTAGAAGAATGTGACAAAGGGGGCCTTTTAAATTAAATAAAATGATTTAATTCAAAATTCAAGAGAGTTGACCAAATTAAATAAATAAAATTTATTTAATTTAGGAGAGAAGAGGCTAATGAATAATTAAATAATTAAACATGATTATTTAATTATAGTGGAAGGCGGACAAAAGTTAAATAAATAAGAATTTATTTAATTTTAGAAAGAAGAGGACTTAATTAGTGACATAATTAAATAAATAAATAAAATTATTTATTTAATAATCTGAAAGACATAATGGACAAAATTAATTTAAATAAATTAAGAAATTTATTTAATTATAAGAAGACTTTAGACAATTAGTGACACATTAAATAAATAAATAATTAAAATTTATTTATTTAATAATCATGAAGAATAAACAGATATGAATTAATTAAATAATTATGAATTATTTAGTTAATAGTTGAAAGTGAGTCAAGGACATAATTAAAATGTCTTAATTATGCCAAAAGGGATTAAACTAGAGCTTGCAGGCCTAGGTCATTTTTATGTGTCTACACCCTTTATCTATTTATATCTTTATTTCTACTTCTACATGTTTATCTCTCCATCTCTCTTTATCCCTCTCTCCTCTCTCTTTCTCTTTATCTCTCCCTTTCCCTCTCTCTCCCCCTCGCCATCTCCTTCTCCATCTCCATCTCCCTATCCATATCCCTCTCTTTATCGCTCTCCCTTTCCTTCTTCATCTCCCTCTCCCTCTCCCTCTCCCTCTCCATCTCCTTCTTTGTCTCTATCTATATCTTCATCTCTATCTTTCTCCCTATCTCTATATTCCTCTCTCTCTCTCTCTATGATATACATAATGCACTCACGTTATGGCTCGATATTGACCAACATAGGCTTAGTCACTACCAAGCCATAATGTGAGTGCATTATAATGCGAATGTGCCATAACATGCTCACATTATACCCTAGATTGGAAAAAAAGTGGTTACGACCACTTTTCGGTCCCCCATCTTTCTACACACACCCTAGTGTATTCCTAGAAACTTTAACTCTCTTTCCAACAAAAAGGAAAATGAAGGATTACATTTATGTCCCCTTTTCACCTACATAAGATATTTTCTAACCTGAAGAGATGACATCCCTAACCATCTCTGAGCACTCCACAAGCTTTGTTGGAGCCCTCATAGTCTAGGTTTTCTTCTCTATTATCAATCTAATATAAATTATTTTGTAACATTTTATATGATTAATTAAAACCATTCATTTTATTAAAAAATAGGGCATGTATGGTTTTATGAATTTTATATATTTTTTATCAGCTTAAACAATTAAAGCTTTATAAAATTTATTCAATTAGGACATAAGGTTTTTCTCTAAATTTCATGAAAAAGAAAGATTTAATTATTTTCAATAAACATATCATTAAATTTTATCTCTTATAAACCTATAAATTGTATTTTGTAATAGGGTACATGATTAGTGGTATTTGAGACCCATATAAACATTTTAAGTTGAAAAAAATAGTTAGTACCTTCAAAAACGATGGTAGGGCCATTAATTAATTTTTTATGCATCTTGATCAACTTGGATAAGTGAGTTGAGGATAGTAGGAGGCTAGAGGATAATATGAGTATTGATGACAAATTCAAATCTTGAATTTTCTACTAGCTCAAATGCTAGAGCAATGGTTGATTGCAAAATTTTATTCAATAGCATAGGGATTTTAGTAAGGCTCATGGCATACTTGTGACTAATCAAATGCATCACTATTCATGAATTATTGTAGATTAGTAAGGGCCAATTTCACTAATTATATGTGACTAATTGTGTGTATTCCTTATTTGGAACATTGAAGGACAATAGCTAAGTGTGTGACGCAAGAGCATCTAGGGGTACTAGCAATCTTGCATCACCAAAAATATTGTTACTTCATTTTGTTCATTTTCAATAAGGGCTTAGGGGTTGGAAAATAATAAATTAATTAATTTGCAACTATGTGATTTCCTTTGTGGAAAATTGTAATCGTAATTTTGGTGGAAATTATGCAACAATAAATGTTTCTAAGGTATAAATGGGAAAACATTCTTCTTGGGCATCTCATTTCAAGGTGGGGACCACTTGGGGTGCATGTGCTTTCATGTTCAATTGCATTCCTTGCATTTATTTGTATGTTTGTACCACAAGCTTTGCATGTTGGTGTATGTTCATATTTGGAGCCGTCAAGGTCATTGGAGATCAAAGGTGTCATAATTGACCAAATTTAATTGGCCATGGTTTAGGTGCCCATATGAAGGCCATGTGATCATTGAGTAATTTTATTATTTTAATGATTATTTCTCCAAATGGGGCGTAGGTTTTCCAAGGAGGTTTTTTTCTTGTGGTTTTGGAAAACTATAGTGGTTTTCTCATTCTAAAACATCTATATTATGATGCCTTATAATTTGGGAAGATGAATTTTGGAGTTTTTGCAGGTTGAGATGGGGAAATGTTGTTGGATTGAAGAGAGGATTTGAAGACTCCATTCTTGCATATTTCTATTTGCATGAAAGCTCATGTTCTTGGGAGCTACTAAGCTCTACATTTTGAGAGATAGTGAGCTAGTGAAGTTCGTGTGAAGGGGGCTTGAGAGCTTTAGCTAAAAGAAGGCTGAAAGAGACCAAGAGGAAATTTTTGCTGCAAGTTTGAAGGTGTAATACAATGGTAAGAAGATTGATGATTTCATGGTTTTTTTGCAACAATGATTTCTAATGATAAATAAAGGTTGAAGGAGCTAGAATCTTGTGAAAGAAATTGGATTGAAGGAGATCAATTTGGGATTGATATTTATTGTTTTGTATCAATAAAATTTCAGATTTATAATACTTTTCATTAGCCCATATGGCTTCACAACCATTTATTTTATATATGTTATGCAATTCTTGAATTTCTAAGATATTTTGAATGAACAAATAAGAACACTTCTTTCATATTTGTGTGTTGTTTCAAACCATTTATTAATTGAATTTTCAATTTTTTGTGATTATATGAATGAGGGTTGATTGGTTTCTTACTACATCAGTGTGTTGCTATCTTAGTCAATAATTCAATAAGATTATATCCCATTGGAAAGGTATATGATGGTCATTTCCACTACTAGTTCAAGTATGTCAAAGTGAGTGCATTTGAGTTCACAATAGGAAGTTGTTTCTCTTATATAAAATACTTCTAACATCAAATCTTATATAACAAGTAATTTATTCCCTTAGTCTTATAATAGAAAACAAATTATAATACCTTAAGAAAAATTTATGATTATATTAAATCAATAGATGTGATTTAATACCATTAAATAATGAATCCTATAAATATTATTAAAGATTTTGAGCAAGTTAAAGCTCATCTTTAAGTTTATTATAGCTACTTTATAAAATTGGAAATATAATAACTTATAATCAAATCTAGAGATAGAATACTACAATATCATAGACTGCATTATTTATACATCCCATGGTACATAGTGGATTTAATATATTAAATTGTTAAAATAAGTTACAAAAAGAACATAGTGCCTTCAAAGAAGGTGGTAGGACCATCAAAGCAACATTTTATGCATATTGATAAACTTGGATAAGGGAGTTGAGAGTAGTAGGAAGCTAGATGATTATATGAGCATTCGGGACAAATTATAACCTTGAGTTTGCTACTAGCTCAAATGCTCGAGTAATGGTCGATTCATAAATTTTCTTCATAAGGTCCATGTCATGCTTATTGCGAATAGTTAAATCTATCATTGATGCAATTGAAAATTTCATCCACCCTATGCATGTATCCTGCAATATCTTCATCCTCTAACATCCTTAGGGTTTCAAATTTGGCCTTAAAATTTTGCATCTTTTCTTACTTGACCTCATCATCTCCTTCATAAATTCTTTTCAACTTCTCCCGAACCTCTTTAGTAGTTTTGCAGCTTATCACCTTCACAAGCTCTGAATCTAGAAGCTCACTCAAAATAGAATGAACCTCACCGTGTCATTGTTCTCTTACTCCTTGATTTCATCTTCACTTGTCAGAGGAGTATTAGGCATAGTATATCCATTTTTGAGTAATTTCCATACGCCAAACCCTAATACAGTGAGAAAGGCTTCCATCTTGGCCTTCCAAAAAGTATAATTTCATCCATTGAACATAGGAGCTTTGAAACCATTCTTGTGCGCCATCTGAATCTACCTCAAGTGGTTAATATTTTTCCAAGGAACCTCTGCTCTAATACCAATTGTTAGACACACGGGACAACTAAGAGGGGGATGAATTCGTTGTGCATTAAAACCTTCAAAACCCTTATTAAGTATTAGTATGAATGTAGACAAATGAAACAACACATCCACAATCATTCATAATAGAACACTAGATTTTTACATGGAAAACCCAATAAGGGAAAAACCATAGTGACGATTAACTCATTATAAGAGAACAAAAACTTATTACAAGAGGCTTATTGCCTGAAGGGCTCACTTACCAAAAATAAACTCTCATCGTCAAGGGCTCACTACCCAAAAATATCACTTATTTTGTATTATAAAGAATCAATTACACTAAACAACTAGAGAAACCACCAAAATGTCTCTTTACCATCCATAACCTTCGGCTCACTGCCTACAACGATTTCAGGCACACTAAACTATAGACACCTTCTACTCATTGCTTCTAGTAGTCTTAAGCATTCCTACTCACTCTGAGATATCAACACATTATGACATATACATCATTCCATGCCAAACACTTCTCAAAGTTTTGACCTTGCGTATATATCTTCCACAATCTCGAATAACCATCTCGAAGTCAACTTCAATGAAATGTATGCACCTCAAACATGCAACCACCAAGGTCAACACCAAACACCTCTGTGGTGGAAAGAAATGAGGTAAGACCACATAAAGGGTTAGACAAGACCCAAATCTACACCAACATGCTACACCAGGCTTCCACAAACTGCAAAGCTTGTCTACAAATAACACTAACACACTAGGTTGGCCAAATTGATATTAACACTATCAAGCAAGAAAATTCACACTTCACCAAGGCTGAAAACATCTTGTGGACCATGTAGAAAGATTACACAACATCTTTTAATACTCCAACATCAATAAATTATTCAAAAATATTGGTGCAAACACATGAAACTAAGAATACTATCATCCTGTACAACCAGTCAAACTACCATTGAGATACAACTCATGAACTAATCTTGCAGGACAATTGAACACTAAAAAAAACAAGGGAAGGTAGGCACAGGTAATATTATCACATTCCCAAACCTACAAGACAATAAACTTCAGCACGAAGAAATGCAGAACAATTCTATTTCTCCCAGATTTCCCTCTTCACAACCCAATGATAGTCTAGCACACTGTCAAACATATCTTCTATTGTCGCATGATCCAAAACCTAAAACTCTAGATATAACACCTTCAAAGACTTTTGATCATCATGTTCAAACTACACCAACACATCTTCAAGAATGAATAAATACAGAGCAAAATATAGAACACTTCCTAGTCACCTTATACAGTCCATGTAAATTTTCTCAAAAGAACTTGGAAACCAAATAACCCTGTTGCATCTACAACACTTGCTCAACACCATACACACCTTCTCAACATATCTACACTAGAGGTTGACATCAATGAAAACACTGATGACAACATAGTGCAACAAAAAGGGGGTATTAAGTGGCCACTTTTTTCCTAAAGGGAAAATTTGATCTTGGATGAGAAATTGAAGATAATTACACTCAAAATTTGAAGACGTAGTAAGAACAAGAGGTGTAGTGATTTTAATATACTTTTTAAAATATATTTTTTAAATAGTGGAGATTAAGGGGTTCAAGTAAGGGAAGCACACAAAGTGCTCCTATTTTTGTCAAAAAAATATAACATAGTGTATTGTGTGCTTCCCCTAAAATGTTAACTTTTTTTAATATTTTAAAACCCACTTCAGTAACAAATTAGCTAGCACCATGTAGTTTATGCCTATTTTTTAATGAATATATGATTGCTAATTTTCAAAGTGTAGACATCTTGAAAAATGAAAAATTGAGCATGCTCCCCCATAATGTTTTTGGAAACTAATTGAAAATCATTTTTATAATGTGTATAGAATAGAGTCTAAAATATAAAAATGTAATTTGTTTCAAATTTTGATGAATGGATAAAAAATAGATTAAAAATACTATACATAGGTTTTTAAAAAAAGGACTTGACACTAGCAAAAAAAATTAAAGATCAAAGCCTTAACATATTTAAAATGTATAAAAAAAATATGGTTAAAGAAAGTTAAGAGAGCTTGATGTTATTGTGGTATACTTTCAGCTCAACATTTGAAACATGCAAACCGAATGGAGAGCACGCTTGAGATATAGTCAATTTTTATAATTTACCAAAAACATGTCTTTGGTGGTTGACATGTAAGTCCAACCCTTTATATTGGATGCCCAAGGAAAATCCAATCATAAGGGTTGGAAATACCCAAAGTAGATAGAAACACAAGTGCATTATAGTGTGTTTTTATTACAACGTGATCGCTTTTCTGTGAAGAGAAAATTAAACCGAGGGAAGGGAGAGATGGAGAAAATTTTAGAGAGAAAGAGTGGCATATAGATATATAAAGAGATGGAAAGAGGGGGAGATAGAGATACAAATATAGGTATTATATCTCTCCCTCTCTTTATATGTCCCCTCTCTCTATCTCTCTCCCCCTCTCTCTATTACTAGTCTCTATTACCTCCTTTCTCTCTCACTATTTCCCCTTATATCTCCATCTCCATATCTCTCCCTCTCCCTCTCTATCTATATCTCATTATCCATCTCTCTACCTCTATCTACCTATCCCTCTATATATATTTTTTATCTCCCTCTATCTATATCTCTCCCTCTCCCCCTCCATTTCCCCCTCTTTATCTACTAAGATATCTCTCTCCCCTCCTCTCTCCCTCTCTCATTATATATCTATCTCTCGATCACTATCTCACCATTTATATATCTCTATCTCTCACTCCCTCTTCCTCTATTCCTAAATTTTTATCTCTACCTCTACCTCTCTCTATATTTATATCTTCTTCTTCATCTCTACCTTTATATTCATGTATATATAGAGAGAGAGATATCTCTCCCTCTCTACCCCTTCTCCTTCTCTCTCTACCTATCTTTATCTATCTCTCCCATCTTTATCTCCCTCCCTCTTTATCTCTCTCTATATCTTTCTATCCATATCTTTCTCTACCTCTATCTCCCTATCCATCTTTCTCTCTATATCTCTCGCTCCCCCTCTCTTCCCATTTCCCTTCTCTATCTCCCTATCCCTCTCCCCTCTCCCTTCTCTATCTGCCTATCCCTCCCCTCTCCCTCTCTCCCCCCTCTCCCTTCTCTATCTCCCTCTCTCCACCTCTCCTCTCTCCCACTCTACCTCTATCTCTCTATACCCCCCTCTAACTTTGCCCCTCTGTCCCCCTCTTTATCTCTCTATCTCTATCTCTACCTCTCTCTCTTTCTTTTTTTATATATCTCTATCTATCTCACTCATACACACACAATCCATATTCCTCCCTCCCTATCTCTATCTCTCTCCCTCTCTACACACCTCTCTCTCCAGTGTGTCTCTATCACCTCCTTTATATCTCACTCTTTCTCCCTCTATTTCTATATCCCTATATATCCCTCTCCCTCTCTATATGTATATCATTATTCGTGTCTCTCCTACTCTATATTTTTATCTCTCTATCTCCCCCTCACTCCTCTAGATATCTCTTTCTAGTCATATATTTTTTCTACCTTTATCTCCCTATCTATCTATCTCTCTCCCTATATTTCTCTATCTATATCTCACCCTCTCTCCCTCTCCCCTCTCCCTCTTTATATATTGAGCTCTCTCTCTCTCTCTTCATTTATATTTATCTATCTCTTCCTCACTATCTCTCCATCTCTATGCATACCTCATGTCGACCTCCTAAAATGATTCAACAACTAAGCCTTCACAACTGTGATTCAGAGATTAGACATCTAACCTGAATAGCTATTTCAATCATCATGAAGGTGCATTAAAATTGTCAATCTAGGGATGTAAACTTGAAATGGGTCAGCACTGTATGTGCACTAGGAATCCAAAGTAGCCATATTCATCCTACAGCTAAGAAAGACACAATGTTGAAAGTAAATTGCTTGTAAGGAAATAATATAAGTGATGAGCATCAACCAAAAACTATGCTAAGCTGAAATGCATGACAAAAATGAAAATTTGAGCGAGCAAACAAGAAACTACTATGTCTGCTTTGGCTGCAAGAATAGTCACATAATAGAATTCTAGTGGTTGTAGGAACAGACAGTGTGAGATTCTTAACTAATTACTAAACAGAAAATAACAACTAAACTAAACTAAGGTACGGTCCATGAAATAATCACCAAGTGCGCCCCTTTGGATGAGTATCCCCTAAAACTAATGTAAACTCAGATGCATGAACTTATAACTTCATTTCATTCATTGAAAAACATAAGTACAATCGAGCAACATGACTATATTACTAAACAAATTAAGAATGTGAGTACATCATTAGATTGAACAACCTTTGATTCTAACCCTATAAGGAGCATCAGAGTCTTATTTATCTAATCACCTAGCAAGGTGGTCAACTCCCACAAATGTGGAGGATGCCACATTAGGGAAAGCACAGAAAGTGGAGAGGCAACTACGCACACACAAAATATGTCAAGCATGTTTGCCTTAATGTGAATTTGGCAAAACAGTAACACCTATAATTGCTCAACAATAATTAAGACCATTACAAGGCGGTTACAGTTTGATTTGAATGAGGAATCATTTTTCCGTCAAGAGTCTTTCCTCTATTAAATGACCACCTTATCGATTGGTATGGAAAATGTCTAGCTGGCAGAATCTTCCTTTATTGCAGGCTTCTAATTATATTTGCATGGCAATGTTAGTACGCACAACAACTACCTATCCATAACTATCTCAAAGCGACATTCACTAATCACATGCAAAATTAACACAAGTAGTTCATATAGCATGTCAATATTATTAAAATTTATGAAAATAAACTCATGTCCAAAGTCTATGGCTTTAAGAAAATATTATAAAAAGGTCAATATCCAAGCATCAAAGTATATGACAACTGTAGCAAATGGATAACAAGATTTATCAATAATTAGACTATAAACTAGACTCATCACCTCCCTATCTCTCTCTATCTTTATTTATCACTCTACCTCTATCTCTCTCCCTCTCTATCTCTAGATACCTCTCCTACTCTCTATCCATCCCTATCTTCCTCTCCCTCTTCCTACACCTCTATATCTACATCTTTTTTTGCCTCTCTATCTCTCTTTTCCTATCTCTATCTCTTTATATTTCTCCTTATATTTCTCCCTCTTTATATGTATCTTCTTATCCCTCCATCTCTCTCTACCCCTATATCTCTCTTCTCTCTATCTCTCTCCTTATATCACTTCCTATCTCTATCTTCATCTTTTTATATCTTCATTTCTCCTTCTATATGTTTATCTTTCCATCTCTCTTTATCCCTCTTTCCTTTCTCTTTCTTTGTATCTCTCCCTTTCCCTCTCTCTCCCCCTCTCCATATCCTTCTCCATCTCCCTATCCATATCCCTCTCTTTATCGCTCTTCCTTTCCTTTTTCATCTCCCTCTCCCTCTCCATCTCTATCTCCTTCTTTGTCTCTATCTCTATCTTCATCTCTATCTTTCTCTCTATCTCTATGTTCTTCCATCTCTCTCTCTCTATGATATACATAATGTGATCACGTTATGGCTCAATATTGACCGACATAGGATTAGTCACTACCAAGCCATAATGTGAGTGTGGCATAACATGCTCACATTATACCCTAGATTGGGAAAAAAGTGGTTATGACCACTTTTTGGTTCCCCATATTTCTACACACACCCCAGTGTATTCCTAGAAACTTTAACTCTCTTGCCAACAAAAATGAAAATGAAGGATTACATTTATGTCCCATTTTTTCCTACGTAAGATATTTTCAAACCTGAAGAGATGACATCCCTAACCATCTCTGATCACTCCACAAGCTTTGTTGGAGCCCTCATAGTCTAGGTTTTTTCCTCTATTATCAATCTAATATAAATTATTTTGTAACATTTTATATGACTAATTAAAACCATTCATTTTATTAAAAAATATGGCATGTATGGTTTTATGAATTTTGTATATTTTTTATCATCTTAAACAATTAAAGCTTTATAAAATTTATTCAATTAGGACATAATTTTTTTCTCTAAATTTCATGAAAAAGAAAGATTTAATTATTTTCAATAAACATATTATTAAATTTTATCTTTTCTAAACCTATAAATTGTATTTTGTAATAGGGTACATGATTAGTCCAGTATTTGAGACCCATATAAACATTTTTAGGTTGAAAAGAATAGTTAGTACCTTCAAAAAAGATGGTAGGGCCATTAACTATTTTTTTATGCATCTTGATCAACTTGGATAAGTGAGTTGAGGATAGTAGGAGGCTAGAGGATAATATGAGTATTGATGAAAAATTCCAATCTTGAATTTTCTACTAGCTCAAATGCTAGAGCAATGGTTGATTGCAAAATTTTATTCAATAGCATAGGGATTTTAGTAAGGCTCATGACATACTTGTTGTGAATAATAAAATGTATCACTATTCATGAATTATTGTAGATTAGTAAGGGCCAACTTCACTAATTATATGTGACTAATTGTGTGTATTCCTTATTTGGAACATTGAAGGACAATAGCTAAGTGTGTTATGCAAGAGAATCTAGAGGTACTAGCAATCTTGCATCACCAAAAATATTATTATTTCATTTTGTTCATTTTCAATAATGGCCTAGGGTTTGGAAAATAATAAATTAATTAATTTACAACTATGTGATTTCCTTTGTGGAAAATTGTAATTGTAATTTTGGTGGAAATTATGCAACGATAAATGTTTCTAAGGCATAAATGGGAAAAAATTCTTCTTGGGCATCCCATTTTAAGGTGGGGACCACTTGGGGTGCATGTGTTTGCATGTTCAATTGCATGCCTTGCATGTATTTGCATGTTGGTGCATGTTCATATTTGGAGCCGTCAAGGCCATTGGAGATCAAAGGTGTAGTAATTGACCAAATTTGATTGGCCATTTTTTAGGTGCCCATTTGAAGGCCATGTGAGCATTGAGTAATTTTATTATTTTTATGATTATTTCTCCAAATGAGCGTGGGTTTTCCAAGGAGGTGTTTTTCTTGTGGTTTCGGAAAACAATAGTGGTTTTCTCATTCTAAAACATTTATATTATGATGCCTTCTCATTTGGGAAGATGACTTTTGGATTTTTTCTAGGTTGAGATTGGGAAATGTTGTTAGATTGAAGAGAGGATTTGAAGACTCCATTGTTGCTTATTTCTATTTGCATAGGAGTCCATGTTCTTGGGAGCTACTGAGCTCTATATTTTGAGAGATAGTGAGCTAGTGAAGTTCATGTGAAGAGAGATTGAGAGCTTTAGCTAAAAGAAGGTTGAAAGAGACCAAGAAGACATTTTTGTTGCAAGTTTGAAGGTGTAATACAACAACAACAAGATTGATGATTGCATGGTTTGTTTGTAGCAGTGATTTTTGTATACACCTAAATTTGGTCAAGAAGAAATTAATTGAATACAAGCTATTTAATTAACTTTAATTCTTCTACTTATAAATAAATCAACAATTTTTTCTATATAGTTTACTCTCTTAAATTCTTCTTATTCTAAATCATTTTCTTCATGTTTTAATTAAATAAACAACTTTAATTAGTTAGTTTTATTTAATTAACTCCTTTTTATTAAATTCAAATTTTATATTTGAATTTAGTCACATTTCTACTAACTTCTCATCTTCCACCTCATCATGTGTCTCACGAAATTAAATATTCTTATTATTTAATTGGCATTTATCTTCAACAAATTCTAACCAATTTTGAGACACTTGGTTTTCTCCTCCATTTGATTCTCCTCCACACTTGGCAGTTTGTTCTACTAAAGGGAACACTCTCCTTGATTCTCTCTAACCTCTTCACATTCGATCGTCCATCTCTCCAGATCAAATCCAGACCATTAAATCCTGCCACATAGGTTGATGCCTTGGAAAAATCTATAAATACAACCTCATTTATAACATTTCATATAGAGAGAATTGAGCATAAGTACATTCTGCAAAAATTTCATTAGCATTGTTATCTTAGCATTAACATTGAGCATTTTAGTATTTACATCTTTGCATCATTTAGTTGAATCATGGCTTTAGCATTAGCTGCATCTTAATTTATGTAGTTGCATCATAGCATTTTTATTATCAATATCATAGCATTATCACAATCTTTGCACAATCATCCACAACATATCATTTTATCAATAAATCATGTAGAAAAGGTTTATTGCATTTCCAACATCTCATTCTTCAGGTTGTCATTTGACAAGTCATGTGCATACACACAATCTGAGAGCCATAATGACTTGAAAATCCTTGGAGATAGAGGACAATGGGATGACATTAGAGAGTTTGTTCTTTCAATTTGATTAGATTTTTATTTGAATTCTCTAATATAATGTTTCATTGATTGTGTTCTATTAATTTTGAATTCACACATTTTATACCACATAAATTTGGTGCCCACTGTGGGGCCTAGCCCTGTTTTTAACATTTTCTGGAAATTTTTCATTCGCAGGTTTGATCATGAATTTCAATGTAGCGCACCTGAAACATCTTTTAGCGCATACACTTGCTCTTTTGGTGCATCCAGTCTCTATTTCAATGCATCTGTCATCTCTTCTGGCGCATTCAGTCTCTGTTCCAACGCATCTGGGGGATGTTGTAGCACATTTGCATTCTCTTTTGGTGCATACAAGACTTTGGTTTTCATTTTATGCTTTCTAGAATAGTGCATTTAGGGTGTTTAATAGTGCATTTAGTGAATCTTTTAACAAAGATGGTTTATGTTTTAGCACATTTTTTTTTGCAGAAACCCATAATTCTGGGAACTAATTGATGTCTCTCTGTTTTGTAGGTGCTTTAAACGCTGACAAAGATAATTATCTGAAACTACTAATGGTGTTTGTAGGGGTTGGAGTTATTTTTTTTCCCTTTGATTAAATTAGGCATCTAGTTTAATTAAGAGGTTAATGAACACCATGTATGTTGCACTTGTAAAGTGATAGGCCTATGCTCTCCCCTTCACCGGGTGATCAGAATGCCAAACTCACTCTTTCATTTATTGCAATAGCACCTTTAGAAGGCATGCCTAGTGGGAAAAAGTATTCACCCTACAGGAATTACCTAAGTGGGAATAGCTAAAGCCAAGTATTCCAACTCACTATAATCAAACATGATTGCGAGGAAACTCCCAGTCAATGGTAGTGTGCATTGATAACCATCCCCAAAGACTTTGTTCTAAAGGTTGGGAGGTCTCCTCAGGGAGTTTATCATTTTGCCACACCGAATAGAAACCCTTACTAAAAACTTTAAGTGTAGTAGCTAGTCGAGTCAATTTCCAAATTTTTTTAATATTCACAATGCAAGGGGAGGGAAGAATATGTCCCCAAGATACTCACCATATAACTACAAGGGATTAATGGCCAAAAGTGGAGGATTCGACTTTGGTTAAGACCTGAGAAAGGAAAAATCACAAGCACCCTCTAGGGGGTGACACGGTTGTGTGAGTTGATGTAGTTCTAAGATGTGGGTTGTGATATTATAAATAGCCCTTGACATTAGAAAAGTGACTGATCTATTTGCTATTATTTAATACCTGTGGAAATCAAAGGGATCATACTAGATCCTTGAACATACACTTAATGTTTAGCTCATAGGGTGAAACAACTATTTTACAACTTGTGTTTGAAATCATTTTTTAAGAGATCATCCATTAAAAACACTAAATTCACATGGTCCCCAAACAAGAAAACTAGGCAAACTCACTGTTCAAAAGATCTCTCATCCAGAAAACACCCAATTCACCGAGTTGAAAACAAGAAAACCAGACAAACTTTCAAAAATGGTGATCATTTCAAGTTTAGCACATCAACTTTCTATTCCAGCACATTTGCCTCATTTGTCAATGCATCCAGTCTCTATTTCAGCACATTTGTTTTCTCTTCTAGCGCATTTAGCTCATATTCCAGCACATTTGCCTCATTTGTCAATGCATCCAGTCTCTATTTCAGCACATTTGTTTTCTCTTCTAGCGCATTTAGCTCATATTCCAGCACATCTGAGTTCTCTTCCAGTGCATTTAGCCCATGATCTGGCGCATTTACCTCATTTTTCTAGCACATCAACTTTATGTTCTAGCATATATAGAGGGGCAATCTCGTGCATCTAGGTTCTTTTCTAGCGCTTTTATCTCATCTTCCAGTGCATACATAGTCTTTTCCAACGCATTCACCAAAACTTTCAGCGCATACATTTCCTATTCTAGCACATCTAGGGAACAATCTAGCACATCCAAGCAATATTTTAGTGCATCTGTGCCATCTTTTAGTATATCTGAACCCTGTTTTAGCGCATCCATCTAAGTCATAAACAAAGAGCTAATTTGAACATCTTTCAGACAATTAAAACCAGATTTAGGGATTCTTTCCTCAACACAGGTCATTCCTCATTCAACCATTACTTTAAACTTGAATAAACTGGCCTTTGCAAGTGAAATTATCTTAACTAAACTTGGATCAAACCATCTTAAAGTGCCCAATCATCAAACCTATCTCTGATTGTTAGCTGATTTTCATCATTAGGATCTATCATCCTTTATCATGAAACAAAACATTGTCATCAGATTTATCACCTTAGTCTCATCAATAGAATCCATCATTCTATTTGACTTAGGAATCTCCTTGGAACTCCTAAACAAAGATCAAATTTATAGTAAAACTTTATCGCTTGTATGCTTGTTTTAACAAGAGCCCAAAAATAAAAACTCAAAGAAAAAGAACTTGAAACTCAAAACATCATGGTTGAAGGTGAAGAAAATCCCTTTCATAGATTCCACCAACCCAAAAAATGCTGAAATCACTGATGAAGACATTCAAACAACTCAACAAGATCCTAAATTCCACAAGTTTATGGAAAAGATTTTAGAAAAAGATGGAGAAAAATATTTTCTAATGTTGGCCAACCAAGGTGTGAAACTACCAATTGATTTTGATGTCAATCAAATTAAAAGGAGCTCCCAAGAGGACAGAGGCTAATTCACGAACCACAGATCCAATGAATGCTCTGACCCAACAAATGCAAAACCTACAATAGTAGATTCAAGACATGCAAAGAGGAACCACAAAAAAGATACTTGTTGCAAGACATCTGCCCTTATCCTTTTGATAGAAATTTGAACATGATATCATTTCAACCAAACTATGATTTTCTAAAATATGATAAATATAATGGCAAATCTGATCCTAAAGATCATATAAGAGACTTTTTCACCATGAGCTTGGAATTTGCACATGAGGAAAATTATTTAATGAGGCTATTTCCATGAAGTTTGGGTGGTCAATGCATGCAATGGTTTTCACAACTCCCACCAGGTATCATATCATTTGAAGTGTTGGTAAATAAATTCATCACACAATATTCCTACAAAATTCAACATGAGATAACCATGAAAGATCTTTGCAACACAAAACAAAAAAATGGTGAATCAATTCTCATATTTTTAAAAAGATGGAGAAGATTATTTGCTAGATATCCTCGTCCTATACCTAAAAAGGAAAAAGATGGAAATCTTCATTGACAATCAAACAATGAGATGAGCTATAGAATCAAATTGCAATGCCCATCCAACTTTGAAAAGATGATTGAAAATGGACTCAAAATAAAAGAAGCATTGGTTAAAAGAGGACTCTTAAAAATCTACAATGAAGGAAACAACTTAGCAAACTCCTCCAATCATTATAACAGCAATGAGAAACCCAAATTCTAGCAAAGAAATAAGAATGCTAGTAATGATGGTGCAACTGAAACACATAATACAAAACTAGTCTTTAATCTATCAAGAATTACACCCAAGACCAATCAAAACACTAATCAAAACACTAGTCAAAACACCAATCAAAACAATACTGAATCTAAACCACCACCATATCAAACACCATCAAATCGAAGAAGATTTACACCTTTGGGATAGTCACTTGAATCAACATTAAAAGAGCTTCTTGCAACCAAGCTTATAACATTACTAGAGGCACAAGATTTGGAACCCAGAGTTAAACCATCATGGTGGAATGATGCCTATTATTGTGATTTTCATAGAAACAAAGGACATAAAACAAATGATTACATGCAACTAAAACATTTGGTGCAATATTTGATAGATAGAAAGGAAATATCAATAGAGGGACCTCAAACAAATGTTGATCATGGAGCATTCAAAAACCCTCTACCCAACTACGAAAAAGGGGAATCCTCTTCAACAAACACCAAAGGGAAAAATGTCAACTATGTCTATGATTCTACCATCCTTCATATTTCGGTAGTTGATGATCAAACTAATAACCTTGAAATCAATGATGAACTAGACATTGTTACAACTGGTAATCAAATAAATGACATTCTTATAGCTAAAACTCAACTCAATGACATCACCATCAAATCGAATCAAATCAATGACATCAAACAAGATATGGTTGCCACTAATAATCAAATAAATGTCATCAAAATCAAAGACAAACAAGACAACATGCTATTAAACATGACTACAAGAGCTCAATCTAAGTATGTAATAAAAGGAAGTACCTCCAAAGCACCCACTTTCTCGTCAAATCAATACAACATAGTGGACCAATTGTAAAAGATCCTAGCTCAAATATCCATACTAGAACTTCTCAAAATTTCACCAGCTCACAAGGATATTCTGGAAAAGGCTCTAGTGGACACCACGGTACCTACCAACTTGGAAGTTTGTCAATTCCAAGCCATGATGGGACATTTGACCGCACCTCATTGTCTATGATTTTCAGAAAATGATGATGCATCCCTTACTCATCCACACAACACTGCACTCCATATTGAGGTTCTAATTCATAAACATCGGGTCAAACGTGTCTTAATAGATGGAGGAGCTGGACTAAATATCTATACTTTAAAGATTGTATGTGCACTAGGATTCTTAGAAAATGCAATAGATGCTAGAAGAAAGATCACTATCAAAGCCTATGATGATGAAGAAAGATCCTCTCAAGGACTGATTGTCTTGCCAATTCAAGTGGGACCAATTCAAAAAGATATAGTTTGTCAAGTTTTAGACAAAGATTTAGCATATAACATACTCTTGGGTCGACCTTGGATCCATGAAATACAAGCAGTGCCATCAACGTACCATCAATGCTTGAAATTCCCTTTTCAATGGATAAGAGATCACCATTTCATTTGATTCCAACAATCCTCAATATTGTGACACTCTTAAGAGGGTCCAAGATACTTTTGTACCACACAACAAGGAAGCTATCACTTCTAGTTCAACAAGCAATGTAGGTCAAATTAGTTCTTTGTCAAATCAACCTGAAAAAAAGGTTCAGTCAAAACATAAAGGCATTGGTGATTCCACTTCCTCAAGCAATGAAAGTCAACTAAATGCTTTGTCAAAACTATTTGAGAAAAAATTTCAATTGAAAGACAAAGGCATGGGTGAATATTCTTTTAAGTAGTCCTTATGTCTATCACAACTATTGCCTTCTCCAAAATCCTATCGACAACCATCAACATCCAGACAACAATCTTCACAACCAATCACGCTCTTTGAGTGTAGATTTGTAAAAGCGGGCACTCTAGTGGATGAATCTAAAGACAAAGATGTTTTAAATTGGCTTTACAAAGATGAGGAAACATCCCAATCATCAAATTCCAATGTACTAACAAAGCCATATGGTAAAGAGTTTACAATCCTAGAGAAGATGGGATATGAAGGAAAAGGTCCTATCGGCAAAAGAAAAGAAGGTATCTTGGAACCAATTCAGCCTACCATAACCAATACCAAAGACAAGAAAGGATTGGGATACAAAGAAGAGTTAAAAGAGGAAACCAAGCAGCAGATTTGTGACTGAATCCTCCAATTGCAAGCTAGTTCTGAAATAGACTCCAATGAATATGAATGGGATTCACTGTTCGAAGAATCTTGTCAAGATAAAGAAATTGATGTGATAAAGAGGTATGCACCCATACATACAAAGGGACAAAGTTCGGGGTCTAGACCATTTGAATTTGAATCACACCATATTGATGGCTCTAGTGAGGACAATCAGACATCGAGCGAGATAGATGATTTGGAGGAGAGTAACATTATAGACCTTGATATTTCTATCAAACACTTTGAAGACATTGTCATCATGATGCTTATTGCCTTTGACTTAAACCAATCTGATGATCCCTTACCTTTAATACACCCCGAACTCATTTGTCACGTATAGATTTTATTTGATTAATTAAATGCAATTAGTAATCATGATGTCATTATTTAAATGGAAATTAAATGATTATTTTAATGAAAGTTAAATTGAAATTCAAATTGAAATGAAATTGAAATTGAAATGCAATTACCATGATTTGAAATGCATATATATTTAATTTCGAGGTTTGTCATTGCTAATGTAAAATCGAGTGCAAGTGAACGCAGGAACAAGTGAACGTGATTGAAGGCGAGAACAACGATCAGGTAGAGTCGTTTAACCGATTGACGTTTATAAGTAAGACGGAATCTCACACACTCACTTAGATAATATTTTTAATGCATTTTCTGTTATCGTGTTTGCAAGTTTTAAATCAAGTTTTAATTTAATTTCTCACAAATGTGAAAAATGCATGTTGATTTAAATAATGATTTGGTTAAATTTGATGAAATTGCTTAAATTAAATGATTGGATTGCTTGTTTAAATATTTTATTATTGTTTAATATTTAAACAATATAAAAATATTGTTTTAATAATTAAATAATTTTAATTATTTAATTATTCTTGATCATATTCCTTTATTAATTTCATCCTACAAACACTATGTTATTCCTCCTAAACAAAACTAAAACCAACATCAGCGAAAATCCAAACAATATATAAAAATACAAATTATAAATAGAAAATTGAATTTCTCCTTTACTTGTCTACTCTACTTATACTACAATACAAAGTAATGCACCAATAAACATGTAGATTTATCTAATTTCAAACTAAACAGAGATTTTAAGAAATAACTCTCATGCCTGTTTCCTTGCAGCTTGCGAATGCCTCTGATTCTGTAGTAGCAGTCTGGCAGCTTCTTCTTTTATTTAATCACACTCTCTTTCTGTCTCTTTCAGATTCTAACCTCAAATTGGATGGAGTGTGTTTCTAGGTAATGCTGGTTACCACTTCTCACAATTTTGGATTCTACAAGAGGTATGTATGTATATGTTTGCAGCATATAAAATCTACAGTCCTCACAAAATGGCAATGGCAATTGTGAATTGGGCTCTCTAAACAAATTCGAATACATCAATGACAAATTGTGGCTCTCAAAAAGGAAATTCAGATATAGCAAAGGCAGATGTGAATTGGTAAAAATAACAAGGTGAAGAGCTCTATATATATAGGTTTTAAAAATAATATTTTTATATTATTTTATTAGTAAATAATGATACATTTTATGGCATGAGTTTTCTATTTATAATTGCTTTATAAGTTGTATTGTTTAAATATTTTATTATTGTTTAAAAATAATATGTTAGTATTTCGAAATTTAAATAGAATTAACTTTTATTTCAAAATTTAATAAACTTTAAATGAATAAAGTTGTGTTTTATAAATTTAATTGTTTTTAAATTGAAAATTATGAAAGGGAAAAGATTTAAACTTTGAAATTAACAAATATCTTAAATTGTGTTATTGAAAACAAAAATTGAAAAGAAATTGAAAATCAATTCACATGCAAATTAGAATTTCCATTCAAAAGAAACTTCAGTTAACGAATTGAAGAAATATCTTCAATCAAGAGGAGAAGCAATTAGATTTTCAAAACTGAGAGTTAGAAATTGATCTGGAGATCAATCTTATTTTGTGGATCTCATTTTTCTTGTTAATATCAATGCATGGAAAAGAGAAAGGGGGGGAGAATTTTGAAAATTGGAAAAAAAGGGACACAAAAAGAAATCTGTTTTGAGCAAGAAAAGAAGAAATTTTTATTAAGTATTGTTGAGATATGCGAATGGATTCATCTAGAACCACGTATTTTGGAGGGGTGGCCAGTAATAAAGGGAATTTTGTTTTGTTTTAGCTCTTACTTACCTGCACATCACCCGCGACCAAGGAAGTGATTGTTTCTTCCATTGGTATTCACCACACGCATTGGGGAAGTGAAGGCAGATCTAAGGAGGAATACGCAGCCACCAAGCAACCTATTTCCACACAGGGGAGAAAGACAGAGAGGTGGCCAAGGAAGGAAATCCACTTCCTCAAACTTCCTACGCAGCCAGCTAAGGAGTCTAGGGAGCATGCGTAGGGACCTCCACTATTGCTACGCAACCACTAAGACCCACGCATTGGACAAAGAGGAATAGGCACAGACTGGTAAGAGGTGCACAGTTGGTAAGAGGTGTGTCGACCTCCACTCTCCCCACTCTCTCCACACGCGCCCAGGCAACAAGGGGACTTAGGAAACAAAGGAAGAATAAAGGGCATGGGTCAGGAAAAGACAAGTGTACCAGCACAGGGAGAACGAAGAAGAAGAACAACAATTTGGGAGAAGAATACAACCAACAGAGAATAAATAAACAGAAAATATAGAGGAGGCACATAAACTAAAATCATTTCCAGATCGGGGAGTTTAACAGGTAGGATCTTGAATAATTGGACAAATCATGAATAGATTTAAAATTAAATGCAATGTTATTTATTGTGTAAATTTTGGAAATTACTAAAAGAAATTTTTGTTGTTTCAAAATTCTGTATGAATAGTAAACTGTGATTATTCTTCAATTTCCAGAATATTATTGAATTTAGAAGCAGAAGATTTTTATATAGAATTTGATTGAAAACGGGAATTAGAAACAACCGATTAAATTTAGGAAGAAATTCAAAACATAAAACATCATTTAAATTTAGATTCAAAAAGGATCTTAAACAGAAAACTTTGTTTGAAAATTGGATTTAAACTGAAAATAATTTGATAAAATAACTTCTAAATTTTAATGTGATTCGAAACAGAGGATTTTAAACAATAAATTTTTCATGTGAAACTCAAAACGTACTGAAACAAAAACTGAAATGAGTGATTTTAAACTACACATGAAAAGAATAAAATTATTTGTTTATTTTCTGAAAGTATGAAAACAAAAAATAAATCTTTTAAATTAAAATATGAACTTCGTGAAACCAAAACAAATTAAGATTATTTCAAGTAGAAACAAATTAATTGAGCAAATAGAACAAAAGAACGTGTGCTCTTTTATGATTGCTTTTAAATATGTACTTAATTGGAAAAAAAATAAAAAAATATGTACTTAATTACATACTGGAAGTACACCTTCTTATTTTAATCTTGATTATTTAATTTACTCAATTTAATTATTAATTTTATGTCTTTTATGGATTTAAACAATGAAAAGAAATGACTCTTTAACGGTTATCACTTCAAACAAGTTTTCAGTTTTCCTGTTTAGACCATGCATGATCGATAGATGACTTTGCATGTTATGTTTTTGGGAAAGTTACCTTCCGGGACAGGTGCCGAATATGGGTAAATAGAGAGTGTAGTTTTGCTTTTCCAAAACTGCTTTATTTGTCGTGCATGACATTTTACTTGGCCAAGTAACTTAAGGACCATTGAGATAGATGGATTTATTGAACTCTCTACCATATCCTAGTATCGAACTTGCTTGTTTCTTAAATGATTTAGAAAAATGAAAATGCTTGTGGTTTTACTAGTTATACTAGGCACGCACCAGATTCCATCTTGCTCATAGACTGCTTCTTGCTAAGCGATTCATGCAGGGTCGAGTATTTATTGATTGACTAAGGAATTCTGGGGAAGCGTAAGCTTCGAGGTTGGGCAGAAAAAGCGCCTGATCCTTTTTCTTGTCTTCTTTATTGAAGATTTTCTTTTGGATGGAAGATTAATGGATGGCATCTTCTTATATGCTTCATGTATTCTTTATTATGTATTGAAGAGCTTAAGGCGACTAAATGCCTAAGTCTCGATTTGTAATTGATATTATTATCATCTATTGTATTTTAATCAAAATTGTGTAATATGACACTTGTATGTATTTATACTGGACTTGTATATGAATTTATATTATCGACTTTATGTCGTTGTTTTGTAATCGATTGGTTTATTTGATGTCTATATGAATGAGATGACGACTATATTTTGAATATAATTGATTTTATTTAAAGTATTGTCGATGTTGTTTTAAAGAGTTCCGCTCTTTACATCATTGATTGGGACCAAACCGAGCTTCTTGATATCCCTATCTTTTCAGATGACCATGCCATTTGCAACTTCCTTTTCTTTGAAAATCCCGAAACAAGTTCCACCAATGAATCTCATAACGAAGTTCCAAACAAGGGGAGTGCCAAATCTCTTAGCTGCAAAATGAATATCAAAAATTGATCTAATGGTGAAAACCATTTAATGGCAGTATTAGATCAAGAAAAAGTAAAAATAAAGAGTGTATCCAACGGTGAAAACCTCTCTGAGGCACTGAAGGATGGTAGATTTGACACGCTTCCCAGACATTATCATGAGAGATCTTCAATATTGGTTGAGCCCACACAATCCATAAACATTGGTACTACAGACACAGTGAAGACCCTACATCTAGTTGCATCCATGACGAAGCAAAAAAATCCAAGCTTCACCAAATTCTTTGAAGAGAGACAAATCTTCGCTTGGTCCTACACTGCCATGCCATGAATAGATCCAGATCTTATAATGCACCATTTATCCCTACCCCCTGGAGTGAAGCCAGTAAAGAAAAAATTGAGGAAAATGCATCCACACATCGCCCTATTGGTGAAAGAAGAATTGAAAAAAAAAATTAGATGCAGGATTTATCCGACCAATTGATTATGTTGAATGGATCTCAAACATTGTACTAGTTTATAAACCTGATAACAATATCAGAATATGCACGGATTTTAGAGATCTTAACAAGGCTTGTGTGAAGGATGACTTTCCTTTGCCTAATATTGACATCACTGTAGATTTGACAGTAGGGCATGCAATGCTATCACTCATGGACATATTTTCAGGCTATAATCAGATAAAATATGCACCCGAAGACCAAGACAAAACAACGTCCACATGCCCATGTGGTACATTTTGTTGGAACGTCATGCCCTTCGAATTAAAGAATGTTGGAGCCACTTATTAGCATGCAATGACAACAATGTTTTATGACATGATGCACACTTTCATGGAGGATTATTTGGATGAACTGCTAGCAAAATCATTCACCAGGGAAGGACAACTGGAAATCTTAGAAAAAATCTTCACTCGATTGGAAAATTTCAATGTGCGGTTAAACCCAAAGAAGTGTGTATTTGGCATAACATCAACAAAACTCTTAGGATACATAGTCTCAGTTAAAGGCATAGAAGTAGATCCAGCGAAAGTTAAATCCATCATGGAAATGCCTCCTAAGAATATAAACCAATTAAGATCTCTACAGGGAATATTCCAATCCATCCAAAGATTCATCATGCAACTGGCAGACAAAAGTCATCCTTTTACTCATTTGCTACACAAGAATATTTCTTTCAGATGGGATGAAAAATGTGAAGCTGCCTTTAATCAATTGAAACAGTATTTGATGAATCCACCTATCTTGGTACCACCAACAGAGGAAAAACCACTGCTACTCTACATAGCAACTACTGAGGTATCTTTGGGAGATTTTCTAGCACAAGAAGACTCTATAGGAAAAGAAAGGGTGATCTATTACATCAACAGAACACTAAATGGCTATGCGATTAACTACACATTCATTGAAAAAGCTTGTTTGGAAGTGGTGTTTGCTACTCAACAATTGTGACACTACATGTTAACACATACCATCAAACTAATAGCCAAGATAGATCCATTGAAATATCTACTCAACAAAGCCAATCTAATAGGAAGACTAGCAAAGTGGGTAGTGATATTGAGCGAATTTGACATCCAATATGTGGACAAATGAGAAATAAAGGGCCAAGCAATAGCAGATCAGTTAGCTGAAGCACCATTACAAGATGACCATCCCATGCACATTGAGTTTCCAGATGTATATGTCCTCACAGTTTCAACACAACAATGGATATTATACTTCAATGGATCTTACACACAACATGGATTAGGTGCAACAATCTTATTTGTCACTCCTCAAGGACACACCATTCCAAAATCTTACAGGTTGATGTTCCCTTGCACTAACAACACAACTGAGTATGAAGCTATAATCATTGGTATCAAGGTAATAGAGGAATGGAAAATCACAGAGTTACAAGTTTATAGAGATTCGCAACTAGTCATAAATTAGGTTAATGATGACTATCAGACAAAAGATGACAAGTTGATGTCGTACAAAAGAATGGTAGATAGATTCAAGAAGTACTTTGTTGAAATCAAGTGAGAACAAATTCCAAGGGTAGACAACAAAGATGCAGATGTCATGGCAACCATTGCCTCTCTTCTACAAATACCAAAAAAATGAACTCGTTATGAATTCATGGTGGAACAACTGTTTAAACCCACCTATGATAACCCTAAATCCCAAGTTGTGTACCATCTAGTCGAGGTTGATTCTTCTATCTATGGGAAGATCTACACTTATCTGAGAGACAATACCCTACCACCTGATTTATCCTAAAACCAAAAATGAAACTTTATCCATCAAGCAGCTCGACACACCCTGATATTCGATATACTTTATTGACGAGGTCTCAATGGTACTCTCCTTTGATGCCTTGAACGTAACGAAACTAAAACTGCTTTATGAGAGGTTCATGAAGGTATTTGTGGAACTCATTCAAGTGGTCTTACCCTCACTAAGAAACTCCTACACTTGGGATATTACTAGCCGAACATGGAGAAAGAATCTTTTCAATTTGTCAAGAAGTGAAAGAAATGTCAAGTCCATGGAAATCTTATACATGCACCAGTGCAGGAACTACAACCATTCACATCAACTTGGCCTTTTTGTCAATGGGGACTTGATCTTGTGGGTAAGATTCATCTGTCTTCTTCTAATGGACACAAATTCATAATCACAACCACAAAGTATTTCACAAAGTGTATTGAAGCCATCCCATTAACCACCATCACAAGTAAAAAAATTTCCTCCTTTATCCTAAACTATATTATCTGTTGGTATGGTATCCATAATTCCATTGTCACTAACAATGGTAGACCTTTCAAAAATTAGGATGTACAAGAACTTTGTGCAAAATTCCATATCCAGCACCAGATTTCCACACCTTACTACCCTCAAAGGAATGGCCAAGCAGAAGCATCAAACAAAACCATCTTGAAAATATTGAAGAAAACGGTCAATGATGTTGAACGTGACTGGCATGTTCAACTAAACCCTACTTTGTGGGCATACCGTACTAGCATCCATACCCCTACAGGAGCCACACCATATGCCCTTGTGTACAGATCATAAGCCATTTTTCTAATTGAGGTTGAGTTACCTTCACTCCGGGTATCATTGAAGGGGATCATTCTAGAGGAAGATTATAGAGTGTCCAGGCTACAGGAGTTGGAATTGTTGGATGAATGTCGTCAGTATGTTGTTGATCACTTGAAATCCTATCAACAAAGAATGTCAAGGAGCTATAATCACAAGGTCAAACCAAGAACATTTCAGGTGGGTGACTTGGTCCTAAAAGAGAATCCTTGCAATCAACAGGATAGGGAAAAGAAAGGAAAATTTGAACCAAATTGGCTAGGTCCTTTTGTCGTTGTATCAATCTATGGATCAGGAGCATATCAATTGTCTACACCTGAAGGGGACCTATTTGAAGAACCCATCAACAAACTTCATCTCAAGAGGTTTTACACATAACTCATCCAGTGCACGGTCAAAAAGCAAGAAAATACAAAAAAAAATAAAAACTCAAAAACACAAAAAAATACAAAAATACAAAAATACAAAAAAAGCAAAAAAAGCAAAAAAAAAGAAAAAAATCAAAAAAATCGTTACCTTGATGAAAACCTGGCAAACAAGCGTCTCGGTGACAGCAAAAAAATCAAAAAATTTTAAAAAGTGCAATAAAAACAAATGGTGAAAACCTAGCAACATGTGGGGTTGGGGCCCTAGCTTGGTTGGCTAAATCTTTCCTATTGCAAGAGGTTGGTCACGAGGTCTAGTCTCCCCCACCCCTATGGTACCAGAGGGTGTGTCGCGCCAGCACCTTGGTCACATTAAAAAATTTACCAGGCACATTGCAGTTTATAGGGGGTCGTGCTACCCGATTCCTGCAGTCTAATAAAAAAAAAAAACCTAGCAACATGCGCTATTTGTGATAGATTAGTTTTTCCATCTATTGGGGCATGTGTCGGTCGTCCGATTTTTGCCATCACTATGCCTGATCATCTTACGAACCTCAATGTACATATCTGGTTGTCGCGGTCATGTCTCATCCTGGCTTGGTTATCATTGTGCATATTCATAATAATTGGTTGTTTCTCATTGGGGGAAAAATCCTGAACTCACTAGGGGCAATTTTCTTTGAGCTTAAAAGGTACAAACAAGCAAATAGTAAGACAACATAGCAAACAAAACAATCATGATAACAACAAAACATTGAACATCGATCACAAATTTTAAAAAATCAACAACAAGATCAGTCAAAACAAATCTAAATGGATGATACTCCTCTGAAGCATGGTTTTATCAGTTTAGCATGAATGTTCAACTGTGGTATCTTGATTTTTGTTATCATTTCTCTGGAGCAACTCAAGGATGTCATGTACTAGAGGAGCTAGGAAGGAGTATGATTTTATTTTTTTTGTTGTTTGTGAGTTAATCATTACTACTGTGCAAATTGTCGTGGGACATGCTCTACAAAGTATCATTGATAGCATTTTGAATTTGCATAGGAAAATGATTAACTCTTGTTTGTTTTATGCAAGCAATACTCAAGTCATCTCGGTTCAATTATGCCTAGATGCTTGTATTACCTTGCAATATCAAAAATCCATGGAAGTTGTACTTAGGTCATCATGGTCTAATTATACCATCGAAGTTTGTACTAAATTTTAACATATTAAAAGCTCAATGATGATACCAAGCACAAAAAATCGACTGACAAAATGGCAACATTGCATATTTGGATTTGCATGGTTAAGATAAATTGCATCCATATTAATCTGAATTTTAGATTTTTACAAGGCTGGCAAAATTTCATAATCATTTTATCTCTCATTAAAATATTGAGTACATTTGACATTAACAAAAACAAGATCATTCATATATAGTTGCATAAACATCATTATATCATCCATACATTAGGAAAGCATTATCATCAATCATCCATCCATGCATTAGATCATATATTTGTATTACAAAAACAAAATACAAAATACAAAAGTGCATTCCATCTCATTTGCATGATCAAATCCATCCCATATAGCATAAAACATCATCCATAACACATATAGCATCATGATCTATATATAACCATCATTGCATTATCATAATCCATATTGCATCCATACACATAACTATGGCATAATCATATAAACATCACATAGCATATAGAACATAAATTAAATGCATCCATCATAAGCATCCACCATAAAATCATATAGACAACATATAGATCAATAAGTATCCACTGCATATCATATAATCTCAAAATAAATGTCAAGTGTACAATGATATCGTGAAACATGGAGAGATACATCATCAAAATGGAAAAATAATCATCATGTCTCTGACTGAATAAATGTATACATCATCAAGTGTCAATATGTCAAATATAAACATGAGAGCTACGTGGTGCTCCCCCTAGACATTGCCGACCTCTCTAACCCTCCTATTGCACCCCCTGATGGACCTACACCTAGATCCCTGCTTGATGGATCTCTCGAAGGTGGCCCAGTCACACCCCTGCTCGTAGTCTGAGAATGAATCCTCCTTGATCTGGCACTAACCGACTAGGCATAAATGACACGCCGCTCTGTAGGCACTAGCTCATGATACAACAACCTATAATACTCGACCTCCCTGGCAGAATGTCGAACCTCCCTCAACATGTCCCTTGTGGTGGTCCCCTCAGCAACTCTCTGTAATCTCTCTGATAAGGTCCCTGCCTGCTCGAATCTCTGTCTTAGGGTATCTCTCTCTGTTGTCAGAGAGGCGATCTGTGTCTGTGCCTGTATCTGTGCTTAGGCTTGTGCCAACTATCCCTATAAAGTTTGCACCTGTGCTTGTAGGGCATATATCTGAGCATGTTGTTGATGGGAGGGAAAGAAAATCTGAATATGTTGTGGTCCTGCAGACACCGTGGATCTCCTCCAAGCCACTCTGACATCCAATACCGGCCCACCACCTCTATCACCTCCATCACCCCATCTCCTCCACCTCCATCATCTCCATTTTATCTATCACCATCCCCATCCCCATCCCCATCCCCATCTCTCCTTTTTCTAGGTGCATGTGCTGGTGCCCTCTCATCATCATCCAATGCGAGTACTGGCTCCTCTGGGTTGGATATCCTCAGGAATGGATGGGTATAGAAGTACTGTGCATAATCATCTGTCATCAGTGCATCAACAATCTCAAGATGGTAATCCCATATTCGTGCCTATAACCCGAAATACTCTTGATAGGCAACATCATATGATAGGGAGGGTCCCCACTCTAGAATATCCTGTCGTCGCCAAGCATACAAGGCAACTCCCTGGGGCATAACCTGAGCTTTGCCATATTTCTGAAGCACCCTCATAACCAAGAATCTCTCGATCACATATGGTGTCCGACCAATCAAGTACCTCGAAGAGAACACATAAGGCATCTATGCATCATCCTCTGGCCACTGCTCACAATCCAAGTATGGTCACCATGTAACTGTCTCTAGATCATCCAACACACGCCGTCAATACTCTAATTTTCCCAGCTTGTGCTGGACAACTGGACCTCTATATCCAAAAACATAGGGCCTACCAACAGGACGATCCCTATCTGCCACAGGCCGAGTGACAACTATATGCTCCCACGCCCAAATCTGCAGTAGTGTAACCCAAGCCGATAGACTAGAAACTCCAAGGTATACCACCGGATGAAGATCGCAATACAAGTGGGCTAACATGCAAGATCCCCAGGCATATTTGATCCCATGTGTAATCATGCTCTCTAATATTCGACCTCATCCAACTGATAGTCCCTTCGACCTACAGTTGGGACATAGAAATCCTCCAATGAATCTAGCTAGAACACAAGGCAATGGTTGATATAATACAACCATTTCTCGCCATGGGATCTCATATCCGCTAATCTCGTCATTATGGAAAATCCTCTGCAGTGCATCGATACCTCCCTGCTTCGTGTGGTCATAAACCACCAGCTCGCCAACAACAAGAATCCCTAAAATATGATATACATCCTTTGGCGTAACTGTCATCTCACTAGTGGCTAAATGAAATGTGTTATGGTCACTATGCCACCTCTCAGCCAAAGCAATCAGAAGTCCCCTGTTGATCCTATATTGGGGCATATCAATCAAAGATGATAACCCACATTGCGAAATCACATCTAAATTAGCCTGCACCAGTTGTGGAATCATGTCCCAAGTCTTTGGGAATCGCTCTTGAGACTGAAGAACTCTAAAATCATCCTATAATCACAACATATTGTAAATCAAAAATTTATCAATCAATCTAATCAGCTCTAATGATATTTTGATCAAATCTTGGCGAGCGTCTATCATTGACCCTCACCTATCATGAGGTCAATCATCATTTATCCTATCATTGATTCTCACCTATCATGAGATCAATCAATCAACATCATCAAACATCATTATAACATCGGCTGACGTGATCATCAAACATCGAAATCAAGGAGAACAATCAAAATTCATCAACTCTGGTGTCAATGCGTTGGAACAGTGCATCTAAGCGCTAAAAAATGGATGTGCCACATAATTTCATCAATGTGCTGTAACAATCTATCTATGTGCTAAAAGTCCATATGCGCCAAAAATTTTATCAGATGGCCATTTCATGCCCTAAATGCACTAAAACCATGTAAGTGCTAAACATTTCATCTATGCGCTATTTCATGAAACAAATGTGTTTAATGGCTAAATGCGCTAGAACAATCACTCTATGCACTAAATCTAGGAATCTATGCGCCACACTATCACATGCACTAAAACATTCTATGGATGCGATGATAAAATTTATCTATGCGCTAAAATCCTAGCGCGCTACATCATTCTCTCTAAGCACTAAAAAATGACATGGATGCGCTAACTCACTCTAAGCGCTAAAATAGGAACCTAATGCGCTATATCATATGCCAAATGCGCTAAAACACATAAAACTGAATCCAAAATCATAAAAATGCAGGAAAAATGCATTTCAAAAGTCAACAAGAGGTTTCTCAGGGTACATACTGGAGGTCCATATGTGGTCGGGCGGTTGTGGCATCGAACTCACTCGAATCGGTGGGTTTGGAACGAAATCACCATTTTGCTCAATTGCTCCAATTAGCTCAATCTCCAAAATGCAAATGAGTTCCTTTTCACATTTTTTTACCTTTTAAAGGGGTAATTAATCGGGATTTTTTTTTTCGAAGGCATCAATTAATCAAATTGGCAGGATTATTCTTCATTGTCAAGAGCTAAATTGTCTCAGCATCGTAAAATTTGAAAATCATCATAAAATCTTCAAAATTTCAAAATTTTAGAAATTCCCTGATTTATCTTCCGAGGGGGCATATATACATCATCACTCGAAAAATAAGCATCTGGGAAATATTGAATTTTTTTTCAACACCATCAGAAAAAATTTCTTTGAAGCAATGTGTCGCAAACACATGATTTCAAAGAGGGGCAAAATGTATACACCTAAATTTGGTCTGGAAGAAATTAATTAAATACGACCTATTTAATTAAGAAATCTTTAATTCTTCTACTTATAAATAAATCAACAATTTTTTTTATATAGTTCACTTTCTTAAATTCTTTTTATTCTAAATCATTTTCTTCATGTTTTAATTAAATAAACAACTTTAATTAGTTAGTTTTATTTAATTAACTCCCTATTATTAAATTCAAATTTTATATTTGAATTTAGTCACATTTCTACTAACTTCTCATCTTCCACCTCATCATGTGTCTCATGAAATTAAATATTCTTAATATTTAATTGGCATTTATCTTCAACAAATTCTAACCAATTTTGAGACACTTGGCTTTCTCCTCCATTTGATTCTCCTCCACATTTGGCAGTTTGTTCTACTAAAGGGAACACTCTCCTTGATTCTCTCTAACCTCTTCACATTCGATTGTCCATCTCTCTAGATCAAATCCAGACCATTAAATCCTGCCACATAGGCTGATGCCTTGGAAAAATCTATAAATACAACCTCATTTACAACATTTCATATAGAGAGAATTGAGAATAAGTACGTTCTACAGATATTTCATTAGCATTGTTATCTTAGCATTAGCATTCAGCATTTTAGTATTTACATCTTTGCATCATTTAATTGAATCATGGCTTTAGCATTAGCTGCATCTTAATTTTTGTAGTTGCATCATAGCATTTTCATTATCAATATCATAGCATTATCACAATCTTTGCACAATCATCCACAACATATCATTTTATCAATCAATCATGTAGAAAAGGTTTATTGCATTTCCAGCATCTCGCTCTTCAGGTTGTCATTTGACAAGTCATGTGCATACACACAATTTGAGAGCCATAATGACTTGAAAATCCTTGGAGATAGAGGACAATGGGACAACATTAGAGAGTTTGTTCTTTCAATTTGATTAGATTGTTATTTGAATTCTCTAATATAATGTTTCATTGATTGTGTTGTATTACTTTTGCATTCACATAGTTTATACGCCACAATTTCTAATGATAAATAAAGGTTGAAGGAACTAGAATCTTGTGAAAGAAATTGGATTGAAGGAGATCAATTTGGGATTGATCTTTGTTGTTTTGTATCAATCATATTTTAGATTTATAATAATTTTCATCAGCCAATATGGGCTGCACAACCATTTATTTTATTTATGTTACGTAATTCTTGAATTTCCAAGATATTTTGAATGAACAAATAAAAACACTTCTTTCAAATTTGTGTGTTGTTTCAAACCATTTATTAATTTCATTTTCAATTTTTTGTGATTATGTGAATGAGGGTTGGTTGGTTTCTTACTACATCAATGTGTTGCTATCTTAGTCAATAATTCAATAAGATTGTATCCCATTGGAAAGGTATAGTATGGCCATTCCCACTACTAGTTCAAGTATGTCAAAGTGAGAGTCCATTTGAGTTCACAATAGGAAGTTGTTTCTCTTATATAAAATACTTCTAACATCAAATATTATATAATAAGTAATTTATTCCCTTAATCTTATAATAGAAAACAATATAATACCTTGAAAAACTTTTTATGATTATATTAAATCTCTTTTATCAATAGATGTGATTTAATACCATTAAATAATAAATCCTATAAATATTTTGAACAAGTTAATGCTCATCTTTAAGTTTATTATAGCTACTTTATAAAATTGGAAATATAATAACTTATAATCAAACCTAGAGATAGAATACTACATTATCATAGACTACATTATTTATAAATCCCATAGTAGATAGTTGATTTAATATATTAAATTGTTAAAATAAGTTGAAAAAAAATATAGTACCTTCAAAGAAGGTGGTAGGATCATCAAAGAAACTTTTTGTACATCTTGATCAACTTGGATAATGGAGTTGAGAGTAGTAGGAAGCTAGATGATTATATGAGTATCAGGGACAAATTAAACCTTGAGCTTGCTACTAGCTCAAATGCTCGAGTAATGGTTTATTGATAAATTTTCTTAGTAAGGCACATGCCATACTTATTGTGAATAGTTAAATTTATCTTTATTAATGAATTGTTGTAGATTAGTAAGGGCTAGTTTGACTAATTGTGTATGGTTATTTATGTGTATCCCTATTTGGAACATTAAAGGATGATAGCTTAGTGTGTTGTAATTCTTGGTCAAGGGTTCAATATTGTATCCCATTGGAAAGGTATAGTTTGGCCATTCCCACTATTAATTTAAGTATGTTGAAGTGAGAGTGTGATCAAGTTCACATATGTAGTTGTTTATCTCCTAGTAGTACAACTAATATGGAGAGGTGTTAGGAATTATTACACATGCAATCAGTCAATAGGTTTAACTATTTAAACATTTAGTTAATAATTAGTATAGTTACTAAAAGTTGGTAAAATGAAGGGTGTAGAAAAGTGACTTTCTTAAACAAGCTTGTTGGAGGCCAAAACATGCGTGCCACAAAAAATAGTAAATGAATTTTTTTTTCAAAATATTGTTGTGGATAGATGGATATGATGTTGAAGTTTGGTTGGATATATTTTTATAATTTTCTAGTAAATATATTTTTTTAATTAATGTTTTACTAGGATTAGGATGTAAATTTAAAAGCCCTTGTGTTTAGCCCACATAATTTGACCTAAGATAAATGTAACATGAAAAGAATAATGTGTAGAAAATGATGTTTAGATTGGTTGCACATAATTTAAAAAAAAAAAAAAATTAAAAGATATTAAAAATATATCATTTCAAGTTTATGAAACATTTTGTTTAAAAATTAGCAAATAACTAGAAAAATAAGTTAAACATCAAAAAATTTACATTTTTAAAAACTGGACATGGGTTTTAATTTTGACAAAAAATATTAAAGATAAAGTCACCAATCAAATTGTTGAAGTTGATTTTACTAATAGATGTTACCCATTACATTGTACTTGCAAGTCCAAAGCCTAAAGTCAAATTTCTAAGCCTAAAACTAATATATAAATTATAATGGGGAAGATTTGAATTTAAACATAACTAGTACCACTATATATGGATACTCACGAATTTTTATATCAAGTACTTATTATGAAAACATGTATCTATTATGAACATAATGAAATAATGCCCATAGGTGTGAGGAAAAAAAAGATATATATTTTTAATAACAAATACCATTACTAAACATATATGTTTGTTAGTAGCAAGTATCCATTTAGGGTCAAGCCTCAAGGTTCCATAATGGGTCTCCATTTCTTAAAAGCAAGTATACAAGTTTTTGAAAACAAGTACTTGCGACATTTTCTGCCCCCATATTTTTAACCCTTCAAATGGACCTATTATCTTGCACTTACCCTCCATTTAAAAGCCTAATACTCCAAAGATGTTATCCTTTTGTCCTTTAATAAAATGATAAGCTAAATTTTCGTAAGTTTTCTCTAATCCATGTGCAATCTTAAAAACCAAATAAGTGATTGTATCACTTTCACTCTCACAATGTGTACAAGTGAGATCCTTGAATCTTACAAACTATTAAAATATTCTTAATAGAGGATTTAATTATCTCCCATTTTTGTGATGTGCATGAGTTGAGGTGTACAAAATAGTTTAGTCAAATTATATTTCATTCTTACAAATAATGTGTAAGTCGAGTAGTGAAATGCATTTTTCACACCTAATGTTATAAGAAAACCATTATGGTATGATCATAGGGGATCCATTATATAAACTTATGTCCTATCATATCTATTTGTAGGGTATTAAATAATACCTCTATTTCCATTTCTACCATAACAATTTATTAATAACACCCTTCCAACTACACATTTCTACTTCTAAATAGTCCATAGTATACTATATACATGAACTACTCATTTTTATTACAATTTTCACTTTTAACTTCAACATTTATGTAATTACTTTCCTACTATGTATCTAAAATGCTTTATTTAAATTGAATTTCACAATAAACTTTTGAAGTCTATTATGCATTAAATCAATTGTTAAAAAATATTTCTTATATATAAAGATAAAATTATTATTATTAGTTTCATAATCCATATAAAGTACTTCTAACATCAAATCTTATATAATAATTAGTTTATTCCCTTAGTCTCATAATAGAAAGAAATTTATAACATCTTAGATTTTTAGTAATTATTATATTTATTTTATCAATAAATATGATTTAATACCATTAGATAATGAATCCCATAAATATTGTTAAAAATTTCAAACAAATTAATGTTCACTCTTAAATTTATAATAATCAAATACAATTTCTTAAAATCAAATCTATTAAAAAACCAAAAATATTATCAAAGATTTCAAATAAGTTAATGTTCACCATAAAATTTATAGTTATTACTTTATAAATTTAAAAAATATAATTTCTTAAAATCAAATGTATTAAAAAACCAAAGATAAAATATTGCAATATCACAAACTACGTAAACATAAATCCCATGACACATATTGTAGAGGAAAGGATCCAATAGTTAAACATGTTACAATACTTGTTATAGCATCTGTTGATTTAACGCCTAATATTTTTAACAATATTGCACCAATAGTTGCGACTTTAAAGTTGTCAGTTTTGATGATAACTAAGGGAAAGGAGTCAATGGTGGGTAGGGTGATGTTGAGCAAGGGGTCCACGTTAGCAACGTTGGAGTCGATCAATTTTTTTTTCACACGTTCCTACACAATCTAGCTGACACTCCCCCATTTTTTTTCTAGTGAAAATTGGGCATGTTTATCAATGTTTTCAAACCATTTATCAAAAACCACAAAAAAAAAAGAGTCAAAATATGCCATCAACCGATAGTGGGTCACTAAGTCATGTAATATTGGTATGCTGATGTGGCATCACATAATTGGTCAGTTTGTGTACTTTTTGAATTGAAGTGATTTGCAATTGGATATTAAGTGTAAATTTATTGACACTTTTATTGCCCAAAAGTGGGCCCCAAACTGTCCAAAACTATACTCACGATATGTCCTACGCCCACGATCCACTCCTGTCCCTTACCTATAATTAAATAAAATGTATTCCTTATATCTAAAAACCAACAAATCATGCGGTGTCACATCAACACACCAATAAAAATTGACTTAGTGCATGACTATCAGCGTCACTTTTTTTTGGAGGTCTTTTTTGACACCTCCACAAAAAGCACATCGATGTGACATCATATTCGATGATGTGACCCTCAAACCTTAATTTTAGTCGCGAGACTTGTAAAAAAAATGAGAAAGTGATTTCAAATTTCCACCTAAGATTTTGAAAAGAGCGAAATTAGGTGCTCAACTTCTAAATCCTCTCCCCAATATAATGCATTAAACTGTAAAAGGTGGAACATTGCAATATCAGAGACTACATAAACATAAACGCCACGCTAAACGTTGGAGTAAATAGATGGAACGTAACTAACCCTCAAGTATTTAAGCTGTCAGTGTCAACTACAGCGCAAATGTGATCAGAAAACTCGTCTATTTTCCCACCTTTTGCGTGTTTTTAATTTTGAATTCTGTGGTTATCTAGCAGGAGAAGACAAATTTTAAAATATTATAACTTCACCGTGTGAATAACGGAAATTATAACTGCACCGTGTGAATAACGGCTACTCGCTGAGACCACCACCTGAAACATTGACCATAGTTTCAATTCGAAAACGGCAAATAAGTTCATGGAAGTAACCGCATTGATTCCATTTTTTTATCATGGAACCAAGTGTGGTTTAACGAAAGCCGGCCAAAAATAACTTTAATTTTCGTGTAAGAGTTTGATCTTCACCGTCATCTAGCTAGAGACAACTTTAGACTCTGGTACATTGAAATATTGCAATGAATTGGGCTATGAAGCAATTTTATGTAAAATACCCAAAGGTTTTGTAGTCTAGTTGATGCAGGTCAGCATTTTCTTCCTCAATGTTACACACGGCTGTTCCTAGTCCATAGGCTATGCAGACGTCCTACAGTGGAGTTTACAACTCCAGCCTTAACCTGCCTTGTTTCGTACAATTGTATTTGAAGGAAGACTGTACTTTCCCCTGTTCTGTGGACTATGATGCTTAGCCTTTGCACCCTGCTGGTGATGCATTCGAATGGTTCTGAGAATGCAAAGGATCCAGTTTGTATTTACTATTCTCTTAAGACAAGATGAATATTGGGTTCCTGCCTTTGGCTAGGGAGTGTCAGAAAGGCCTCAATGAAACCATGATCACGTACAACTATCGAAGCAAAGATTCTTCTCCTGTCTTTAAGAAACTTCTAGTCGCCTCTTTACACAATTGACAAGCCTCAGGGTTTGAACATAAGTTGTTGCATGTATACATCTCTTCGCGCCACTAGATGCCTTGTTGTAAAGAGATAAGCCAGGTATTCTTCATTATGTAAGAAGACATTCGATAAATACTACTGTCTGATTACCATTCTGTAATTTAACATGAAAACCAATACATCTGGAAATATTCCATTTACAAAAGAAGATATAACTTTGGGTGGAAATAACTTCATGACATTTTAAGAGGGAAGTGAGATTGAATTGAAATTTGTGAAAATTAGGTTGGTTTGTTTTTTTTCTATGGAGGAATTCCTTTGGAACAACAGTAACATCTAAATGCAAGTAACAGAGCGTAAATAATTTCTGGTTTGCTATTTTCCCCATTTATATTTTAATCAACTTTCACATAAATCCTAAGCAAAATTTTTAAAATACTGATAATATTAAAAAAATAGTATTACAATTTACAACTCTACATCTATAACCAGGAAGAACTACCAACCTGCTGCAACTTTCTCTAATTCTATTTGCCCAAAGGCGCACAACTATCTACAAAAATGTTAATGACCAGCGACCTGGTTTACACCATAAAGATGTATATATATTTATAAGAAAAATATGCATCATGTTCATGGATATATATATCATGGACAAAAAAACCAGGGCCTTTGGCAAGGAATGCATAATCCAGGGATACATATCCCGGAACAACAGTCCAAACCAGGGCCTTTGCCAAGGAGTATATATGCAAGGAACAGTGATTCTTATAAATCATGAACAAAAAGACCAATCCAGGGTTTTTGGCAAGGTCTGTTTATATACAAGGAACAAAATATCTCTTACTCATAGACATAGACTTAATTAAAGGACCATGTAGATCCCAGATTAAAGGAGCAGACTGAGGTCTTTGACAACGTGTATCTATATATATTATAGACAAAATACTACTTCTTACTGGTGGATATAGACTCTGGACTAAATGACCAAATGCGGGTCTTTAGCAAGGAACCCACTTTTGATAGTGCAGTGCAGAACACCAAGCAAAATAAGTTCATTTTAAAAGCACAAAAAGGTAAGTTTCAATCAGCCAAGTGTGATCTTTTTTGTCATTATAAGGAGATAAGCTTGGCATCCTTGCTGAATTCCATAAGCTTGTATTGTTGCCCATGCTCGGGCAGCATCTCCAAGACTTTCCTCATTGAGGGTCGGTTGATGGGCAAAGCACTGGTGCAGAGGAGAGCTACTTTGAGAACCATTACCATTTCCTCCATGAAGCAATCTGAAATTCTGGTGTCCAATACATCATGCCAACCATTCTGCTGCTCAACTTTACTGCGCACACATTTCACAAGGTCTTTGTTCTCCTCGTATTTGGGATCAACTGGTTGTTTTCCTGTCACTAGCTCCAAAAGCACCACACCAAAACTATAGATATCACTCTTCTCATTGACTTTCAGGGTGTAGGCGTACTCTGATTCAAGCATTAAAGGAATCAAATCAGGTAACAACTCTATATTCCCGATTGAAATTTGAAAAATTTACTACTTTTAGGAAGAAATAGCTGCTTCTATACATCAAAGATTTGTTAAAACTGTAATTTAAAACTCTAATTAGAATTTAGCTTGACCTACAAGAAGCTAAATAGGCACAACTGATGATAACAAATCAGATTCACAACAAAACGAAAGAATATCTGAGGGGAATTCTCTATAGAAGATACGCAAGAAGAAAAATACCTCAGCTACTTTTAGGTTTGATCCAAGTCAGAACAAAAAATCTCTTCCATCCTCACTATATTTCGATCTCCAACAGGAGTAATTTATGATTCTAAAAACACGAGTGATTTGAAATTTTATTCCTATCACTTTTTAATGAAAATGAAATCTTATCTCTAGGACCACAGTCCATAAGATTACGCTCTAATTCAATAATCCAGCAAATCAAAAGACTGGGCTTTAAAGTGTCTGAATCAGACTTACGTGCCCTCCAAAGGCTATCCTACAATTGTGTTATGAAGTGTTGTAAATGTTTTAGTCTCCAAAGAATCATACCTACATTGTCACTTGAGCTTTGTGCATCAATTGTATTACACTTAAAATCTTCCACAACTCTAGTTTGATATATTTCAACTTACCTTATAAGGATTGGAGGGTCTTAACCTAGTAATTGGTAGGGCCCTTTAAATTGAAAGAAAACCCTGGCCCTCAAACAGTCATGTTCAAAACCCTTAAGAATATCGATTCAAGCTTACTCTTCATGTTTCTCTCCAAACACGTGGCATATTGAGTTGCAGTTGATAAGGCATAAATCTAACTAAAAAGCAAAGACGGGTAAAAAATAAAGTGGCCAAGAATGCCCTGAGGCAATTGGCTCCTCAAGCTTGAAGATAATAATTGACCTGGCACAGGGAAGAAACTTTGCAACTACACCAACGTAGATTTCTTGATTGATCTTTAACCATGCAAATAATTTACTTGCTTTCCCGTCCACCTATTTGTTTACTATAGTTGTAGTCACCCTGTACGGCCTACAATCTTATATTACTCATTTACTCTTATATTAATGATATTGTGATCTTGGAAGGCTTAGGATCTATGCAATAAAATCTACAGTGAAAAGAAAAAGATCCGCTTGCTTGTGTCGAGAGAGAGAGAAAGAGAGGGAGAGATCTACACACCTGGAGCTATGTAACCGTAGGAGCCAGCAATTGCAGACATTAAATCCACTCCCTTCTCATGGGTTTGAGTGATCTTGGCAAGCCCAAAATCAGCCACGCGCGCATTGAAATCGGAATCCAGCAATATATTATTAGATTTCACATCACGATGAATGATAGGAGGCACGCAATCGTGATGCAAATATGCCATACCTTGAGCTGCTCCAACTGCAATTTTGTATCGTGTAGGCCAATCAAGGAGACCTCCTTTGGGACCATGAAGGATATCCCCCAAACTACCATTAGGCATGTACTCGTACACCAAAAGATTAGAATCTTTATTAGCAAAGCAGCACCATAGTTTCACAATGTTTTTATGCCTGATTTGTCCCAAAGTCTCCACTTCTGCCTTGAATCCATTATCATTGCCGGCATCCGAAACACTCCAGAGCCTCTTGATTGCTACTATATCTCCGCTACCAAGGGTTGCTTTGTACACCTTTCCTGATCCACCGCTTCCAATCACATTCCCCTCGTCTATGCAATCTAAAATGTCATATCCTCTGAAACCCAACTTGTGAAAGGAAGTTAGCATCCAGGCAGATTTATTGTCCTGCAACATTTCCACATCTCTAGTCCCACTGTACAGGCGGTACTTTCTGTAAAACCAGGCCAGCCCTAGCAACAAAATGAACACTGCTAAAGCAAATATTACAATGAGCAACCATGTACTCTTGCTGCTCCCTTTTTTGTCATACACCTTTCCAGAACAAGATTTTATTAATTTTAAACCCTCACCACACAACCCAGTATTGCCCAACAAACCTGATTCGTATATGCTATTGTCAAAAGCAGCGGGAACCATTCCTGTCAACTGATTATCTGAAACATTGAAGATATTAAGCTTCAAATTACCCAACTCGAGAGGAATTGCACCTTTGAAGTCATTGACAGAGAGATCCAGATAATTAAGAACTGGCAACTGCCCTAACTCTGCAGGAATAGGACCTGAAATCCTGTTTTTGGATAGGTTGAGCTCGGTCAGTTGAGTCCAGGACTCTATGTTAGTAATAAGGCCACCTGATATCTGGTTCCCCTGAAGGTCTAACTTAGCCAGCTGAAAGAGTGAACCCAAGCTGGAGGGCAGAGATCCTATAAACTGATTGTTACTGCCATCTATTACAGAAAGATTAGTTGCCTTCCCTATTTGAGAAGGTAGAGGTCCTGTAAACTGGTTTCCAGACATGTTAAGCACTGAGATATTTCTAGCATTTCCAATTTCAGGAGAAATGGTGCCGTTGAACTGATTGCTGCTTAGGTCAAGAAGAGAAACATGAGGGAGTCCCCATAACGAACTAGGTATTTCTCCAGTAAGTTGATTGTTTTGCATTCGCACCCTAACCAGGCTCAAACAATTCCCATACTCCTCAGGCACTAGACCTGTGAACCCATTGCTGAAAAGATTGAGAGTTGATAGCTTACCTTGCTTGCAAAGACCTGAAGGTAGTGGGCCTATTAGATGGTTTCCCGCAATATCCAGTGTACAAAGCTCAGAGTTCTCCCCTAATTTTTTAGGAAGGCTTCCTGACAACATATTTGAGAACAGTTTCAACTCAGAAAGATTTGGCGAATTAGCAATGGCCTCTGGAATGGTGTCTTCTAAACGATTCTCAAAAAGATTCAGGGACTGCAGCGGTAAGGCTGCAAGGCTCTCAGGAATAGTCCCTTCAAGCATATTCATGGAAGCATCCAATCTTCTGAGAGCAGTTAGCCTGCTCATATTTCGAGGAATGGGTCCTATTAATCGGTTACCGTAGAGCTCAATTTGCACAACGTTTTTCAACTGTGAAATGCTATCTGGAATGGCGCCGGTGAGCTGATTCTTCGACAGGTCCAGGTTTATCAAAGCTAACAGGCTGCCTATAGAGTCAGGAATCTCACCCATTAAATTACTGCTGGGCACCCATAAAATTTGCAGCTTTGAAAGATTACCTATACCCTCAGTCATATTCCACGGAGCGAAGGGATTGTTTGCCAACTTGAACTCCACAAGGTTGCTCAAATTCATCAGTAAGGCTGGAACAGTTCCATTCAGAAAATTACAACACAGGTTCAGGGTCTCAAGCCTTGGGAGCTTTCCAAACCCCGGGGGTATAGAACCTGAGAAGTTGTTAGAAGACAGGTCCAAATATTTCAATTCGGACAGATCTGATATAAAATCAGGCAGGTCACCAACAAAGAGATTCTGTGATAAATCCAAATGCTCGAGTCTCCTGCACATCGAAAGGTTAGGAGACAGCGTCCCGCCGATATTGTTGTACGCCAGCGACAAATTCCTGAGCTGGGGTAGCCGGCAAACTACACTAGGAAACGGCCCAGAAAAAATCCCATAACTCAGATTAACGCCCACCACGAGTTTCGATGCCGGGTCACACGAAATCCCTTTCCATCCGCATGGAGAGTCATCGGATTGAATCCAGTTACTCAGAACCCCATCAGAATCCACCAAGTCACTTTTCAGCTGCAGCAATATTAGGCCCTCCTGAGACTCACCCCTCACCAGACAAAAGACGCCCATAAGAAAAACAAGCCACAGAAGCCTGTTAGCCATGGCTGTAGCCTCTGCAAAGCCCAACACTCTTGTTCAACTAATCCACTGCAATGCTCAAGAACCCCCCTCAGAATCTGTTCCCGCCAAAACCTCCAACAGGTCCCACAAAATGACGCAAGAAAACGCATACTCCTACCATATTTGGATAGCTATACCTAGCTAAACATAACGCTCGGCATTATACAACAAATGGCACGAAAAGCACGACTTTGAACCCCCATCTGTAACGTGGGGTACAGTATTCCACCAGCTATCGCGACATTTCGCTACCTAGTGAGAACTCGACCGTAAATTTCTACGCAGTGAGAGAACGACCCAAAATTCCACGCTGAATGATACAAAAGTTTTATGCTTTCGAACGTACGCGGGACCAAATTTGTCGGTCATTGACTCCAAAGACAGAAAAGACTCTCTGCGTTAGTCTTTGATTTGGCCTCCATCTGTCAAAATCAGTAAAATCAGTGGGGAATCTGAGACAAATAATTCATCATTAGTTGTTGAAACGGCTTCACAGTCGAGCGAATCGTGGCACTGGCGCATCATTCAATGGATTTGACAAATGTAAGGACTGAGATATTATATTATGATTAGGCCTTTTAGTCGCAGAAAAAGAGGAGCAAGCCCCACTCTGAAATCCATTATGTGACCGGTTTCTTTCTCTGTTGGTGCTTCTGTCAACTGTCATGCATACTGTTCGAGGGACAGAAATCTTCGAGATCAGATTTTTCACCAACCAGTCACCTCAGTCAAGAAAGTTAAAATTGATGTTTGATTTGAAGCTTCGTGACTTTGGGAAAATTTGTGACGAGGGAAAAGAGAATTGAAAAATCTGCCATGGGGGAAGAGATCATTGGAAGTTAAAAAACCGCCGGTCAAAGATCATTTAAACCGGGTGACTACAGAAGATTTGCCACGGAAGAAAGGAATATGACTGGGAAAATATGCGCGTGAAATTAATCTGTCCATTTTGTTTGCTAATATAAGTGAAGAGTCGATATTCCACAAAGCAAAAGTTAAAAGTGTATTAAAGTAGCAATTTGCATTTCTAGAAGCATTTCTTTATATTGGAGTAAGCATAATAATAAAATTCGGTAGATTAGTTGTATGCTTAAATTATTTAAGTGTTTCTAGAAGCAATAGACATCTTCATCGCACTTTCTTGGTTCTTTATATAGGAGTGATCATAATAATAATAATCATTGGAATAGTTGTATAGTCAAATTATTGTTGTTTATATTGAGATACATTCAAACAATTAGTTTAATAAAGTATTATACAAATTTTATATTTAAAATAATATAAAATAGTTAAGTAAGTGGAGAAGCAATGCACATCTTGATAGCATTTTCTTGGTTCTTTATATTAGATTGAACATAATAATCATTGGAATAGTTGTAGAGTCAAATAATTGTTGTTTATATTGAGATATAGTCAAAAATCAATTTAATAAAGTATTATACAAATTTCACATTAAAAATTATATGAAATAGTTAATCAATTAAAGAATCAATAGGCATCTTGATAGCAAATGTTTAGTCCTTTATATTGGAGTGAGCATAATAATCAATGGAATAGTTGTATAGTCAAATTATAGTTTTTGATATTGAGATACAGTCAAACAATTTGTTTAATAAAGTATTAAACAAATTTCACATTAAAAATAATCTAAAATAATTAAGTAATGAAAGAAGCAATGGGCACCTTGATAGCAATCTCTTAGTTCTTTATATTGGAGTAAGCATTATAACAATCAGTAGATTAGTTGTATAGTTAAATTAGTGTAGTTTATATTTAGATATTGTTTAACAATTATTTAATAAAGTATTATACAGATTTTATACTAAAAATAATATAAAATAGTCAAGTAATTAAAGAAGGAATGGGCACCTCGATAGCAATCTGATATAGATGTTCTTGTTTTTATTCAATTTGATATTCAAATTATTAGATTCACCATATCTTATCTTTAGAATTAGGATGTACTTAGTTTTAAGGTTTGATATAGAATATTTATTGTTGTAACTCATGGTTGAGTCTTCTCAATTGATTGTTATTGGATTGGAAAATTCATTATGAAACTCTTCAGATCATTTATGCACCTATGAAATTGATATCTACACATTGATTTATTCTTTACACATGGATTTTCTCTATGCAATTTTGACCATATGGAACCTAGGTATTTTCCTTACTTTCTCGAATTCAAATATATAGAAAAAATTGTATTGAAAAACATCTTTGAGGAGTGTGTTAGGTTAGGATCTTCTCCTTTGGTGAAACCCCTAATATTCAATTTAATGGTTTTAGAACAAGGATCAAGACATGACAAGCAATCATACAATATGCATATTCATGTGTAACTCATTGTGATATTTTAAATCTACTTCACCCCATAAGTGATGAACTACGCTCAAAACAACACATTTTGTTACACACTTGTTCAATGGCCAAAATCCAACTACTACTTTTGTGGCAAAGTCCAATCAAGCGATAAAAACTTGAATTGAACACCCTCTTCTAAAACTTGGGGAGTCTCACAAGTGACAACATTATCATTGATATTTAAATCACACCACTTGACTTGTTCACTTAAAATGAAGGAGGGATAGATGGCAGTTTGTTGAGTTGATTTGCATGGTTGGATGTTGAATCATTGGTATGTTTACATGTTATCTTGTAATTTATTAGAGCATTATTGTTGTGAGTCTAGCATCAATATGTTCAATGAGTTCTATATATAAGGTGTTCTCTCTTGTGCAAGAATCCTTCCTTATCCACCTTTTCTCATTGTGTTCTTAGATTATCCTAATGATAAGTTAATTTTCTTAGAGTGCCTCTATCCAATCATCCTTAATCCTTAGACACATTTGCCATGAAAATCCAAGTGAGAGATAAGAAGATTAATGAGGGTGATTTTTGGCATGTTTGTTTACTTTCTTTGACATTGGTGTGTTTTCTATTGATTGTTGAATATTCATTAAATGCCTCATGATGGTATCAAGGGATTTTCTCTTTCTATTTTTCTTTTATGAATGTTTTGAATGATTCTAACTAAATGTGTTAACCTAAATGCATGCAAGAGATCTTTTATCTACTTCTTTTTTCATTATTTTCCAATTTAGAATGTGAATTAAAATTAGCTACACATAAATAACAACTCCTATATGGTTTGTCAACTGCAATCTATACTACACTTTTTTTGTGTTTTTAATAAAGGGCTTCAAATGAACTTAATCTATTTACAAAGAACCTAAAGAAATTAATCTAAATCTAATTTTCACCTTAGAAAGTAATAACAAATCTAGGCTAAGAAATGAGAACAAAGTATTGCATTTCTTAGGCAAGAGTGTGTGATATAATTACTAACAAATAAAACTTTGTATAAAGAAATTGCCTTTATGAAATAAAAGAACTTGGAAAAAGCTTTAAAGCTTCTCTTGTAACCGTTTTTAGTGTTTCTTTAAAAGATCTAGCTTTTATTCGTAATATCTTCTCATCTTCCAACCTCAGGTTACTCTGCTTAATGAAAAGGGAATATTGGAATTGATAAGAAAGACAATATTAGCTTCATATGTTATGTGGGAGGTGAAAGCCTAGATATGTCAAATGGGGAGACTTTCTAGTGAGGTGGGAAATCTACTAAAGGTGATCCAATTTCAATAAGTAGAGATACAAAAAAAATCACAGAGTTTAGAGGTAGCCTAATAATCATTCAATCCTATGGAGAGAAAGGCTTCTTTCAAATGATTCAAAAGTGTATGCAAAATTTCTCCTCTCCTCTAAATAAGAGGGCATTTTATATAGGAGAAGAGGATAGGGTAGAAAGGAAAAAAATCAAGCCAAAGGGGGGAATAAAAACTCAACTTTTAAGAAGAAAAGAAAACATACTATCTCCTTCTAAAAAGCTATTTTTTTAAAGGAAAATGATAAAAAAAGCAAATCTGAATGATGCATGATTATATTTGATGGCAAAAAATCACCCATGTCAAGGTAGGGGTCAGCCCACAATACTGTGTCTCACTTTTTGGTCAAAGTAGGCCATTGGAATAAAAAATTTCACCAAATTTTCACTTTATGAAACCTATAGAAACTAAACCATTAATAATTTGGAGATAATATGAACTAGTGATTTGTGAGGATTTGTGTGTACATTCTAAATATATATTTTTTAAATAGAAATAAATTGTAATTTTTTTATGTAACTTTTAATAACTTATTTTTTATAGTAAGCAACATTTTTAAAAATTGATGTTTATATCGTCACACAATTTTTATATTGAAAGGATAGAATTATAATTTTTAAAATATAGATTTGTATCAATATCTAGTGCATGGATCTTTTTTCATAATATTTTGTTGCATATTATTTTTTAATTAACTTTTTAATATAAAGTAATTATAATTTGGACATAGGTGTATGTCATCACACATAACTTGTTATGTATGTATTGAAATGAATTTATTTATTTTTGGCTGAAACAAGGACATCAATACCTCTGCACACATATTTTTTAGAATTTTTTTCTCTATTTTTCTATTTTTTCGTGTGTGTAAAAAAAATCTCAATGTTTGGCAAAAGACCTACATTTGTAAGAAATAAAAGATAAATATAATAATAAAATTAAAAAATATTCAAGATTATACTTTTTGGAAAGCTTATAATAAGGGCTACATACTTTAAAAATATAATTTCTAAATGACTTTATTTGATGCCTCAAAAGGTAAAGGAAAAGTAGTTTTTTGTCAGCATTTTGATAGGTGTGAAGGAGACTCCATTGTGGGTATGATTTAAGACTAGAGGGGTTCTATCCAAGGGGGTTTGATCTAAAAGGGCCTTATCTAACCCTCTTTAATTAAAACCCTACAGATGGAACCCCTCAAGGCTTAAATCAATAATTTTTCTAAACAATGTGTGATTTCAAGCAAAAATCAAGATGTCCCAAGTTTGGGACCCATTATTATGGGATTACCCAATATGGGCCACCCTTCTTGCTAGTGTTGGTCACCTGGCAACCTTGTAGCTTAACATAAATTTCTTAGGTGACCCTTGAGGTCTCCCAAGCGCCTCTGTAACTTACAACTAGCATGAGGATTTTTGAATGGTAAATAGTGCTAGCAGGCCAAAAGGATGGACAAGAGAGGGGGAGAACACAAAAAAATGGATACAAACACATATTAAGAGGGTTTCCACAAGGAAAAAATGCTCAAAGAGAAATGAGCATGACACATGGGTCATAAGCTAGACTACCAAATCATTACTTGACATGTATGTTGATCCACACAATTTTGGGTACTTATAGTTATGTTAATGTAATGCTATGAAGAAAATGTAATGTACATCAGAGCTAATATACAAGGTATCCATCATGACATCCTAGATGTGTCAATATGAAAAAGGGTTTGTATCCTTTTATACAACACCTTAGCACACAAATATGTATTTTACATTCAACTTAACAAGCAACAACTAATTAGAAAGGGGTTAGCTTGGGCCCAAGATTAATTTGAAATTTAAAAGCTCAAGGATCATTTTCATGATACAAATGTCAACAAAGTCCATTTTACATTCATGAGTTTGACCCAAGGAAAAAAAATGACAAAACATAAAACAAATCAATACTTAGATAATCGAATAACTTTTACTTAGCAATACATCACTTGTACTCTAATCATTCCATTAAAGATAAACAAATCAAAATGAATTGAAAAAAATATATATATAACCAATACATATATTTTTATATTAAACATCTTAATGAAAAATTACTTATACATCTAATCTCAATTAAAATATTTAACTCGATTAACTACAACTACTATATACATATATAAACTTTAAATATAAACTATAAACTCGATTAAATTTAGTGAACTTGAAATCTACAAATAAAAAATTGAAAGATAACCAAAAAGCAATTTAAAAAAATAAAATCTCATAGACCAAGTCGCAAAAAATGTCAATATTGCATCTTACCAAACCACTTTTATATGAAATACAAGTTCTAGTACGAAATGATAGAGTGCACGCACTTTCCAAACCCCGATTATTGCGCTGTCTCTCATAATAATTGAAGTACATAAAATTGAATCTCTTCTTTGTTTTCAAATAATAATTTGTGAATTATGATCAATTATGTTAATTGATATAAATATTTTTAATGTGATTCAATAATATGGAGAGTTGCTTGTAACGATGACAATCATGTGACAGATTAGGTTATACTCTCAATAGTGAACCCTAGAAAATACTAATTGCTAATTTTTACAGATTTTTTAATCATACATAAAAATTCCCAAAAAAATCAAATATTATTTTTTAAGTTGTTTTTTTAATTATTAAATTTAAGTAAATTTTTAATTAATTTTTTAAGAGGATTTTATATCATTCAAAAAATGGTTTTACTATCTGATACGAACACATGAGTCTTACGCTAAAATCTATTCAACTAAGAGCCAAGGATTGAAGGGTATCTATTCTGCCAAAGTCACCCAAAGCGCAATCCTAATCTCATCCCTTATGGTGTCGATGCCTTGCATTCAACAAGACTTGATTCCTAATGTACTCATTTAGAATCATTCAACTTCACTAGCAGACAAGGCCCATTGATTCCAATTAATTCTTAAATTTTCATTATCTAAATCTCACAATCCCAAATGATAAAAAGAGTTCCCTTCTAAAGAGCACATGATTGAATTTAAACCATTTTTTAATCATTATTTTTTACTTCACTTTTGTCCTTGCATTTTGTAGCATAATGTAGTACAACTTTTTCTTCGTTATCTTATTTCTAATGAAATGATTCTACATTCAACAACTTTACAAGGAGATCCTCACAATCCCTTCAAGTGGATTGTTTTAAAGTAATTGTTAAATATTGAAAAAAAAGAGGTCACTATTAATTTTGAGACATTTACTAAGAGAAATATGTTACGGTAAAACATAGGTTTGAAACTTATGTTAGTATCAATTAAAAAGAATGATAAGTAAAATATTAAATAAAAATCATCAAAAAAGGTATGTGCAGTAGATATTAAAGTCAATGATTTAATTTCAAGAAATCATAAAAATATTTTCTTTGTAGTGAAAATTATGCATTATGATTAAAAATCACTCAATAAGAAACAATAGAAAATAAATAAAAAATTGATTGACGAAATTAAAATGATAAATAATTATTATTAATTTCTTATAAATTACAAATTGAATATGAGTGGAAAATTCCACAACTCATTATTGCATCATTCTTAAAAAAAAATTTAAAAAATGTTTGTTTGGTATCATTGGCATAAATTAAAAATGCTAAAAAATATTTATATTGGTGGCTCAATAATGTTGAAAAGTGGGACACACTATTATTTTGTCACTCACATTGTTCATAGCTAAGAGAATAGTGTAGAGGAATCAAGCCATGCTCATTATGGGAATGAGTGTTTGTATGGTGGTGTAGGAGGAAATAAATGCATGCATGCCTACTATAGACACCTAAAATTATCTCAATAATTTTATTATCACCAATTTCCTTCACATTATCACCTCTAAATTAATTGAATAAACTATATTTATTTAATGAATCTAACCTTTCCAAATTAATTAAATAAATAAATTTAACATTTATTTATTTAATTTCATCATTCTCATTCCAAAAATTAAATAAACAAAACCTATTTATTTAATATTCATTTTTCTCTCACATTATTAATTAACTAAAATTAATTATTTAATCTAACTAGTCATTTGCATAAGTCACATCATGATTAATCAAGATAAATCTTTCTTAAGGTCCAAGACTACACGTGTCCAAAAAAGGACTTTTAGATGTGCATGCCCAATGCCTCAAAATTCTCCATAATATCCTCTCATTCAACATTGTCCATCCATTCAATCTAGAGAATCCTAGCCCTTCGCATAACTCCAAAAATGACTCTTCCAAAAAGGTCCTTTTCTATCATTACATCCATCCTTTTCCAAGCACATTCCCACCATCCAATTTTTTTTAGATCATGAAATTCATTTTGTGCACCAATTGCAAAGTACCAGTTGGAGGTCTCTCATGACTCTAAACCTCTCAAACAACCCCTTCTATTGATCTCTCCAATCAATCTCAAATCTTGATCCACCCTCCCCAAAATTTATAAATAACACATCATATAAGTTTTTTTCATCAAAACTCATGTGATGTTATGCTTAGTTTGAGCACCAACATTCTTTCCCCCATCATAAATCTTGAACACATCAACACTTGATGTACAAGAAAAGGCTCTGGAGAGATTTTTTTTAGTTTTCATATTGGGTGCATTAGTCTCTTAGCTTAATTGGAGGTGACAATCAAACGTGGAATAAAGGTTTGAATTTCATGATTTAAGCCTTTTGATCTTGTTTTATGCATTCTTGACCATATTTTGGCATGCCTAGTAGGACCCACATGTCTATCTAACATCCTTTGTAGCTATTTTATAAAGATTTATTTTTTAGGTTAGTGATTTAGCATGTGTAGCATTGCTTTCAATGCCTATATGTTACACACTTTGGTGTATCCATCCTCATATCAATGCATCCATTGATATTCTTGTTGATATTTTGTCACCCTGACATTAAATTCTTCCTATGTCTAATAGCTATTTAGAAAGTTTTTTATAAAGATTAATCAATTAAAAAATAGCCTTATGAGTCTTAGGTGCTAATAATGCAAAGAGAGAAAATTAACGTTTATCCTTCTTCAAGTTTCAAGCCAAGGAAAAGGGAGGGAAACAAATAATTTTTGTCACTCTTCCACCCATGAACCCACATATCATGAGAAAATTTAGGGTTTTTTTGTTGCTAGCATTGAGGAATTCTAAACAATCTGGTGGCATGGCATGAGACTAGTGCTTGGTTGTCCCAATGATCACCCATGTTATAGAAGTTTTAGAAGCTTTCATGTCACGTTGCATATATTCCAAGAGTTCATTTCAATTTTATCCACGTTGTTGGACTTGTGTATTTTTCCTCATTTCCTACCAAGTATGCCTTATGTCCAATAAATGTTGCCAAAATGAAGTATATTATTGTAATCCTTGTCAAGAAGACACAATGAAAATAGGTTGATGCTCAAAGTTTCTAAAGCTTAATGAGGTTGAGAGCTAGAGAAAGGTCTTAGTCTTGTCTCATGAGAAGTAGTCCAATATTATGGTTTATGACATACTTGGTAAATGATATCATGGGGTAAATGATAGGGAAATTAATCACAAGGCTACTATAAAATCCCTGTAATAGTGAGGAAGAGTTTCATCTCAATATTTTGCATAGGTTTGAGATACCATGATGATTAAAATATAAACTACCATAAATACATAATAGACCTATTTAGAAGCCTATATGATCTTTGGGTTATGTAGTGAGAAGATAACAAAATATATTCATCAATGTTTGAAAAGTTTTCATCAAATACTTTATGCAGAGTTTTGTTATAACAAGTAATGATAATAGGCAATAATGTATTTTATCTGTATTCTACTATCAAACCTTTGTCAAATGTCAAGAATGGAACCCTACATGTATCATATAGAGTGACTAAGATATCAACATGGTTGGGTCATCATTGTCTCATGGTAAAGAAAAACAAGTCCAGGGATAACTTTAAGAAACCCCCCCCCTCGGCGCAGGTGTAAAATCCTGGCGAATCCTGTATACTTCTCGATAAAAAATATTAATTTTATTGGTGATTTTTTTCGTTTTTCAAGAAAAAAAATAATCCCCATTGTCGAATCTTTTATAATCCATGGAAGTCTATGGAAAACTGTGGAGAATTGCAATTTTTTTAAATCGAATAAAATATTTTTCATTGGCAAATAAACCTGTTTTTCAAACCAATTTTTTTTTTCTATTGGCGATTAAAACCTTTTTTCAAAGCAAAAAGTATATTTTCATTGGCGAATTAAAATGAATCTCAAAATAATAAAAAAATCATATGGCAAAATAAAAATCATATGGATCGTTCGATGGATGACTGTAGTTGCATTCCGGAAGTAAATCTCTAAAGCACTAGACTTGCGATTTGAAACCTATGGAATATCACTAGAACCGTTAGATTTCTAGAAATCAATGGTTGAGATTTTATTACCGTACAAATGGTTATAAAGTTCTATTTCTCAGTGATTGGGTGACCTCGGCGGGATGCACAACTTTCGAAGTGACAACTCATTTAATGAATTGTACGATGCCATTAAGAGATGTCTTCTCAAACACCAACTGGATAGATTTAACGTAATCTTTTAAATCCTTTGAAAGGATAGATCTTAAATAAGGTATTAAGGAGTTTGGAGAAACGGATTTAGTAGCAGATTGTCACTTCCTGCTGGTAAAGTTAAGTGAGCCTGCATACGAGGAAAGGCGACAGCATTTTGAACTCCATACTCAGAGTTTCCTCAAAATGGTACTTCCAGCCGATATTAGGGTACGGGAAGATGAAATTGTGGCCTTCATGCAACCAAATTTGAATTGGCCTGAAGAAGAGCAACTCGACATCATTTCCCAGCTACGTTCAGTGGCATGGAAAGAGAAAACCAGCTATGTCGAGTACAACAGGGTAATTTTTGTTTTAAAAGAAGAAGAAGAACGCGCTGAATTTCATAATTTTGTTATGGAAATGCAATTGGAACTGTACAGAGTCCCGGAACCTCTAGCAGTTTAACAACATACACGAATCCTTTAGTGAATTATGAATTTGTGACACATAATGATAAGGAGGTGTAGTTTTAGCTTTTGAGCGCTTTTTGAATTTTGATTGTACAGGGTGTGGGGTGACAGGTCTGTGAAACCACATTTTTGGCATTAGAGAGATAAAATAATATATTTCTAAATCTTTGTATTTATCAATGCTTCCTTTTAATTATGAATGAATTATGTTTCTTCATGATAATTGTTCAATGTTTATTTGTTAGTGTTAGGTCAAATTCAGCATACTTATTTTTTCATCTCTGAGACTTTGTGTTCAAATTAATTCATCACTCATTCACTCTTTTCAATGCCTCGAATCTCGATGTTGTACATTTCATTTCATTTAAATTCTCAATCTTTTTGAAGAAAGTGTGGTTGGCAGTGGCAGTGGCGGCAATTAATGTCATATGTGATATGAACATATGAAGCAATTTCTTGGGCAACTCATAACTTTAATGAAACAAGATTTGTAATGATTTCATATCATTTGAATGAGTGATTTTGACAGCTTGTCAGCTTGAGGTAGAGTTCAAGTTGGCACATAGCAAGACGTCAATCAAAATAGAAATTTTAATTATACAGGCTGGTAGCGGCACTGGTGGCCCATAAATAGGGATAGTGATTCAATGACTAGTAGATAGTGCCATAAGGGTTTTTATTTTCTAGGGTTAATAAGGATTCACGAAGAAGATGATGCAGTATTGGGGATACTGTAAATTTTCCTACCTATAATTATGTAGCTACAGAGTAATTAGTAAAAGATGAATTTCCTTCAAGTTCAGAATGGGTGGAATTGGAAAGAAGTTGATTTGGTTAACCTGAATTTTCAGATGGGTTTTGAACCAAGATGAGGAGCTTTGATGGAGATAAGTGCTATCCGAATGCATAGAGGCTGCAGGTAAAAGAGGGGACTAGATTTGTTTCTCCTTCTGTATTATGACAGCTCCCATTTCCCCAACATGGTTGGCCAAGTAAGCCCCATGCATTTATTTTCAAAGAGACATTTTTTTTCATCTTCTATATGACTCTTGTTCTCGAAGGGGATAAGTATATTTTGTATCTTCACGGCTCCCATTTCCCCAGGACTGATTGGAACCCCCTTTGCCCAGCATGGTTGGCAAATCCACCAGTAGAAGCTTGGAATCATGAATTTATTTTCAAAGCCACATTTATTTTTACAGATAGATGTGTATTAGGTTTTCAGCAACAAAGCTTGGAAATTGGAATCAATTGGAATCAATTTGTAATCAATTTGTCTATGTAAAGTACTAAAGTGACACACTGACATATGTTATTTATACAAAACAGGAGCTACAGTGCTACTCGTCTATAAAAAGATATGTAATAATGTGACATTGAAATTCAGTTGCAATAAAATAAATGGTTGTGTTGTGCTATTCTTGAATCTTCGTTATTCATTTACGTTTAAGAGTAAAGAGTTGTTTTCTAAGTTCGGAACTTCAGTGTCATTGTCTATTAATAATTTAATATATTCAAATCAGTTTTTTTTCTTTCGAGTTATTAAGTAATATACTCTGTGCAATATGCACTTGAGAATTCATGGTTATATCAGGCCATCGGGGGAATGCAATCATTCGTTCCACTGATGTTTATGTGTTACAATGATGTGCTTACTTTTGTTGATTTTATCGGTATATCAGGGACTGGGAGCACACCTTATGAGTTATGACTATGAGTATTCGCCTTCGGGCCATCGGCGGGGCTATGATGGGGGTTCCACCGATAAAGCATTGTTAGGCTGATGCCTATGGTATTGACTTTAAAACACATGTGTTATGTTAATTTTTTTAAGTTAATATCATAAATTAGTAAATTACTCAAGTTTCAAGTTCAACCGTTGGATGAACATTTGATGTATGGTTGTAGTTACATTCCGTAATGAAATGAACAGAGCGATGGGATTCCCAACTTAAACCTCCAGAATCACCCTATAACCGTTAGATTTAGAAAGATCAACGGTTAAGATTAAGAATTTCCAACTTGTAGAGTCTAGACCTGAGACGTGTCATTCACTTTAATGTTCCAATTTCGAGAAACAAAGCATTTAAAGCACTTTGTAGTTTGTACTGCTAAGTGTCAATTGTCGAGTGATTAGTGTTTATTTTTAAACTTTAAAGTTAATATTAAGAGTTATAAGTCTTCGCCTTCGGGCCATCGGCGGGGCTGTGATGGGGGTTCCACCGATAAAGCATTGTTAGGCCGATGCCTAAGGTATTGACTTTAAAACACGTGTCATGTTAATTTTTTTAAGTTAATATCATAAATTAGTAAATTACTAAAGTGTCAAGTTCAACCGTTGGATGAACATTTGATGTATGGTTGTAGTTACATTTTGTAATGAAATGAACAGAGCGATGGGCTTCCCAACTTAAACCTCTAGAATTACCCTATATCCGTTAGATTCAGAAAGATCAACGGTTAAGATTATGACAATAGCAAACAATCAATATGAAAATTTTATGACGGTTTGGTCATTTAAATGCCTATCAAAAAAATTGTTTAATTTACGAATTTTTATATAAAATCTTTTATAAATGGATTATCTTGAAAAATTAGAAAACAATGATAATTATTAGTGATAAATATAAAAATCTACTGTTATAATTAACAATTAACAAAATTTTCTAAAATTGTATTAAAAATAAATCTTGTTAAATATATTCTAAAAATTAAAAATAATTATGTTTTATTTTGAAAAGATTCTAAATTAATATATATTTTTATAATAATATTATAAATCATATATATTAATATAAAAAATGATAGCTATTATAAAAAAGTCAAAAGTTTCTAAATTCATATTAAAAATATTCAAAAAAGATATATTCTATTTTCTTTTTATAATAAAAATTATAAAATTATATATATTATAAATTAAAATACTATATAATAATTTTTTACGGTTTAATAAAAATATAGCAAGTCAAACTATATGATCTAATAAATTTTATAGCTATAATATACGGTCTAAAATTGAAAAAACGGTCAAATATTTAATAGACCATCAAATTCCATAATGACATGCACAGAGCTATGGGCTTCCCAACTTAAACCTTCGGAATCACCCTATAACCGTTAGATTTAAAAAGATCAACGGTGAAGAATTTGCAACTTGTAGACCTAAGACATGTCATTCACTTTAATGTTCCAATTTCGAGAAACAAAGTATTTAAAGCACTTTGTACTGCTAAGTGTCAACTCATTGTCAAGTGATTAATGTTTATTTTAAAAGTTAATATCATTAACTACTCAAGTTTCAACCGTTGGATGAACATTTGATGTATGGTTGTAGTTGCATTTCGTAATGACATGCACAGAGCGATGGGCTTCCCAACTTAAACCTTCGGAATCACCCTATAACCGTTAGATTTAAAATGATCAATGGTGAAGAATTTGCAACTTGTAGTCTTGTAGACCTAACTCCTAAGTCCTAAGACGTGCCATTCACTTTTACGAGGAAAAAAACATTTAAAGCACTTTGCACTTTGAAATTGTATAGTGATTTTTAAAGTCTTTAATCTTCAGATTGCTCATTGCAGTGCACCACCCTATTTTGGATTCCACAGTTCCACTTCCAACAATGCCATTCCAGTTTTCAAGCGTCGGGACTCATAATCTGGGTAAGTGAAAGAATTCCTGCGGCTACATTTCAACTTTCATCATTTGACATTTCTTAAAATCTTATTTTGTCAAAGTTTGAAGTTTGGTTTTAGACTTTAGAGACTCAAGAATTCATTAAAATTAAGGAGGACTAATAGGTATTACTTATTAGGGAATTCAAATTACACAACTTCACATTTGTACAAGCATGTCTACCACCAGTACCACTACAACAATGTCCGATAAAAAAATGCATTATGCATAATTGCTTAAAACCCCAGGTTTCACCGATGGGTACCATGATATTTATGATCCTGAAATCTATGGTAGGCATACCTTAGAACTTAGATTTTCATCTCAGAATAAGACTGCAAAGCAAACAGAAGTTGATAGTATCAGTGCACCGTGGGTAACTGGATTAGGGCGCATGATGTTACATGAAGTTTTCCCTTGCCCAGAATTTATCATGGTCTGTGCTGAAAATTATGATGATAAGAAAAGAGCAATTGTTAATAAAGATAACCAAGAAGAATTGTTATCCATTAATGCAGAAGAACTTGGAAAAGTGTTGGGGTTTACAACTGAAGAATTTGGAAACCACCACATTGACCTAGAAAAGCTTGCTAGTGATTATGAAGCAGTGGAAGAAAGGCTGAAAAATGATTTCTTAAATCAAATAGTTAAGGATAGAAACAAATTGAAAGGTGATCATAAGCCTCCTTATAATTTGGATTTTTTTAAACCATGGGTTCAAGATACTATTTCCATGCTTGCATTTTGCCTCGGTTTGGATAGCAATTTGGAAGTGGGTGCAAGCCTCCTTCAAATGGTATATAATATCCATTATACTAAAGAACATGTCAAATATAATTATGCATAGCACATTGTAGAATCCATGTATAAACAATTTTTAATGATTAAAGCAGGTTCCACGAAGACATTTAGGTTCACAACCTACTTGTGCTATCTTTTTCTATTCAAATTTAGGGGAATGTTTCAGAACAACAAGCTTCAGATTCAACCCTACAGTGATGCAGAGGAAAAAAAAATGGCTCTAGTATATGAATGGACCAATGAGATAAGGATGCATGATTCTTGAAGGAACTACAGTAATTTTGTAGACTACTTTTTGGCTCCATTGCATCAAGTAATTACAAATAATCCAATGCCTAGATTGCCTATGTCATGTAGAAACTGCATGCAACTAGGAAAAGAAATACAATTGGTTGATTGGTACTTAATGGAAGAATATACTGTGCTAAGATTTTATGGATCGGGAGTACAACCATACAAACTTCCAATACATGTGATAGAAAGGGTTTTTGCATTGGAATATGTAAGGCAGGTGCAGAGTGCTGATGAACTACACTTTCTCAGACATCAAAAGAAGACCTTATTTCCTTCTTTACCTTTTTCATGTCGAGGGTTCACATTCGAGAGAAAAGCATTTAATGTGACACATAATCTTTTGAAATTTTTTGACTTTGATCCTATCTGTCATTGGTAGTATGATCCATGTGACATCATTAAATCAATGATTGTGGCCAATAGGAATGCTGCAAATAGAATTCAACATCAAAGTAAACCCTTGCTTGAAAACTTGAGAAACAAGGATTCTTGGGATGAGGTCAAAATAGCAATGGAGAAAAGTGTTGTTGAGAATGGTATTTCTTTTGAACAATTGTCAACAGAAATTATGGCATTGCACCAAAAGACAATCAGGACATACAAAAAAATTTATATAAAAAGTGATAAACCATCTAGTAGAGTAAAAATTCCAGGTTCTCTAGAGACAAAACTTATAGATAAAAAATGGTCACGATCAAAAATTACTGCCTTTTGGTCTATGAGGAAGGACCTAGGTTATCCAAGAGCTCTTGAAGAGTATGATAATAACAAAGAAGATGAAGAATTTAACAAATTGTGGAATATAGAGCATGGGCATCCTGATGGAAGTGATGAATCTGATGATGATATTGATATGGAAGAAAAAGAACAAAGCCATGCCAATTACAAACCTGGTTTAAGTGAGGCCGCAAAAGCAGAATATGCTTCAACATATACTTCAGGAGCAGCCATACTTTAAAAAATTGGTTATGAAGGTGGTCCTTTGGGGTCCAAAGGACAAGGCGGAGGCCCTTGGACAATACAAAGTGTTGAGCATAGAAAAACAATTGGTAAATCTGGCCTTGGGATTGGAGGTGAAAAAGTAGACCTAGGGGATACAAGACAAAATCAATTTGTTAGAGCTTCTAGTCCTCATCCTCATGGTCAGATACAATCACAACTAGGACATGCCCTTGGTGGCGATGGTATGGGTAGTAGTACTAGTAGTGGTCAACATGTGCAACAACGACAAATTACACACAATACTAAGAGGAAAACAAAAAAAGATACCACAAAAACACCAGGTGATCAAGGCAATCAAAAGAGGCAAAGGATTTTGACAGGTCAAAGTGACACTATCGGTGGATCCACTAGTACCACAAAGGAGTTATTTCCAGAAACTCCCACAAATCAAGTTAGTGTGGGTGTGACATCATTAGCAACTGCAAGTACTCCTATTCCTTCGCCATTCAAGCATTCCATTGTTCTTGCCTCCCCAGGTTATGATTTCATTAAAGAGTTTAAAAAGAAATCAGACTTGAATAAAAAAGAAAAGAAGCAACTAATGGAGAGTGCATTTGTTGTAACTTCAGAGACTGCAACAACCATGGTATTACCCACATTTGACACAAATAAAGAAATCATGGAGTACACAATTGTTGTTCCCACAGTTCAAAACAAACCAACAAATCAGATGGATCGATCTGAATACCAAGTAACCAATTTTCAATTGGATTTTTTTGGCCTGAAAAATACTGACAAAATTAATGTATCAAAGAAGAACAATGAATTGGTGTACACATCATTGCTAAAGCAAGATAGAGAGAAGAAAAGGTTGCAAACCCAAATAGAAAAGTTACGGGCAGACCTAGCAAGTGAGAAAGCAACGAGGAAAGCAACAGATAACAAGAGCAATGAATTAGAAAAAAGAATAATAAAATCTACCTCTACATCAGCAAGCAATAAGGATAAATCAAATGAGAGAGAAGTGAATGACCTGAAGTGAAGGCTAGATGAGAGCAACAAGAAATATGATGAGGAAAAATCCACTTCAGAAAAATTAAGACTAAACATTGCGAATGGAAATGCAGAGTGGGAACAAAAATTGGAGAAACAGATAAAAACAAATAAAAGATTGGAGACAAAGCTGACGGAAGCAAAAGAAGAAATTAAGTCTTCTCAAAATAAGTTATCTGCATTTTGTAGAGATACAGTGAGGCATATGAAACAAAAGATCTGGGATGAAATAATGCAGAGGTTTGATCATTTGTGTGACATGTTTCAATTGATTGATGCTACCAGACAACATTATAAGAAGCTCAACAAATATTTAGTGGACAACAAAAAGGTGCTGGAATTAGAGAAATTTGCAAATGAAGTTCTACAAACAGTCTACAAAGCCAGTGACAATGATCTGAAATCAAAAGGGATTACTAATCGGATTGAAACCTCAATGAAGTTGTCATCTATCATTGAAAAGTGTTCGAGAATGTCTAGAACAAAGGAATATTTGCATTTGGTTGCAGACAAGATGAAGGTGGTGGATGAAAAGGTAAGGAACTTCACAGAGCTTGGTTTTCAAGAGCCTTTTGACACAAATGAGCGATTCATTGGAAAGGATGCTTTCAGAAAGAAGATGGAAGGTGCAAGGAAGATTGATTTGGACCAGTTTCCTCAGAACCAAGATGTGAACTATTTGGATTCCATCAGAACACTGATAACCTTGAATGCAAAATTGATTGAAGAATTCAAGACAAGTTCCATTTCCAATTACAATCAAGAAATGTTAACAAAACTTCAAGTCAAACAACATCAGTTAGAGCAAATGACAATTCCACCACCTGAAGAGTGGAAGTTGCTAGAAAAGTTGATACAGTGACTTGATTTATTATTTTCAATCTTTGATAATATGAGTTTCAAAGTTCCAACTCAGCTCTGTGTAGACTTGTCTTTGGGCATTGGCAAGATTTTGCATTGCCAATGCCAATATGTACTCCTTCATGTGAAATTCAATTAAAAAGCTCAAATTCAGACTTCAGTAATGTGATGATGTTCAATTATCTGGATTATGTATTATTTATTTTATCATTTGAACTAGTGATGAGCTGTTAGCTCATTATATTTAGTTCTTGGTAGAGCTTTCATTTCCAAGTTATGGATGTTGAACTGTTAGCTCATTATATTTACTTCTTGGTAGAGCTAAAGCTTATAAGTTATGGATGTTGAACTGTTAGCTTCTGTTATGTTTTGACTAAAAATCCTGATCAGTATCCACTAACTTACACCTCACCCACATCCCACATACTGCAAAAATACACTACATTTGATTTTATGATTAGCACAAATTGCAAGGATTTGTGTGACAAGATCCATTTTGTGGCCCACTTTACTACTTGATCAATGATCATGTCCATAAATAAATCTAAAACCCCATGGTCACATCCCCTATTCCTGAAGAATTCAAATTTAATGTACTGACAAATTGAATAACATAAACAATTTGAATAACATAACCAGCCACTTTCGAGACAGCCAAATAAGTTAATAACTTATAAGCATATGAATCCACAACAGTTGAACACTCGAAAGCAAATCAGTAAATATGTATAACCTTCTCCATTGTATTGATCTTCAAAGTTAAAATGGTATGCATTATAAAAATAGTTTATGATATGAGATGGATGGGCGAATTGATGCAATCTATTATCTATCTTCTTACTATTTTCTACTCTAAAGTCTAATTAAAAATGATGTGATGATCCATTGATCTCCTATTGGGGTCTTGATCTCTCTTATATATGAGAGGCAACAAGCTACAAACCCCTTGCAAAAATTCATGACGTTTTGACAACTAAACATAACTCAAATTATAAATAAAACAATGTCGCAGGTGAATGCACAGATCTGTTAATCTCCAAGAAGAAGCCTATGACCACTGACCACCTAAGATCTGTTCAAGGCTTCTACTCCAGGATAGGGTGCTCATCATGCTGTCGGCTGGCGTTCTTCTTCTAAAACTGATGGTTGTCCCGTTGGATCTGATTCTGACAAATCTACAGTTTGTCTAATAAACATATTGACTGCAAAGAGGTGATGGATGTACTCCTGTTCAACATAGGTGTCCACGTTAGAGATCTCCTCTTTCATATCATATTCCAGAGACATTATTTTTTTGAGTTTCTTATGACTGTTTTGCAAAACCATATCCTCGTCATTTATTTCTTGCAACGCAGCAGTCAGAAGCCCATCAAGCTCTTCCTTCCAATCATCATATTCTCGCGGGTTTCTAATGCCAAAATGAAGTGTCGGGAGTGGGAATGAATCAAAGCAGTCAAAATCTTCCCTAAGCCTATTATGATATCCGTTATGTGATTCTACCAACTTGTTATATGTCAGCAATATTTGTCCTTTCATGGCATTCTTATCTACTAGCTCCTTTTTTTTCTCCATCATTCTAGGTTGCAATCGTTCATTCTCCACCAATGCAATAAGTGTCTGATTGAATACTTCCCAATATTCAATAGCACATTTCATCATTTTATTGAACCTTTCTTTTATCATTTCAGATACAGTGTTATATTTGATGGTTTTCAATTCTTTCTCCAATTCTTTGCATTTCCCCTAGGATTTCAGATGGCAATTCTTCCAGTAGGCTGCATCAGCGAATGCATCAAGCACTCTCTTATCTTTTTCAAGCCATGGCGAGTACAACTCTGATGTGGAGGAGGAAGATGTTTTTTTCTCGCTGATTTGCTAGCTCCTTCTTCAGTTTGTCATTTTCCTTAATTAGTTTATCGATCTGTGCTTTGGTAAATTTTGCCACATTTATGATCAATTTTGTTGTCTCCATAGGGTTGGTATCCACCACTCATTGAACCAAGAGATGACCAAACACTTGGTTTGGATTACTAATTATAGCAGGTCTTTTATCATGGGGATACAATGACCAAATAAGCAAGGTGGCTTCATCTGGGTTGTACCTAGATCCTGAATACATTTTGTCACTTGCTTCTTCTATTAAGTTCATTGTCGTATCCCCTCTTTTTCAGAAGCTATCAAATACAATTGAAGAGCTAATATCCCACCCTGGCAAGAGCAAAACTCTAGCTTCTTGAAGCAATTCCCTACCTCTTTCAGGAGTGATGGACTCCATTTCCTTTTCTACCTCCCTTTTCAATTCCTCTAGAGCGGTTGCCTCATGTTCAGGAGTGATATCCTGTATCTGTTGTCTCATTTTTCTACCTTTATATTCATAAACAAATGATTTAAATTTAGAAGATTTAACAAAATCACAATCAGAAATAAACTGTTGTCCAACCATGACCCTCACATCATCAGATAGTTCATTTGATGCCTCAAATCTTACAATATTCTACTCTTGAGGGGGATTGTACTGCGCAATCACATGAGCACTGATTTGTTTGACCTGCTCACCCTCTTCATCACTCTGCTCTTCTTCACTTATATCAGTATCTACAGAAAAACATACCTCAGGAGTAGGCTGTGAAGGTATGTAATCCAAGGGCTCTATGTCTTTAGCTTGTACTCCTGAATAGGTTGCATGAGGTGCATCAAAAACAACTGGGGGAACATCCTTTACCAGTTCATTGACATGAGCGATGAGTTGCTCAATTCTTGTTAAAGGATCATGTATCTCACCAAATTCCTTTGAATAAGATGGGACATTTTTCCTCTTCCATTCCTCTGCAAGCATAATCTTGTTATAGGCGGCCATTCTTTCCTTGGTGGAAGCCTCATCATGGTTTCTTATGACATCTTCGATTGAGAACAAATGGTCATAACCTGATAGCCCCTACGATAATCTCACCTTGTGAATAAACCCTTCTGCATCAAATTGTTTCCTTACATCACCTAGAGGTAGGTTGTACTGTGCTAATTTACCATCAATTTCTCCATATCCTTCATTGGCAACCACTGTAAAGTCTCCAAAACATAAGGTGTTGGGCATAATTGATTTTTTGCTATGTCCTTTGAGGTGTTTGGAATCATATTTGTAAAAAAGCAATTCAGTCAAGAACTACTCATGGCATCAAGTGTGGAGCCCCTTCGAACCCATAAACCCTTATCACTGTACAATAAGGGAAAGCATACCAGTCTCCCCAGTTATGATTCACTTTATTTCTCCGGTCATTTTCCCTTGGTCTTAGAAATCTTTGTACTTCTGGGGATAGGTTATAGTTGCACGGATACCCCAACAACTTCATCAATGGTTTTACAAAAAATTCTTCAAAATAAAGGTAATGAGACCAACCAAATCGGTTGTCCCACAATGAAGTCCACATTTGTACAGGTTTAAAATCTCCATTTTCATCTGTATCTTTTATCCTTAATTCTTCACTCCAGACCCCTCTGACTTGTCCCTCGTAAAATAGCAAATGCATAAGCAAAGAATAGTGTTCAAAATTAATATTATCACTATTATTTTTAATCTTTTCGAGCCCTTAATGTAGGGTGTTGGCCAAGTAGCTAGCATAATCAAATGACCTGGCATCCTTGCTTTGTATGTCTGCAGCTAAGACCATTGGGGCAATCGACATGAGAGGCGGAACCTCTACTCCCAAAACCTGACCAGCTGAATAATAGGTGTATCGAAAATACTCTTCAAACAAATCTTCATGGAAAGGAGGGTTTTCACTGCTAGAGAACCTCCTGAGTTGGCCTCCATCATCCTTGGGCCTATGCAAAGGTAATTTCCATCTCTTATAGCTGGTATCCATGTGGCAATACTCTGTCAAGAGATCTTTGAGCGTGAATGATAAATTCAGTGAACACTCTAACTGAAAGACATTAGAAATGAGATCCCTAGAAATAACAAGCATGTCACCCCCGCCATGTGACTGAATAGTTCTTTTCTTGGGGTCATATCTAATAGCAAGAGCTTTAATTAGCTCTGCATTCACAAACACATTGGGCACCACAAGTCTTCCCAGGTTCAACCTCCATGGATTGCAGACTGGTTGGAACCTAAATTGTTTTTTGTAATGGTACATGAAGAGGTCGTACCCTCGTTGTAGTGTCCAAATATCCCCTAAGCCCTTATGTTTGTCCCATAATCGATCCATGGAAGGATTCATTTGAGCACTCCTCTTGGGTCTTGGCCCCGACCCAGGACATTGATCTATCAGGTCTTCATTTAGGAGTCTCTTAGGCTTTTCGGTTTTCTATTTTTTAGCTTTAGGTTTGTCTGTACTCTCTTCCATTATTTAAATCTTAAGCTTTTGAATAAAATAGCTTCTTAGCTAGGTCTGAAAGTGAAGTACTTACGTGAGTCTCGCCGAGTTGCCTCCATAGTCCACCCATCTTTTTTGCGTCAGAACTCCAAGTTTTTGCCTTTCTGATTCTGCCCTAAGCGAAATCTTCCAGGATTTTGTAACAACTATGCGATCAACTTGTGATATAATTCACTTCAATTCTGGTTCATAAATGCACCGCAGCACGATGCTGCGGGATGTCACATCAATCTTTCACCGATAGCCACCCTCTCCATCGATGGACACCTATCCTTCGTTCTATTGGTGGGACGCTAGATAATGTTTCCCCGATGCACCACAGTTCCCCCGATATACTTTATGCATTCGATAATTCATGCCCATGGCCATGGGCCATGGTTATAATTCATGGTTACTTTTGTTGACAACTTGACTCTATCGGTATATTGGGAGAGCACCTTAGGAGTCAACCCGATAGATTATTGTTACACCAATACTAGGTTGTGAGCTATTTTTATCGAGCCATCGACGGGATTGTGATGGGGTTTCGCCAATGAAGCATTGTTTGGCCGATGGTATTGAATTTTATTAGGAATGGGGGAAGGACTATGTCACTACGGAATTTCAAATTTTGTTTAATTACGCTGAAAGTGTTATACAGTGAAAGCAACAAAGGAATATTCGTAAACTTTTTGAAGCTTCATTGAAAATGACAGGCAAGTGGAAGTATGTGCTCCTTAAAAATAACAAGGACATAAAATGTTTTTTTTTTTCTATTTTTCGAAAAATTTTAAATTAAAAGCTTCCCAATAAATAGTTGTTAATTTAAATACTTTTGGATTAAAATTACAAACTAAGATATGTATGCTTAAATAGTTTTTTATATATATTATTAATTAATATATATAAAAATAGTAGAAATAGCCTTTTATATATATTATTAGTTTTTCATATATTTTATTAATTAATATTATAATAAACAATGTTAAGTATTGATAACTTTCATCATTCTTTATATATATTATTAATTAATATATGTATACTAGTATTTATGGATGCAATGTGAATGTAGGTTATAATATGGATCTTGTCACAGAAATTTCTACAATTTGCATTGTTCATAAAATCAAAGTGTGGTATATTTTTGTGATTATTGATAAAATAAGATAATTCATGCCCATGGTCATAAATTATAATTCATGGTTACTTTTGTTGACAACTTGACTCTATCAGTATATCAAGAGAGCACCTTAGGAGTCAGCCCGATAGAGTATTGTTACACCGATACTAGGTTGTGAGCTATTTTTATCGGGCCATTGACGGGATTGTGATGGGGGTTCTGCCAATGAAGCATTGTTAGGCCAATGCCCGATGGTATTGAATCTTATATAATTTATAAAATATCATCAACTACATTACTACAGTTTGACTTTGGCATATGTATTATGATTCATGAAGTGCAATATAATATAAAATATCATGGAGACTTGGACTGCAATATAAAATAAAATATTCTGAACTTGAAGTGCAATGATACACAATTTATTTGAATACAATGTACAAAATCATCAACTACAGTTTGGAATATGATTCAAGCTGACATGCAGTGCTTGAGTGCAATATAAAATAAAATATCATGAACATGAAGTGCAATGATTCACAATTTCAATGTTCATTGAATACAATATAAAATATCATTGATTAGACATCAACTACAGTTTGGACTTTCGAACAATGGAAACTGATTCATGAAGTGCAGAAAAAATACCTGAAACCTACTAATTATCTTCCATTTCCCAAACGAAGTCAGGGTCCTCAAACCGATCCTCATCTTCAGATAAAGTAAAAGAGTCATCTTGATTCTAAGACTACTCTGCAGTTTCTTCGGCCTGTGTCTCAAATTCAACATTCATTATTTGATTTGTGTCAATTTCAATATCATTGTCATCTGTCCAGGCCCAGTCCCACTACCACTACCACCAGTACCTGGAATTGGAGAGCCTGTGTTGCACAACCTGGTCCCTCTTCTTTCACATGTGGACCTCTAGATTGCGAGTGCCCTTTCAAAAGGAATTTTTTTGACATTATATGCATTTCCTTTCATCCTCAAGCAATTTTCCAAATTCTTGTCCAGTTTGTTTCTTAACTTTGATTTCAAAAACCCCAATGCACTGAAAACTCTCTCATCCTCCACCAACCCCAATATCATTGTTTGACATAAATCAACAAGTTTGAAATATTCTGACAGCGAACCACACAATATTTCACTCTGACCTAAGCTTGTCCAAACCTTTTTTATTGATCCTGGTTCAAAGGCCTTCTCCTTTCCCATGGATTTATACTGCTCCCTCATAGTTGTTGCAAAAATCCGAGATTGCTTTCTAAGCTTTTTTTCATCTAAAATTCCTTCTATTATTTGTTCATTGTATGTTACCTTTTCTGAAAACTGTTCAATCAAGATTTTTACTTGATCATGAAAATATTTTGGGTTATCTAGGTTTACCCAAAATTGAGGATACACAATACCCATGGCTTCAAGTATTTCATGTCGAGGGAATCTTTCACGAATCTCTGAGGAAAGAGATTTTGCAATTTCCTTCAAATTATCACTAACAAATTTAACAATGCCATTAAAATCTTCCTTGTTAACAGGTACTTCTTTTCTAGAGCACCTGCCAGTGCCTGTCTTACAATGGTACATTGGTATCTCATGTCCATGTACACAAATACATAAGTGCCCGCTTGCATTAAACTGTAAATAATTACCAGGATTATTCAAATCAGTAATTTTTTTCCACATCAAATAATTTGCGCCTTCTTGTGTTAGATCTAGATATAGATGATCGAGGGCCAAGCATGTAAGTTTACGTAGATTGGCATATTCATAAATATACATAGTTATGTCTTGGGCTTTCTTCACAAGATTGTTCATCTCATCTAGCATGGGGAGAAGACTAGCTAAAGTCAAGAGTGTCTCTATATCACTTAACCTATGTAAGAGGTCAGGAGCTTTGTCTACTGTGTTGTGATGCTCGTAATCACTCCAATCAAGGATTGATATTCTGAAAGAACTCGTTGCGTTGGTCCATGCAAGGAGATCCATCTAGTATCGACATCCTTGAGAAGCTTGTTTCCAGGTGTTATTCCCTCAGCAAAATGTTGAAATTCAAGGAAACATTTGGGACTTCGGCAGAAGTATGCGTAGATCTCGCGAACTAGATTTTCAACTTTTGATACTGTAGGAAACTTGCTTACAATTTTGAATGCTAAATTCATTCTGTGGGCCATGCAGTGAATGCCAAGCATGTATGGTGCACAAGTAGTTTGTAACTTTGTGCAAAGACCGCTCCTTTGACCTTGCATCACTGCAGCTCCATCAGCTCCTACACACACAAACTTTTTGGAAATTGTCAACTCATCCATACCTGTAATATCATTCAAAGATTTCTTGACTAGTTCAAATAGATTTTGCGATGTTGAACTATCCTTCATTTTACGAACACAAAGAAGATGATCTTGGCGAACATGTTTTTCTACAGTATACGAATGCATACAAACCCAAGAAGTATTGTCTACCGCAGTAACTTCATCTAAAGATAATGCAATGAAATTTGACTCTCTTAATTTCTCCTTTAAATCTTGCTTTTCCACTGTAGCAAGACAGTTCACCCATTCCCATCCAGCGTTTACTGACCAATGTGAGAAGGCAAAGTGGGGAACACTCAAATAAGATAATAAATCAAAATATTCTGGGTAGTCTGTCATAGGATGCCCCCTGGACAAAATATGAAAAACAACACTCATCTGAACAGTTTTTGACAGATTTGTTGCTGCCATGGCTTTTCCAAAATGACCCTCAAGTGTACCTTCACATTTTTTAATCTTTGACATTCTATGGTTATGCTCTCCATAATCTACGCATACTTAACATGAAGACATTCTTCCTTTGATTTCCATCGTACGACTGATTGTTCCTTTCTGTCTATGATTTGTTTTTCGTAAACTTTGCCGATATGCTTTTCTATAGTGTCAAGCTTTAGTTGCATCATCTTGTCTCTTCCACATTTCCAACTACAAATCTTACATCTGACCTCTGTTTCCCTTTCAATATCATTTTCGTTTGATACCCCCACTGGTTCAAGGAATGGGTACTTCAACAACCAACCAATTTGAAAATTCCTTGTCATTTCCCACTCATGCCCCAATTTTGCTTTGCCTTTTCTTTTCTTTCTACCAACATCATCCTCATCCAAGTCGATTATCTCATTCTGGCTATCCAGGGTATCCCTTGGAACATCTTCTACGGTATTGCCATCCTCATTTGATACATTTTGATTTAACACAATGACAATCTCACCTTGACCTTCCTGTGGCGGAAGAGTTGATGATGTATCTCCATCTTCAATAATATTTGGTGGAAGAGTTGATGGTGTAGCTCCACCTTGATCTGATGGATTAGAAGCTTTGCCAATTCCAAAGTAAGACTGTATGGTACCTCCCCGTTTTGGGCGTTTTGATGGCCTCCCAGTCTCTTCATTACCCGCCTGCTCAGGAGTCTTACCCTTGCTGCTCGACATATTGATCTCACTTCGAATAAAAGCTGGAAAAGAATGTCTTCTTGTTTAAGAAGGATAGTCCGATAGAGAGTATAGATCCCATTCCCTACTTAAAATTATGTTTAAGACTGAAACAAGAATGGAAAATAGATAAAAAAATCTTATTATTATAGCTAATAGTCTAATAACTAATAACAGTATGAAGAAATGATCACTCACCTTTGAGTCTACGTTTTCGGCTTTCGCTGACTTCTAAATTGAGAAGTAGAACCTCTGAACCGAACAAAATGTGTAAGAACAAATAATAGTTTCAATTGTATTTATATCAATCCATATTTGGCGAATTCTGCGGGATTTTGAAATGGTATGTTAAAAATTTGGTGAATCCCATGTGCTTATACAATGATACCTTGAAATTTTCAAGGCGAAATAGGTCCTCATAAGCAACTATTTATAAATTTAATTGGCGAAATGGGTCTTCACAAGCAACTATTTGTAAATTTTAATTGGCGAAATGGGTCTTCATATAATGTTGTTTTAATAGTATTGGCGAATATGTAGGTGACTTTGACATGCTCCTTGGGATTCCAGGCGAAAATATTGATCGGTGCATTGGAAACGCATGGTCTGTTATGGCGAATTTATTGCCTAAACATGCCTCGTAAAAAAAAATTGTTGGCAAATGGACATGCATTGGACCGATAGTTCGTGAATTCTTAGCAATTTGAACACCCTGTAGATACGGTAGATTCGCCAAATTCGAATTGCCAGATTCCTAGAATTCGCCAATTGGCGAAGATTCGCCACTAAAGTTATCCCTGAACAAGTCCTCATGAAAATTCATGAGTGTTGTCCAAGTGATTATATTTTTGTTAAGTTGTGTTCTAGTTAATACAAAGTCATATGATAATCTCTTGTCAAAATGATTTTGACAATATGAAATATAAAACCCTCTTCAAAACCCTTGGATGTTAGTATAATAGGCAATAGGAAGCAAGACAATCCTATGGACAGGTGGACAAAGCAAATGAAAAGATGCAAAGTAATTTTGATAAGGGATTGAATTGTCAAAACAAATGGGCTCACTTAAGAGAAAGGAAAATGTAAATGGTGAAAATCTCATAGAAGGATAGACTATACAGTCATTATGAAGGACGAATACCAAAAAACCAAAATGCATTCAGCACGAGTTAAGGAGGATTGTTGGGACAACCTAAAGAGAAGTTTGTGAAAGAGAATTTAACAAGTTTGTCAAGTCATAGTGGACAATCATAGTGGAAATTAAGAGGAGTAGGGGTAGTGTGTTGAAAGCAATTCATAACACTATCAAGTGTTAAATAATTGTATTAAAGTAGTGACTTCCCTATAAAATATGTGCATGATGGTATTTTTGATTTTATTGACAGAGGGAAAGATTACGCATGATGATGTTAAGAAGATAGTAACAGTTAGGACAAGGCTAGACATTCAATGATGCCATATGTTATGTATTCACATTATAGATTGTTTAGTAAGACTTTTCAAGACCATATTCAACTTCATTTATAGAAGGAACTATTAATTAACTGTTACAAAGGTAAAAGATAACATATAATCAATAAGTTTGAAGGCAACATTCAATGCATCTAGGAAATTTGTGTTACTTGATATGGATGAATGTTAGCATGGGTGAATAGATGAAGTGACAAATACGATATCACAGTGTTACAAGATCTTACATGACAAGTTAAGCAGCGACGGGGTATGAAATGTATCATGAGGTTAATCATCCCTGTCTTGCATGAAAAACTCTAAATATCCTTATTAAATGCTTAAAATAGTTGTTAGTATGTCTGAGTAGGGACAATCAAAAGAGGAGATAGTATTTCATAACCCTGATCCATATGTAGTTGACAGTAGATGAACATGGACTTACAAACAAACATTTTTCCAAGGAAATTGCTTAATGATAAATAAATCTTCAAAAGAATGGATGACTGGCATGTAAATTTGCAAAAAGGTGGAAAGGATATTATACAAGGGTGATCCCATCATAGTGGTTACATTTTTTGGCCAAACTTGACATTGAACTAAAGTTTTTTAACTAAATCTTCACTTTCGGGCACCTATAGCTGCTAAACCATGAGGAATTTGAAGATGATGCAAACTAGTTATTTGTGACATTTTGTCTATAGATTATATATATATATATATATATATATATTGGAATGAAATTGCATTTCTCTTTCCATCTCCTTCAAAAACCAATTTTTGATAGTAAACACCATTTTTAAAGAGTGATGTTCATCGTATAACACAACTTTTTTCTATGAAGGATAAAATTCTAATTTTCAAATTTAGATTTGTAACTATGATATCTAGCACCTTAATTTGGTTTCATAGTGTTTTATTGAATATTTTTTTCTTAATTAAGTTTTGAAGTCAAACCAATTATAATTTAGACAAAGGTAGTCTATATAACACATAAATTTTTGTGTATGTATCTCGTTCAATTTATTTTATTTTTTTTGGATGAAGGACATCAATACCTAGCACCTACATATTTTTCAAAAAAAAAATTCTAATAATCTACTATTTTTCCACATGTGTAGAAAAAAGAGATTGATTTTTGGTGAAAAACCTATGTTTGATTAAACTAAAAAAAATACATAATAAAACTAAAATATATTAAAAAATTATATTTGATGGATAGCTCGTTTTGAGGACTATAATCCTCTAGTTGATTCTGTGAATTTGATTTCATTTTCATCTTCAACCCAAGCTTTGAAAGCCAAAATTTTGCAAAAAATTGCACATGGAGGGGGAGAAGGGAAAAAAAGGGGGCTTCTAGCGAAACCCTCTTCAAGCGAACCCCCATGTACCCCTTTTAGCAAAGGGGGGTTCTCTAGAACCCCATTTATTCCATTCTCCCCTTTATTTTATTAATAAAATCCCACCTTTTCAAGGTTTGCTCGAAGGGGGGTGTTCGAGCAAACCCCTAAAAATCCCTTTTTTTGGAGCATCCAAGCAATTTTTCTTCATGAATGCAATTGTAATCCATTTATGCGGGATCACCCACAATCATAATATAAATTAAAATAAAACTCTAACATGCACAATTTAGTGACTTTAAAACGGATAACAATGGACAAAATGATGCAAGAGTGACTACAATTTTAGCAAGAAGCAATAGTTTCAGTAGACAATGATAAGTTGAAGGAACAAATGAATATAGGCTTTGGCAAGTTGAAATAAGATGATGATACTTGATATTAATAGAGTTGTATGATAGTAAAGATAATCTTCAAAGGACAGTGGTCAATGGTCTTCATAGTAGACAGTGTAATACTCAAAAATCATAGGGTTGATGATATCTTAAAAGAGGAAAACTTAGCATGCACAGAGTAGGTGATAGTGGTAAATGATAGGGAACATAGTATGGTGAGGAGTTTAAAGTGGACATCAAGAGCCCTATCTCGAGATTTGATGACAAGTAAGCATGTCATCAAAGGAAGAAAATAGTTACAACTTCAAGATGAAAGAGAACTAGACAATCATGGTAATTATTAAGAATGGCATATCATTTGCATGCCTTTTGAATATGAAGTTCTTTTTGAAGGTCCTCACCACAACTACCACCGCCAATACATTTACTCCGTTTTGTTTGCCCACAAGTAGTACCAAGAGAATTTAGAGATGTTCAAATCTCATTTTGAGTTTCATGATTTTTCTTTGGAATGTTGTGCACCAACCATTATAAACGAGGTCATGGCCTACTATTTGATCCAAACTAGAACATGCCATGTTGAATAATTAAATTTTAGGGTTTGTGGCTTAAAGTCTGATTTTGTTACTTTGTTTTAGGAAAAGGAATGCCAACCTTTAATCAAGTATCATCATGGATGATATAGCATGCAACCATAGCACCCAATTTAAAATGTTTGCTTTGTGCTACACTTGTGTAGCCAACTCATTGCAAATGTCACATTAGTTTGATGCCTCTTTTGATTATATAAACATGAACTCTTAATCCCTTTGTAATTATATTGGTCTTTAGGAATTTTGGCCTTCATAATTTTTCAATATTTTTATCTCAACGAAGATCTAATAAAAATTGAATTCTTGTCATTAGTATTAGATGCTTCATTTAACTATGTACTTTCAAGTGATTAATAAAGATCAAGTGGCTATTTACTTTTGTTGGTATTGATCTGAATTATGAATGACTAATCTATTATTCTAGTGTTAATTCTCACTTCTTACATGCAGATTAGTCATACTTTATTGCATAATTTTTAATATAGATAGATGATTTTCTTTAGCTTTATTTATATATATCAATATAGACTATCTTGACACAACACCCTTTTTATTTTTAGCATAATCTTTATCCCTTTTCTCTTAGCAAGTAGATAGAAATTTAATAGTTCATTGAGATAGAAGAACCGCCTAATCTAAAAGGTTTCTCTAGCTTAGAAGGACTATACTCGTGATTCTAGACTACTATTTTAGACCAACAACCTTAAGAAGTTTAATTTATCAAATTAATAGAAGTGTTCATTGCAACATGGATTTACGGCTATAGGTGTTGCAAATCAAATGATACAAAGAACAAGGACCATTTAAAACTACATCCAATTTCTATAAAAACTACCACAACATCAATATTTACAAATGGAGATGCATTGAAATTCAAGAAATTGAATATACTTTCTAAAATAATGGAACATATGTTTTCCCTCTAACTATAAATATTTCTTGCAAAATTGTATCCCTAGTCCTTTAGGATAGGTTTTGGGCCCTTTTCAACCAAATAAAAAATACAAAACTAAAGCCTTTATTATCAACAAAATCATTTCCATGATTATCAATGTCCCATGATGACATTTAGCATATAGTTTTTTAAAAGTTAGTCCCACGATATATAAATAATATTTATATTAATACACATATGTAGACACACACACACATGCATGCACACTCAATCACTTCAGTTTGAAACTCAAATAAAACCTGACATAAACTTTAATTTAATCTCAAATGAAACCATTGACATTAATAACCTCTAAATACGTTTCACCATGTGATCTATTCCTTTAATTGATATGAAAACTTGGAGAAATAATAATAATATTTCAAAAGGGAGCAAATATAATTGCTAAAATATCATTACATCATAGGTTAGAAACAAATCAAATAAATATAGATTCATATTTATTGTTACATTAATGTATTATGATATTTGGTTATGTTAAAGCCATAATGGCATTACCAAATTAAAATAAGTGAAGTGAAATATTGAAATAACAACCTTCTAGCTAATTAAAATTACACTTGCATATATGTAAATCAATAGTAAGTATAAATGTTTTATCATTTTATCTTTTTAAGAATTACTACAATTGAGTAGTAAATATAATTTAAAAGCTATGACAACCACAATCTATACAATTATCATAGTGAAGAATGTAATGCCTCACCACGTAACCCTAGAGGAAGTTGTAATTAACTACTCAAACGCACAATTTTTATTTATTTAAAGTATAATAAACATGTAAGTTCACTTCCTAATGCCAACAACCTCTAAGGCTATGAGACTAAGGTTACTTTTAAACCCATGCATACACCATAAATACATCCATATTATTTTAACTACTTAAGGAATTAAATGCTCATACTTTGCATACATGAAAATTACATCATAACAATAAGAAATACAATAAGATCCCATATATCATTACTTAACAAATAAGATTACATCACTCATTCCCCAAATGAGGTAGTACAAACAAATGTGTTTACATAATACAATCAACCACCTCGAATACAACTGAGGGGTAATAATTACAAGAACCAAATGAAATAATTACAAAGCATGAAATATAAACTCCACGAGCTCTCCAACTAGAAATCTTTCCATCATGATCTAGAAACCAAGAGGACCCAACGACATAGGGTGCATGTTCCTCCCAACCAAGTGGTACCCGTAGGCCCACCCCTCATGCTAGGAGATAGTAACAAGAATACATGGCCAAACCTACTACCTCTAGACACAGGCTGACTCAACCAAATACATGAACCAAACAATCACAAGTACAACACTACAACACTAAACATGGGTCACATTGCTTCCAGATTTATAACAAATCGAGTATGTTAAAAGAACCATACACTTAAAACCACGTTGTCCTAGACAGAATGTCATCGCACAGCTCATCATGAGTTACCCAATGTGGATCTTCATAGGCCTCGACTCCCATTATGAGAAATCCTGGAGACCTCAACCGATCCCCGACCCTCATACTTATGCGGAGTCAAATACCTCTCATAAAGACAAGGTAGATGACCTTTGCCATTCCAGGACTTCCCACTCATCCCAAGCCCAAATGAACACTTATGTCTATGACTGAGGCTACTTATCTTATCTAGAATGATATGCTAACCAAACCCCTAAATACTTTAATTAAGTTTTCACTTAATTAACTACTTCTGAAGGTTACCCAATCTTACCTCTTTAGGGCTTTGGCCCCTAACGGAAGCCACTCTTCTACTTGACAACACACAAAACAACCAACCACCAAGGGTACCATAATGCGCACAAAACTAGATAAAAAGATCCACTCCAATCCTAGGAGGTAACATATAACGAAACCCACTCCAAACACTAGAGGCAACAAATCACACAATCCTCTCCTAACAAAGGAGGCTGAAATCCCCGTTCATGGAAACCGGGTAAAACATTGAGATGACTCCATGCACTACCTAAGGGTAACATACTGGGTTGACTCAAAATAAAACACAACCCCATTTCCCTTTTACTACTGGAAGTCTTAAACAATCCTAAACCAACTTCCCCAAACAAGAATACAAAGGAAATAACATGAAAGACAATTAGAAAGGAAATACACTAATTTTTGATATATTAAATCCATTTCCCTTCCATAATTAATTCACAGTAAAAACAATTTCCCTAAAAGAAAATAAATTAATTAAAATAATCTTAATGCCTCTTCAAATCCAGAGAAGGGAAATACTAAATTTTACAGGAAAAAAATTCCTTGATTACTTTTAAAAGCAATATAAATTTCAGAGAAAGGTTAACTCACCCAATTTCCCTACTTAGGCATACAAGCATAGAACCATTTTAAAAATAAAACCTAATTAAAAAATGTATATTTAAATATATACACATAAAATATATACATAATTATATATTCATATATACAGTTATATATCTATCCTATGTATATATATATATATATCGAATATATAAAAATAAATATTAAATCACTATTTAATATATATATATATATAAATATTAAATATACATTAAAACAAACTTTATATAAATTAAATACCATCGAACTTTTATAAAAGGTGAACGAAATAAAGCAAGGTTCAAATTACATCCATAGCCATTTACTATGGTTGTCTCTATTAATTGGAAGATCTGGTGCATGAAGCTTGGGCGTCGACTGCTTACCACAATCGGCTCCCAATAGTGGGGGCGTCAGTTGCTTTCACAGTCGGCTCCCCACTCTTGGGATTGGCTGGGGCAGTCGTCGGCTCCCCCAATAATCCTTATGAATACGCCTTACAACAAAAATTTAAACAATGATAAAATGGATTTACCTCGCCATACGAAATCCTTACGGGATTTAATAGAAGTTTTGTCAAAAATACAAGCAATATATATATATATATATATATATTTAAGGAATTCAGTTCAATAGTTTAATTGGGGAAATTTTTCCCAAAAAGATCATCTACAGGTAATTTCACAAACACAATCGAGAAACCAAATTCCAGAGAGAGAACTCCATAGATCAATTTTCCAAAACAAATACAGAGGGTTTTATTTTCTTTTTCAATTATCCAAAAATGAATTCTTGAAGAAAAATAATCAAATTCATACCATTTAAATCAAGGAAATTTTCTCGAGAAAAACAAGCTTACAGGAAAAACTTCTTCCTACAAAAAATAACATTTTCTTCGAGAAAGGGGTTTTATTTCCAGATCCCTAAATATTTCTCTTGGTTTCACTAATTTCACTAAATTTTCAAATAGCCATTAACTAAGGTTTTCCTTAAATGATTTCAACCTACAAAAGAAATTGCCACTATAGAATAGAGAAATTATTTATGGAGAATTTAACTACGACAATACAATCTTTCTCACTCCAAATAATTATTTTATAGATAAATGCAAACTAGAAACCTTTCCATTAAAACTTAACAAAACAAAGGAAAGAACATGTAAACCAACGCTTCTTGAGTATTTGAATCTGGTGGAGAGCCTCCTCCATAGCTTCAAGCAAATGTTCCAGACAATAATGGCTTCCTCCAAATAAAATTGGTTTCTCGATCACAAGAGTAATCCCAACACAGGAAGAATTTTCCAAACAAATTTCTAAGGATGCAAAATACCAAAACAATTTCTACAACAAATTCTTTTTTTCAAAAATCTCCAAATCATAGCAAGAAATCCTTTTCCCATAAATTCCCAACATCCAAAAATCCTGTGCCTTGCCATGAAGAAGCTTTCCACTTCCTCACCCAAAGCCAAAATTATCTCCCGAGAATTAATTTTTCCAACCAAATTCATTAATTTTTCTAACACTTGCTGGCATTTACAAAATATCTTCAACAACCCTCTTGGCATAAAATCCTCTAATAATAAAAATTAAATATTTTAATAATTAAAACATTTCCCTTTTTCAAATATAAACTATTTAATTAATTTAATTAATCAATAAATAAAATAATCCAAGGATTATCTTTTTATTAATTAAATTAAATTTATTTATTTATTAATTCTAGAACCTCTAATATTTAAAATAAGCATAATCTAAAAATCAACTTTTAATAATGAAATTCACTAAACCTCTTTTAAAGCATTTTAACTCGATAATACGAAGCAATAATCAACACATTTAAATAATCACAATTGACTAAACCTAATGACACATTGAGACTAGGGTGTAGACTTGACACAAGTATTCTAGCTACTATCTCCCAATCAACATAATCGTTGGGTCGACACGCTCAAATCTGTGAAGCCAAGTGGAGTTGATGTCTTGTACCTGCAAACTTGTAAACGAGGCATCAATAGCACATGCATATAAGCATCATCATAAAACACACAATGAAGAGGAAGTCATGGAATCGCAGGGCACTTGCAAGTGAGTGATGTAATTATGTCCCCTTCACCAATACACTTATCACAAATTGACACTTCTAACATAAACAAAATACTCATGCAATAACCATGTTATAACAAACCATCATTATACTAATAAAATCATGTCAAATAAAACATCAAAGAGAGTACATCGCATCACACATATAGTCCATATCACTCTATAAATAGCAATCAAATAACAAACAACCTCATAGAATATATCAAACTATATGAGTAACCAAAAAACAAAGAAAAGCAAGGAATGACACTGTCTAAAGCAAAGAGCAAAACAGAGGGGTATTACAAAGAAAAATATGCACCATAATTTTTCAAACTCATATACTACATCCAAATTCATATAGCATATTTATATATCTTATAAATGTGGACCTCACAAGAGGAATCACCCTAATCAGTAATAAGATTTAACAAATTCATGGCATAAGTAATTATTTATCAAGAATAATTAACAATTTAAAACTAATCATAAATTTGAAACTTTATCACTACAATCACTTGCATGCACACAAGTTTGTATAGATTTTAAACAATACTTACAACAAGTTAAGCACTATGTCTAAAATCCATTCAAATCCAATCATAATGTGGCAAATAAAATTATTAAATTGTTCATGGAGTGGGATATGACATCCTCCTCCCCTAAGAAAAAAATATTTTTGGTGCTACTCAAATAAATACTAACTCTCCTTGAATTCATTTGTATCTTTTTAGATACCACCATGATCAACATATTTGGCCTATTTATATTTTACTTGTAAAACCTCTCTATTATGTAGGTTGATATTGAATTTCTCTAGAACCTTGATTGGCTTGGTCTTGGCTTCTCATTTGTTCTCTACTTGTAATTCACTCCAATCAATAATGTGTGGAGTGACCACACAAATAGTTCTTAAGCTATGGTGTATTGAAAGTGCAAGTAGATACTTGTCATGTGATCGAATTCTTGGAACCATATAATGAGGATGCAGTTTGATTTTCTTGCCAAAATTTATTGAGGTCTCTTCTAAATGCATTTTGAGAGATATTTTGTCTCCAGAATAGAAAGGAATAATGTTAGAATTAGCATAACTATTTTGGTTATTTGAGGCTTCCATAATGTCTCCCTAACTATTTTGTAGAGTGATAACACTCCTACAATAGTTTTGATCCCATGAACTTCTTAAAAGAGAATGGGAGGCCATGGAAGTTTTGAACCTACTCTACTTCTTGTTTTGTGTTGTGTGTTGAATTCCCCTTTTTGTTCTACTACTATGTTTTGTTGACCTTTTTGTCTTGGTTTTTACCCTCTCTCTTGGTGTTATTTTTCTTACTCTTTGTTGTTGTCTTGGTAGTTGTCATCTCTTCTAGGGTTTTTTTTGTACTCTTCATTGTTTTTTTCTAATGTGTTGTTGATTTATCACTATCTATGATATTTTCTATTGTAAAAGGGATGGAAGCCCTTTCAAAACCCCTTTTTATCATTAATAAAAAATGAACATGTCTATTTTTAATTCTCAATACTTTTATACAAAGGATCAAACTACTATTTGAAGAGTAGGAAAAGAGATCCTAAATCCAACAAGTAGATAAACTAGGATCAACCCTTTTAACTTTCTCTCTACATTTGAAGACAAACCAACTAAGATTTTATGATTGACTAGCTAGCACAAGGGAGATCCAATCTCCTACAATTTGGTTATTTTGAGTTACAAAGAGGAGAAATTTGATATATGTTTTAACAATACTATTTGACATAAAATCTCAAAATATAATTTATCGCATAGATAAAAATTAAAATTGTCGAAACAATTGCATATCTAAAGAGGAGTGATAGAGAAAAACATTCTATTGAAAATTAGGCTTGAATTATAGGGATATGTGTGTGGGTGTCGTAGACAAAAAAGTAAGGCTTTTCAGGATCTACAAAATTGATGATGTATTATAGTCTTCTATATGTTTCCCATAGCTTCATATTGAAAAAACCTTTAGATCTGACCCACACACATGAAAAGAGGGGGAAGGGTTGTGTTGTATAGGGGCTTTCCTAATTCAATCACTATTTTGGTGTTTCCACCTCCTTGTACAATAAATGACGATGATCAAGAAGGTGTGCCCTAGGTTGAATAGAGGCCAAAATAATAATGGACTAAAATGATAAATGATAAATGATAATATTAACTTGGTATGAAACTCTTTTCAAAGTGATTCACACCAAAGGTTGTTTGATCTAGATGCTTGAATTGCTTGATATACTTGCAAGAGGTTAGTCCACAAAACACAATAGATTGGCATAGCTATCATGTAGAGGAAAAATCAATACATATTTACAATAAGTGCATCATAATAGCTTCTTCTTCATAATTTCCCTCTCTCTAATGTTGAAATGAGAATAAAACTTGTTTGTGTATGCATCCTGATTGATATTTTATATTATAGTCTGACCTGCCCTTTTTAATTCTCCAAATATCGACACCAAAAAATTAAATTTGAAATAGGTCACCTTTAAGTTCAAGGGTTCCCACACCCATGACTAGGTGCTTTTTGCTCAAGTTTGTTGGGATGCCAAGGATTTTAGTGTATTTTAATAATATGGCCCCAAAATGAATAAACTATTAATGTAATTAATGTTATAAGAAAAATAGGGTGTCCAGGTAGTGTGAAATTATCAAGGGTGGCAATTCACAATGCTAAATTTAGCCGACACTTTAGTGAGAGTATGGTCTTATGTTCATACACTAAAGGAATAAATCTCATATTGAAACAATGAAGAGACACGATGACACCAAGTTGAGGGGTACACAAGCCCCCAACTTAGGATCCCATCAATCCACAATGTTAAGACAAAACAAATCAGATATAATGCATGCAAGACAAGGTAGGATTCAATTATTCATGGAATACCCATAAAATCATACACAAAGAATAGATAAAGAAAACATGATTTATACAAGGAATACATGAAGAAAACACATGAAATACATAGAGAAAAAATACAAAAGACACAAGGAAAAAAATAAAACATAAAACACAAGGTTAATACACTAAAAAGGATTTGAGACAATAAGAGACCTCAATCTACAAATTTGTCTCCATACTAAACACCATCCATCAAATGAGATGTTAGACATGAGGATTCTCTCATAGTAGCAACAAGTTGTGTTATGCTAAATCACTTATGAGCTACATAAATCTACTAGCTAGCAAGCTATATTATGCTAGGTGTCCATGCAATATGATGGGTTTCACAAGACTAGAAATCCATGTTATGCTAGTTGAATCATGAAACATATGGCTCCAATGGCAAGCAAGTTGTGTTATGCTAGGTGTCTATGTAAAAATTCTCAAGTTCATAGACCAACAAGCTTCATTATGCTAGGTCCATGAAAATCATGCTGCAAGGAGCACATAAAAGTTTAACATCATAGGGGACAAAATGATAACTAAACCTTAGGGGGCATTATAAACAACACCTCCACTAAGGGGGTATGTCAATATGTCAAATATCACAATACATCAAAATGAAATGGATAGGGTAATATACCCGCCTTAAAATGTTGGTATACTTGTTATGCTGATATTTTAAGGAAAAGAAGGGGGAAGAGGGGATCCTCAAGAATAATGTACGCCTCCAAAACTAGTTATCCTTGCCCCCCAAGTGTATAGGGAAAGACAACCATGCTAGATACTATCGTGTTGCTACCATAGAAGAAATATGGCTACATGCAAGGTTGTACCACCATGAATGGAAATGAGCAAACATATGAAGCTACCAATGCCACATAGTGGAGAACAACACCATAGAAGAGATAGATTATTATTTAGAGAGAATAGGTGTATCAACACACGGAAGAGTGATAACACCACAATCAATAAGTTATTGTATTTTATTGCTCAAGGCTTGATAATCATTGGTAGAATGACCAAGCACTCAATGATATACACAAACAAAGTGATTTTTATGACATTTCTTACATGTTGGAGGAGGAAGAGTAATCAAGTGATCCTTAAGAAGCCTTGAGAAAATATTCTCTTGCTCGGATAAATGATAAGGAGTAGGAGACAAACCTTTCTCTTATGAAGAAAATCTTGCTTGCTTACCACTTGAGGTTATACATATAGTAGGTGGTGTAGATGAAGGAGAAGGTTGGAAACCCAAACCTATTTTAGCAACGTATGGTGTAGACTTCACACGATCCTTAACTCCCTATTTCATGTTTCCATTATATCCAATTTTAGAAAGAATTTTCAATCTGAGACCATGATACTTTTTCAACTCAGGTGGAGGGTAAGTCTTGTTTAACTGATTATGAGAAGAATCGATTCTTTTTCAAGAATGAAAATCAATTTTAGGTGTTAAAATTTTAGGACTAGATATTTACGACACACAAGGGATGAAATCTAAAGAGCCTCCATTACCATCATGGGATGAAGTTTAATTCGGATTTGTTGGTATAAAAGAAGACTGTACAAATGCAACACAAGACTCCTTAGGTTTAGATTGTGAAATTTTATACTCTCCTACAAAGGAGGGTGTAAAATCTAATGAACCCCAATCCTCACCAAAACATTTACTTGAAGATGCAACATTATTTAGATAATTGTCATTGTTTGAAGGAGTTACAGTGTTGATATGAGATTGTTTTGACTCCTTGGGCTTTGACACTGAGATTTTATACCCCCCAATGAAAGTAGGTGTAAATTATAATGAAACCCAATCATCACCAAAGTGTGTATTCATAGTATCATTATCATTAGAAGGTAATGGCTCAAATTTTCAAGATGGATCAAAGTACTAATAGAATTGGAAGTGTTATGTTTACCTTTGGCTTGTAAATAAATTTCTTCATCGGCTTAAACTATATGTATCTTGTTATTATATTCATATTTTATCATGTGGTGAAGAGTAGATGTGACTCCCTTCATGGCATGAATCTGTTGGATGTTGTGGTTGCATTGTTGATATGTAGTTTTCATTGATGTCAACACTATTAGCATTGATGATGCTTAAGGCTATATATGTCGAAGATATTGAGAAAATTGTAATAAATACATTGCAGGCAGCTAATGGAGTTGAGAAGGTCAGAATGTTGGAAAGTTCTATACGTTGAAGATCTAAAGGCGTGCATCGAAGGGTTTATTGTTGAGGCTATCTAGTGTTTTTTCTCTAAAAATTTTAGTGGTACGCATCAAGATTTGAGGAATTTATGAAGTTCTATGTGTCTACAGTTATTATTTTACTATAGCAGGTGTTCTTGCAAGAAGAGGATGAAATTCTAGTAATTTTGGTTGTTGTGCATGTACCTATGACATTCATGGATGAGTCTTGATCATTCTCTATCCTTGTTGTACGTCCACATTGATCAGAGTGTTCGTGATTGGAGATTTTTCTGATGTGTGCTTGAGTTTTCATGTTCTTGGCCAACATGATGGTAGTAGCGTGTTGTGGATCCATAAGGATTAATATTTTCTTTTTGGCGTGTTCTAGGGTGTTTGTTTGGGTCCTTACTATGTTGTGACCGACTTTTATTGGTGCACATTAAGATTTATTCATGTATTGAGGTTGACAATTGTAATTCATTATTTCTTTGTGGTCGATAGAGTAGTTGATGTAAATCTGTGTGGCGGATATATAAGAGCAATTTTTTACTCATTTTGAAGTGTGTTCAAGGTATGAATGGTGTGTACAAGTGATTTACATGTGTGAATAAAGGTCAAATCATTCAAGAGCATACCAGAGTGTGAAAGAGATTGAGCAGAGTGTGGAAGAGTGTGTAGATTTTTTGTGTGCCTAGCTGAAACTGTAATCAAGCTTTTGTAGAAGCTAATTTCTCAGTTCAAAATCATCAGATGGATTTAATCTGATTATTGTATGTAAGTTAGTGAGCCTTCCTCTGAGTGGTGTGCTCTAGGCAGTGTATCTGAATGCAACTGCATTCCCTTTTCATTCTTCATTATCCTTCTAACAGGGTATAATCTTGTGGACTAGCATCCACCATGGTTTTTCCCCTAACAAGGTTTCCACGTATAAAATATTGGTTTTCATGTGTCTTGTAATGCCCCACCAAATAACCCTAAAGGAAGTTGCAATTAACATCTTAAGCGAACCAATTTTTTTTTATAAAGTGTATTTAACATACACATTCACTTACTACTCAACAACAACCTCTAAGGCTACAAGGTTAGGATTACTTAAATTCACACATACATATCACATAAACCATAGCATTATAAACTTATGAAATAAACATCATATATCATAAGAATACCACTTAACATTACAAGATAATCAACCAAGGTACAATCTCATAAATATTAACTTAATCCAATAGTTACATCACTCATTCCCAGAATGAGGCAATAGTACTCAAGGTTACAATTACAAACTTCCACCTCATAAACATAAGAGGGATATAATAACTTATACAAGTTAAAAAATTACAATGCAAGTAAACTCTTTCCATTTCCTAACCAAATCTTACGTCTCATTCAATTTTCTATTTAAAACATTCAGTCACTTTAATATAATAACATATTGTTTCCCACAATTAACTTTTAAATTATGCATTCTTTAAATCAAATATATACCTCCTTCAATTAAACTTTAACATGTCATTTTAAAATAAACAATAATTTCCCCATGCGTCTATAATTTTAATTCCACTAATCTAATATATAAATTTTATTTAAAATAATATAAATAAATATTATACTTTAATATTATATATTATAATATAAAATATTATTAAATAATATTTTAATATTATAATAACAATACATAAAATATTAATATTTATAAATATCAATTTATTATTATTTTATCTTCATAACAGCTATGGGAAAATAACTTAACAACAATCTCATGTTTCAAGCATAACTCAAAAACTATGATCTGGGTATTTGCGATTTTTTGACAAAGATAAGAAAATTCCAAAATGCAAAAACCTTTTAAATTTCCTGACAACCCAGTTTGTATAAGTGGAATTATAGGCAACACAACCATACCATTGTACCATGAAAAATATAACTATACTGCAGATTTTAAAATCCGATTTTTAATAATAAACATAAGGTTTTATTTTCTAAAAACATTCTAAATGTATTGTTCAATCTCTATGTTTGATTTCAATAACAACAAAATCGATTTCCCCAAATAATTTAAATTCAACAAAGGTTTTCACAATTTTCACTCAAGAATTTTCACAAGCAAAGGTTGTAAATTTGTTTAATTCTTTTCTTCTAATATCAAATTTATTTTCTAAAACAAATTTAACAAACAAATCTTTAATCATTACTATTTTAAAGAAAAACAATCAAGAACAATAAAACACAAAGAGGAAAACCTGGTACAAGAAGCTACAGGAAGAGATGAATTTATGATGTAAGCCTCCTCCAAGGATTTCCTGAATTTTTTTCAATCCTCCAATGAATCCAATCCAAAATCCAACAAATGCAAACAATATTTCCTTCAATCAATTCTACAATCAAACTTTCTTCAAACCCTTGTGCAAATTTTCCAAAATTTCTTCCCTGCTGTAAAAATGAATTTTCCTAAAGACTTTTCTGCCCTAAAATTAAAACATATATTCTTTATAAATCAAAAATACCTAATACAACCCTAATTCACATTACATGCAAATTAGATATTTCAATTTCAATTTCAATTTCAATTTCAAATTTCAATTTCAATTTCACTTTTCGAAAACCCACTTTCAATTTAAAATGCAATTTCAAATAATAAATTAATTTCCAAAGTTGCAACTAATTTTTCAAATAAACATTTAATTACAATTTCTAATTTAATTCCCACACGTTGAAATTAAATTCCAAAATTAATTTTAATTCTTTTATTTCCTTTCATTCTCTTGCATCACGTTTAATTAATTAATTTAATTATTTAATAACTAAATCAACCCCTTGGATTAAATTTAATTAATTAAATAATTTAAATATAATTAATTAATTTAAATATAAACTTTTATCCACATTGCATTATTTAAATTAAATAACCATCAACATGATTTAAATGCAATTATTCTAAATATCTATTTCCAAATCAAGAATTCTTCAAAATTAAATAACATCAAAGCAAGACAGACAATGACTCGACAAACACAACTGACGACACACTAAGGCTAGGGTGTAAACTTGACACATGTTACCTAGCTACTATCTCCCATTCAACTTAACCGTTGGATCGACACGCTCAAACCTGTAAAACCAGGTGGAGTCGATGTCATGTACCTGCAATCTTGCAACCAAGTAAACAACATCATACGATATATCTAGCATATAATACACACCGTGAAGAAGGAATTACGGATTCGCAGGGTGCTCGCAAGCGAGTGATGCGAACTCGTCCTCTTCACCCATACACTCATCAAAACTGACACTTCCATCATAATCCAGTAATCTCATAATAACATCTCATGTTAACTCTACAACATCATTAATCCATAATACATATGAAACAATAATCAGATAACTACATCCCACAATAATAGTTGTCGCTCAATAGTAGCGATCAAAACATCATAACAAAATGTATCCAGTATCAAAGTAATTGCAACCAAACATAGCATAAAGCAACTTGAACAAAAATCAAAACGTAGGGGTATTACATGTCTTTGATGTGTTATTGATTTATGCTTCCACTGTTAATTATCATATCTAAGATTTAAGGTTGATTAATGTTGAATAAGTTTGATTTTGGTAATAACTGATTCACCCCCCTCTCAGTTGTCTATCGTTGTTTTTCGAACAATTGGTATCAGAGCTAGTTCCTCTGAAGAATCCTAACAGCTTGAGGTGATTTGAGATGGCATCATACAAGAAGGATAGTCCTAGATTCGATGGTACAAACTACTCTTTATGGAAAGTCAGAATGAAGTGTCATTTGAAGTGCATTGGAGAATCCTTTGGAAGATCACACAGAGTGCATATACTATTCCTCAGAATGGTTCGTCCTCTAAAGATGAGATCAAGCAAGCAGAAGCTAATACCAGGGCTATTGAAGCATTGTTGAGTGCTTTGATAGATTCAGAGATGACGAATGTGTTAGGATTGAAGACTGCATACCAGATCTAGAAAAGGTTGGAAATATTCTATGAAGGATATGCACCAGTGAAAAGTGCTAAGCTACAAATTTTAAAAGGCAAGTGGGAAGACATGAAGATGAGTGAAGATGAGAACATCCTCTCTTTTTCTCAAAAGATAAATGAGCTAGTGATGAGCATTAGATGTGTTGATGGAACCTTGGTTGAAGAATAAATTGTGGCTAAGATACTTAGATTTGTGCCTCCCTCCTACAAAACAAGAGCTCATTCTATTGATGAACTCAGGACAGTGACAAATGTAACAAGAGACATGTTGATTGGAAAACTTGCCGCCTTTGAGTTAAGTGAATTTGGTGAATCTCCGAGTATGCATTCAAAGCTATTGTATCCAGAAAAATCCAACAAAGATATAATCCAGGAGAGAGTTCCAAAAGGACATTCAAATATGAAGATGAGATGGAAAATATTGAAGATGAAGAAAGAGAATTAGAAGAACTGGAAGCATTGATTATGAAAAGAGAAGCCAGAGGTCATGGTAAGTACAAAGGAATGTTACCTATTAAATGTTTTTCTTGCAATAAAATAGGTCATTTTGCATCTAGATGTCCTAAAAGAGTTTCTAGGTACAAACCTGAGAAGACTAGATTTCAAAAAAAATACTATTATGTTGAAGAAGGTGTAACTAATGAAAATTTTGATAAAGAACTTGGAAATGAAGATGAATGGGTATTCATTTCCATCAAAGAAAATGGTCAAGTGTCCACTAAATCTACTATTAATGTGAATGTTGAGAAAGCTCTTGCAGAAAAAATTGAAGAAAAAAATGAGTGGGTAATTGACAGTGGATGCTCACATCATATGACTACTGACAAAAACAAGTTTGTAAGCTTGGAAGACTATGATGGTGGTGTTGTAAGATTTGGAGACAACACTTTTGGTGTGATTCAGGGCAGAGGCACTATTTCTTTTGGTGGTAAGCACAATATTGATTATGTTCTTTATGTAGAAGGCTTAAAGCATAACTTGTTAAGTGTTGGACAGATGGTAGACAAGGGTTACAATCTTCAATTAAAGGATGGTAAGTGTAGAATAAGGGGAAGTTATGGAAATATGATTGCTTTAGGTACAAAGAGAAAAGGTAATATCTTTCATTTGAGTGTTGCTAGTGAAAGTTGTTTAATTGCTCAAATTGATGTAAGTTGGTTATGGTATAGGAGGTTGTGTCATGTGAACTTTGATAACATTGTCAAGATAAGCTCTACTCAAGCAGTCAAAGATCTTCCTAAGTTAGTGAAGCCTACTAACACTATGTGCAAGGAATGTCAGATGGGAAAGCAGATAAGAAATTCTTTTTGGAGCAAACATTATACCTCTAATGGAGTATTGAATTTGATACATACTGATTTATGTGGTCCATCTAGAATTAGAAGTCTACAAGGTGAAATGAATTTTATGTTGCCCATTGATGATTATTCTAGAATGATATGGGTTGCTTTCTTTAGAGAAAAACATGAAGCATTAGAAAATTTCAAAAGCTTCAAAGCTATGGTAGAAAATGAGATAAGTCAAAAGATCAAATGCCTAAGGTCAAATAGGGGTGGTGAATTCACTTCCTGGGAATTCAATTCTTTCTGTGAAGAGCATGGAATCCAAATACAACTATATGCTCCCCAGACCCCTCAACAAAATGGAGTTGTTGAAAGAAAGAATAGTACCGTCCTAGACACTGCTAGAACCATGATGCTGGAAGAAAATGTTCCTCATTTCTACTAGAGAGAAGCTGTAAGAGTATTTCTTGCTTATTCTACTTTCAAGAATTGCAAATTCTATCAGATGGATGTAAAGTCAACATTTCTACATGGTGAGCTAGAAGAAGTCTATGTTGAACAACCAGATGAATTTCAACTGACTGATGAAAATGGCATAATATGTCGATTGAAGAAAGCTCTATATGGACTTAAGCAAGCTCCTAGAGCTTGGTATGCTAGATTGGATAAATACTTATTGAAGCTTGGATTTAGTAAAGGTACTGTTGACAATAATCTATATTTCAAGTTGGATCAGAATAAAGAATTAATCATTGAAGTCTTTGTTGATGATATTATTTTTGAAGGTGATGATGATTTGTGCTTGAAGTTTACTGATGAAATGAAAAGTGAGTTTGAAATGTCAATGATAGGAGAGCCGAAATTATTTTTAGGACTAAAAATCACTCAGTTAGATGATGGAATTTTCATATCTCAGTCTAAGTATGTGAAAGAGCTACTGAAAAAGTTTGGTATGGAAGATTTAAATCCAGTTGGTACACCTATGGTAACCGGATGCAAACTTACACATAATGACGATTCTCCTAAAGAAAATCCAACAAGATACAAGTCAATGATTGGTGGATTACTCTATTTGACTCAGACCAAGCCAGATATAATGAATGTTGTATGCATGGTTGCTAGATTTCAAGTTGATCCTAAAGAGTCTCATGTGACTGTTGTGAAAAGAATTTTCAGATACCTAAAAGGGACAGTTGATCTTAGTCTTTGGTATCCTAGGGATGATGATCTTATCCTAAGTGTTTTCACTGATACTAATTGGGTAGGAGATCTGGATGACAGAAAGAGTACTAGTGGTAGTGCATTCTTCTTAGGGAAGAAGTTGGTATCTTGGCTAAGCAAAAATCAAAATTTTGTTTCATTGTCTACTATTGAGGCATAATATATTGTTGTTGCAAACAGTTGTACCCAAGTACTATGGATGAAGCAAATGTTGAGAGATGTCAAAATTGAGTATGAAGAAACCATTGCCATATTCTATGACAATTCAAGTGCCATAAACATTTCCAAGAATCCAATGTTGCATTCAAAGAAAAAACATATGTCCATCAAAAATCACATCTTAAGAGATAAAGTAAGTGACAAAGAAGTTAGACTGGAGTACATACCTACCAAGGAGAAAATTTCAAACATCTTTACTAAGCCTTTGCCTAAGGATACTTTTGAGTATCTCAGAGACAAGTTAGGGGTGATTTCCCCTCCTGATCAAAACTAAGAGATGCAGGTCTTTGCATTAGTCCATGAATTCATAGCCATATCTTATTCTGGATTGATGTTGTGGTGGTTGCTACTCAGGGGGCATAGTCAAATGATTCAAATATGTGATAAGATAATGTGTACCTTTTCCATTGATGTCAAAGGGGGAGAGAAGAGCAATGTGAAAAACATAGGAGAAGAAGGAAATAGGAAAAGAGTGCACAATCTCAGGGGGAGATTGTTGGAGAAGAGCTAGTTGGGTTGATGGCATTATTTTTTATGTTATGTGTTGCCATCAATGCCAAAGGGGGAGATTTTTTGATGTTGTGGTTGCATTTATGATATGTGGTTGTCATTGATGTCAACACTATTAGCATTAATGATGCTTAAGGTTGTATACGTCGAAGATATTGAGAAAATTGTAATAAATACATCGTACGCAGCCAGTGGAGCTAAGAAGGTTAGAATGTTGGAAAGTTTTGTATGTTGAAGATTTGAAGGAATGCATCAAAGTGTTTTTTTTTTAGGCTATCTAGTGTGTTGTCTGAAATTTTCATTGGTACGCATCAATATTTGAGGAAGTTATGAAGTTTTATGTGTCTACAGTTATTCTATTATTGTAGCAAGTGTTCTTGGAAGAAGAGGATTAAATTTTGGTAATTTTAGTTGTTGCGCATGTACCTATGATGTTCATGCATGAGTCTTGATCATTCTCTATCCTTGTTGTATGTTTGCATTGATCGGAGTGTTCGTGATCAGAGATTTTTTTGATGTGTGTTTGAGTTTTCATGTTCTTGGCCGACATGATGATAGTAGCACGTTGTGGATCCATAAGGATTAATATTTTATTGTTTGGAATGTTCTAAGGTGTTTGTTTGGGTCCTCACTATGTTGTGACCAAATTTTGTTGGTGTGCATTAATATTTATTCATGTATTGAGGCTGACAGTTGTAATTCATTATTTATTTGTGGCTTACAAAGCAGTTGATGTAAATCCATGTGCCAGATATGTAAGAGCGATTGTTTACTCATTTTGAAGTGTGCTCAAGGTATGCTCGGTGTGTAAAAGTGATGTATATGTGTGAATATAGGTCAAATCATTCAAGAGAAAAGTAGAGCGTGAAAGAGATTGATCAGAGTGTGGAAGAGTGTGTAGAAGTTTTTGTGTGCCTAACTGAAAATGTAATCAAGCTTTTGTAGAAGCTAATTTTTTAGTTCAAATTCAACAGATGGATTTAATATGATTATTGTATGTAAGGAAATGAACCTTCCTCTGAGCAGTGTGCCTGAATGCAAGTGCATTCCCTTTTCATTCTTTATTATACTTCTAACAGGGTATAATCTTGTGGAATAACATCCACCGTGTTTTTTCCCCTAACAGGGTTTCCACGTATAAAATATTGATGTTCATGTGTCTCTGATGTGTTATTGATTTATGCTTGCACTGTTAATTATCAGATCTGAGATTTAAGGTTGATTAATGTTGAATATATTTGATTTTGGTAACAACTGATTCACCCCCCCTCTCAGTTGTCTACCTTATTTTTCCAACAAAATCTATAGTCTACAAAGAAGAAGATTATATGAGAGAGAATCTGACATGACATGGATAAGGATAGGTAAAACTGTGGGCCCTACCTTAATAGGTGATTTTATTGTTCCTAACATGGTTTCCTACCAATATTATTAAATCCATAGGTTTTATGAGATTCTTATCCACTCCAAGCTTATCTAAATGATCAATGCTATAAACATTAAGACTTGATCCAATGTCAATGACAGAACTTCTAACACCATAATGATTGATAATGACCCTAATCATTAGAACATTATACTGGTTTTGGTTTTTAGGAGGAGGTAATTCATGTTGAGGGAATTTGATATCCAATTTTATCACCCACATATAATCAAACAAGGTTGATACATTAATTAGTTTGATAGAAGGTGGAATATCAATCTTCTAAAAATCCTCTAAGAGAATCTTGTGGTATGTAGTTGAAGCTTGAATTAAGTCCCAAAGAGAGATCTTGGCTGGAGTATTACAAATTTGTTTAACAAGATCATACTCTTTGCCATTATGCTGAGGAAGATAAGGTGGGGGAGGGAGAATAGGTTGAGGAAACATAATGGAGGTTGGCATTTTCTTTGGTTGTTTATTATTTTGAGTGTTATATGTGTGAGAAAATGCATGATAATGTGGTCACTGTGACACATCCTAGTGTATATAATTCTTTTGAGTGAGTTGTTTTAAAAAATTTATGATATGACTAGGAGGTTTAGGTTGGTTTGAAGGAGGTCCAATAATGAGAGAAGACATAGTTTGATAGTTAAGAACATGAGAAGGAAGATAGATGATCAATTATAGGTTTACAAATTTAATCGAATTGACTATTTGTTGACAATTTTTTATCGATGGGGTATCAATAGTTGCATCCTCTTGCACCAAAATAGCTTCAAAAATAGGGGAGATATTGGGAGAGGACAAACATGATTATCAATGATTACATACTCTTGCACCAAGATATCCTCACAAATAGGAGAGATATTGGGAGAGGGACAAATATGAGTATCAATTATTGCATCCTCTTGTGCAAAGATATCCTCACAAGTAAGAGAGATATTGGAAGAGTGACAAATATGAGTATCAATGATTGCATCCTCTTATGCCAAGATCTCCTCACAAGTAGGAGATATATTAAGAGAGGGAGAAACATGAGTTTCATGATTGCTTGAAGAATGCAGATTAGGTAAATTGATGTTAATTACTGTATTAATGATTTATTATTTTACAATGAATTAGGTGAATTAGGGCCAAAATAGCAATGCACACTAGAATCTGAAACTTTTAGAACAATATGCCAAAAATAGGAATTGGATCTGAACAAAGATCATAGATAGGGTTTTCCACAAAAAAATTGATGCCAAACTAACTAGATAGGGGCGTGGGTTCCCTAGACCAAAGGTGCAAGATTTTAATAGTTTAATATTCTGGAAATAAACTATAGTGTCTAAGGATCTTAGGTTGCATAGGCTTAGGTCTAAAAGCAAACATATTTATGGAAATGCATGAAAAATAATAATTACATCGAAGGCGTATCCTTATTTGAAGTTCGCAGAGCTTCATTTATCCATCAATGACAAAGATTGGAAGATAATTGATACAAGGCGATTGCAGTGATAATGACCATTGATTTTACGTCGACATTTTTTGACGGTTTATCCCACTCAACCATTTTCCATGTAGACCATTGCATTCTGGTTTTCTTGTTCACCATTTATCCCTCTCACCATTTTATCACTTGCCATTTTTTATAGGAAGTGTCTTAATTATCTCATTTGTATATTGTTTGCAAATTTTTTACTCATTAGGTAAAAAGGTTGGTTGAAAACGTAATGAAAATACCTCATAGACAGACCATCATGCAAAATATTGAAAATCAAGAATAAAATTAATTTAATGTATTGTTATAGGTATCATGCCTTTTATCCATATTAATGATCTTTGTTTTGATAAGTGACCCACTCACCTGTACAACTTAGCGGTTAATTACAAAGAAGGGACAATAACATTAAGTAATTGTCTTGATGATATATATAGAATTAAAATGATATATTATTCATATATTTATTATAAATAAATATTAAATTTAATATGTGTTAGTTAACAAGTTTGTCACCTAACTCTATATTCTCACACCCACGGAGGTGAAAAACATAACAACAGTTGAATCAGTAATAATAGTATTTTACGCCAATTCTCTGCTTATTTTACAAGGTGGTAGCTACCTTCTTCAAATATTCAATGAATGATTTTTAACTAATATCACTTTTAATCATAAAGAAAATGAAGGAGATGCTTTTAACCCGAAAGCTTCAAAAGGCATTCACACAACTTCAAATAATGAAAATCTAAAATACCAAAATCTCCAAAACTATATTAAGAAATCCTTATGCATCCATCACCATAAAAACTGTATTCAAAGATAAAAATTCCACAACAATGAAACTAACCAAACATCTATCATTCCAATAATAGATAATTCATTGGAAAAATACTCAACATAAGTAGAATAAATCCACACACCATAACACAAATATTATGCTTGCATGAACTTCACCATTGTATTTCTATATTGAAATAATAGAAAAGCATTAAAACTAAAGATAGAAGATTTTTTTGCTCTAATGAGTAAAACAAAGTTTTCCCAAAAGATCCTACGACCAAGCATCCACCACAAATTTAAAGATTACAAATTATCTTAGTAACGGTTTCTTGAAGACAACCATTTTAAAAATTAAAATAGAAGTATTTAAAATATCACTAGAGCCAAATTAAAGAAAATCATAACAACTAAAAACTAATCAGCGGTCCCAGTTTCGACTTTTTCACTTCCAATTATTTCCACCTCCTACTGCTCTAGTAACACCTCATGTGCCTTTACTATTTGCATGTATTCCAGGTACTTGGTGACAACTATAGTAATGTTTTTGCTTCCTAGAGTCATGGTGATTTGCAGCCTTGTCCTCCATTTGGAAAACGCATGGTCTGACTCAACAATTTTTCATATATGTTGTCACTTTCAGCCTTGAATGCACTTAGATAGGTCTATAAATTACTCATTTTTTCTAAATGAGTTTGTAGTGGCTCTCACAAGATCACCCACCTCCTTATGATACACCTCCTTATATTCCCTTGATATGTCAGCAACATCCAAGACCTTCTCATCAAACTCATTTGTGAGGTCCACTTCGACAACATTGAAATTCTCCTTGATCTTCACTAATATGTCAAAATAATTTCCAACACTTTATTGATTTCCTTGATATAATCCTCATATATTGATAGTTTCCAATCCAAGGAATCAAACCAATTAGGATCAATCTCTTTTGGATTATCTACCAATTTTTCTCTAATCAATAAAATGTGCTCCATGGAGAGAAATTTTGTGACTTCCTTAGAAAGCACATATGTGCTACTATTTTCTCTTCTAATCTGCTGGAGTTCAACCACTAGTTCCTTTCTTTTGATAGTCACAATTGATGAAATAAAATTTCTTAAAGTAAGAATATGAGATTGTATTTGGAGGCTCTCCTTTTTTTGTTCCTTTGCTCTTTTAATTAATGCATTAATAGAGTAATCGACATGATAGACATCACCTTCTAAAAAAATGGCCCCATATCCACATTAGTGACCTTGTAGTCAACCTTAGTTATCTCATTTTCATTCAAGTCTTTTACAGGGCCAACAATTTCAAGAATTTGATGCCTAGAAGCATAATCAGTGACCACTTGTGACATCCTTTTGGCCTTTTTGGGTTTTGGAGGAACTGGTAGTAGCATAGCAACTGTATCCACCTCAATCGTCATTATAGGAATATTTTTCCTTTTCTTCTCTACCGCTTTCTTTAACCATGTTGGAGAGGAAGCCACAAGACCGGTGTCTATGCTTTCAACACTTTCATTCTCCATTTTCTCAACTGACTAAACAAAAACAAAAGTATCTCGTATTGAAGAAGAGGGAACTTCAAAGAATGTGGGAAAAGGATTATCTTCAATTATATAATGGAAAATATCTTTGAAATCTATAGGTGTCGATTTTCCTGAATGGCTCTTTTCCTAGGTACCGAGGAGGGCATATTATCCTGTTCACAAATTAACTTTAACTTAGCCCTTGTATCTCTTGGATTTTTGTTGTCCCCTCCTGATTGTGTGCTAATACCAGATGGCCTATTTGTTTGTTTTCCAGATGATATTTTTATGCCAGAGGCTTGTATCATCCAATTTTCATTTCTCTATGAATCTCTTTCCTCCTGAGGAGAAACTGTGCATTTCTGCCATTTTTTGTTTAACTAGTCTAAAGTTCTAAAAAAAAAGCAGAATGAACCATTAAATCGGAGACTTCATCCTTTGACCAAATAATTTTTTACAAGGATTTAGCAGTAGGGGCCTGATATATAGGATCAATAATTACCAAATATTCCTCCACATCTTCTGGAACGTTAAAGGAGATACCAAAATTTTGTATCTACTTTAAGGTCAACCTCATAAAACTTCTCCTTAGTACCTCACCTTCATCTATATAGTCTTCCCAAAAATCCTCAATGTCTGGGCGATGTTCATAATTGCTAGCTCCATACAAATTTAGTTTAGCATAGCCCTTTCTATCAAAATTAGTCCTCGTCAGAAAATACTAAAAAATAAACTCATTCAGGGATTTCTCTGCACCCCAAGCAATATTATTACTCTTACAAGAAAATGAAAGCATGGACAATGGAAAAAAATACCCCTTCTTTCCCATGTTTGAATACTTAACATTCACAATGGCCATTTTTTGGCAAACTTCAAGAAAAACAAGGAAATCACTTAGATAGTGAGGAAACTTCAATGGAGCCTTTTCAAAGCCCCCAATTCTAAGATAAGAAAATTTATCAAATTGAATGTAACAACTTCCAAATCTCATCACCAGAGTAGCCACCTCAAGTGAAACCCGAAGCTCAAGGTTTCCATCAAGTCTTCTTACAATCTCCATTAAGAATGTGTCGTTGACGCGACAGTAGTTTCTCATTCCAACCTATTTAGTGAGTTGTGGAAAACTTATATTGACAGGCATGCCCAACATCAGAGACCCTTGAGGTTCCAACCCTGCCCAGACAACCTCTTGATTGGCTAAAATGTAAACCGGATATGAGCACATGTGGAATGCAACAGTTTGCCAAAAATTTATCAATTGCTCATTTAAGTGATAACTAATAATCTCGACCCAATCTATGAATTTATTTTCACTACAAATCACGAGAATGAAATGACATATCCAAAATTCTAAAGAGTATGAATATGAATTTCCAACCACATGATGTAAAAATGTGATAACATTTAAGATCTCATCCTTAAAATGAACCCTTTTAAGCTTTGAGGGCAATTGAGATTTACCCCTTTTCTCAAACTTCAACCAATTCTTTGCAATGGAATTTTTGCACCATTCTGTATTCATTCTAAAAAATTCATCACCAATAGCTACAGACATTTCTTCCACAGTCTCCCTCTCTGGAATGCTTATTGCATGGGAAATGACCTTAGGAGTGATTCTCACAATGATAAACCCGTCCACAGCTATAATTTACAAAGTCTCTAGAATGTACCCCCTCGTGCATGCAATCACCAGGTCGATGCTTTGCATAGCTTTTGGAAAACATCCAGCGTGCACCAAACCACTTTACAAAATTTTATCTCCTAATGGTGTTCTACTACTTTGCTCTAGGTGCACTAGAAATTTCTCTAAATTGAGGTGTGTAATTTTAGTGTCCTTTACACCAGACTAGTGATTTTGAATTCCACTTTTCATTAGCACAAATCTTCGGAGACACAATGCTTGTACTTTAAGAAATAATGGCAGAGAATAAGGATGCATGCTAAATTACTTAATGAAACTTCGCCACCCAACTTATGTCGTTACTTCGACAAGATGTGCATTTAATGCAACATTCAATTTCATTCCTCAAAAAGATAGCCTTTAAACCTGCATGCTTTCTATAAAACCTTGGAAATACAACTCAAGGTTAGTCTATACATATCATTTAATTTGGTAGCAGCTCCTTTGAAAACTGAGAAAAATCCACAATGTCATGTGGTCGCGGAAACTTAGAACCTTAGATCTAAAGTCGGGAGTTTCAAAGTTTTGAAAATCTCTAACTCACTGACTTCAAAGACAATCAATGAAGGTTTGCGAATTAACAAAGGGAACCAAGTCGAACAATTAGGAAGTTATGAAAATTTAGAATTCTGCGACAAGGTTAGGAAAAATACACAACCTGTGACTTTGAGCAATTGTTAAGAGAAATAAGTGGTAAGGCATTGAAAATGAATGAGGAAAAAGACATGAAAGGCTTGAGGGGAAGTTTAAAATTTTTGGTACTAGTTTAAAAGTCATGGATAACATTGGCTCTGAATGGGGACAAGGACGAACAGGACACAGAGAATCTAGAACAACCCTGGCACAAAGTCTTATTCATGGGCAATGAAGACAAAACAAAACAAACCAAACAAAGTAGAAACAAAATACTATGTACAAGGGAGGACCCAAGAAGAAACTTAATCAAATAACTTCAAATTTTTCCCATTGTAGGCAAGCAGTAGAGTAGTGCCATCTGGATAATCCAACAAAAAAAGTATTGTCATTGGCAATCTATATGATTTGAAAAGGCCCCCTCCATAGAGAATCAAACTTTTTATGCACTCCCTTTGGTTCTCTCTTCCTATCCCAAAGAAGAAAAAAATCACCAACTGCAAAACTCCTTTGCCTACCCTTTTTATCAAAAAAATTCTTCACCATTTTCTTATGTTTTGCAATTTTATCTACCACTATATCTCTTTGTTCTTCCAACCTATTTAGATACATAATTTGCTTTTCAATTGTAGATTGAAATTTTTCATCTTCTATAACCTTCTGGAAATTAAGTGTTGATAGCTCCAGAGGCATTGGTAAGATGATATATATACCATACACAAGTTGAAAGGGGGACATATCGATGGCTCTTTTGCATGTTACCCTATTAGCCCACAAAGAATCATATAACTTCTTATGCCATCCCCTTTGATTTTCATCCACCAACTTTTTGATAATGGAAATCAAACTTTTATTACTAGACTCAGCTTGTCCATTTCCTTGTGGATATTAATCGAATGAATGTGTTAGGACAATACCATAATCATAACATAAGAGAATAATCTCAATAGATGAAAAATAACTGGCATTATCAACAACAATATTCTTGGGAACACCAAATCTTACCAAAATATTTTCCTTCAAGAAATTACACACCACTTCTGAAGAAGCTTGTTTTACCAGAATGGCCACTACCCATTTGGTAAATTAATAAGTATTGGTTAATATTTTTGTGTGTCCAGCACTGGAGTTGGGATTAACTGGACCCCAATAAAACCTAAGCCCCATTGTTGGAAGGGTTTGTTTATTACCATAGCTTCAAAGGCAAGGTGTCAAGATAAGGTCTGCCAGTAAACCTTGAACACTTTTCACATTTTGACACCCATTCATAAGCATCTTTGAACATCCCTGGCCAATAAAATCTTTGACGTAAAATCTTGAAAGCTATTACAAAAGCCAAAAAATGACCACCAAATGCTTCATTATGAAAAACTTCTAGCAGCCCCTTTTGTTTCTCTTTATCAACACACCTCAGAAAAGTCCCATCCACACCTTTTTTGTGTAGATTTCCTTCCCAAAGGACATATTTACTAGCCTTAAGCTTTAAATTCCTTTTTTATTTGGATGACAGATGTGAAGGGAAATCACCATAGGTTAAGAAATAAGAAACATCAAAAATCCATCCGTCTGTTGTGTTGATGAAAAGAACCAAAGGAAACTATTCCTCCTCAACAATTTTACTTTCTATAATCATTTTCACTAAAACTTTTCCTCTAACTAGGTTAGTGAGTTTAATGTCCACATCGTATTCTGGAACCTTTGCTATCCAAGAGCCCCTTTTGTTACATCCAATTTATTGTTGGGCGAGGATACTCTTCACAATGGTCTCAAGAACAAAAATAGTTGTATGAGAATGCAAAATATAAAATCTAATTTCTTTCAAAGCCTTTACAATAGCATAAGATGATTTTCAAGTACAGAATACTTAAGTTCATATTTATTGAGAGGATTAATCATAAAGGAAATAGGAGCTTTAATACCTTGCTCATTTTTTTGTAACAAGATGGCTGATAAAGTATGTTCCGATGCATAACTGTATATGATAGAATCTTTTTGTAAAATCTAGATGCACTAGGGTCGGTGCACTTGCAATAGATTTTTTTATGTATTCAAATGATTATCTCCCTTCATTAATCCACTTGAATACTGGATGATCTTTCATCATGTCAGAGATAGGCCTTGTCAACTTAGCAAAATCGGGATGAACCTTCTTAGAAAATTCACTTGGCCGAAGAAAGACCTAGTACTATCTTTATTTGCAGGTATACTCAGTGGCATGATAGATTTCACTCTCTTAGGGTCTATTTTAATCCCATATTTTGAAAGAATATGACCTAATATTTTCCCTTTAGTTACAACAAAAATGGACTTCTTAGGATTTGAAGAGATTTCTTCCTCCCTGCAACACTGTCATACTACTTCAAGATCATGCAAATGGTCTACTCTTCTTAGAAAAAACTATTAATTCATCCAAATAAATCACAATGATTTTATTCCTTAAATCACCAAAAGACAAGTCCATGGCCCTTTGAAAATTTTCCCCTACATTTATAAGACCAAATAGCATTCTATTACAAGAAAAGACACCAATGGGGGTAGTGAATGTTGTTTTATGTTGATCCTCTGAAGCTACTTCAATATGATTATAGCCTGAGAATCCATCAAGCATAGACATCATTTCAGAACCAACAATTGTTTTCAATATGTGGTCCATAATAGGTAGTGGATAGTTATCCTTTAAAGAAGCCTGATTTAAGTTCCCGAAGTCAACATAGATCCATATTTCTCCATTTTTCTTCCTAGCAGGAACTATGTTAGCTACCCATATGGAATGATGGATAAGATATATAATTTTTTCTTTCAAAATTTTGTCTATCTCATTAAAATAGATTTTTCTATCTTAGCATTATAATTCCGCTATTTCATTCTATAAGATGAAGCACCATGTTTCAATGGAATTTTATGTTGAAATTTTCCATTTCTAAATCTCTTCAAATCAACATAGCACCATGCAAAGACATCTATGTAACATGTCAATAAAGAGATTAGCCTTTCTCTTTCCTTTGGAGAACAACACTTTCCAATGCAAACAATTTTAGGATAATCTTATGTGCCAATATTTACATGATCATACTCAGCAAACGATTCAACATAAAATTTTCTCTTTTGCTTCAGATATTGATCATATTTGTTGAATAAATCTTCAAGAGAAACTAAACCCTTAGGAATATTATTGCATTCCAACTGAATGAATTATGTTTCCTTTTCATCAGAAGTATTAATGTCACCCTCCACGATATCATTACTTTTATCAACACTACCTTCAAAATATATATGAGAAAAAGGTTCAGCCTTTTCTAGAAATTCAATAATCTGTTGATCATTATTAATCTGATAATTTGTTTCTATAGTGCTTGAGCCGACCATTTTTCATAGTATAATCTTTCCTAACCTGTTTCACAACCAATTCCACATCTCCCACAAACCTCAATTTCTTAATAGCCTTTTCTTAACTACACTTAGACCAAGTAATAAGGCTTCATACTCTGTTGTGTTATTGGTATTATAAACTTCTAGTTTGAAGGAAAAAGGAAACTTATAACCATCTTGTGAAAGTAGAACTACCCCTACACTTGACCCAGCATTAGCATAGCTTCCATCAAATTCTAGTGTCCATAATTCATCAACTAGATCAGGAGTAATTTGATCTAAGTATTCTCCTTGAGTAGAGGAGCACATATAGGTACCTGACCCAATTTCTACAAATAGAATATCTGCTCTTGGATCATTGGACTTCAATACTGTGAACTTAGCTTTAGGCTCAGGGTTTAGGCATACCTTTTTCCCATCTAATGGTATTAAAGCATGAGACTATTCCATTTGTATCTCCCCACCCAGATCTTTACAAAATCTCCTGCTCAAAAGCATCCCATAACTGGTCAGGATATCAACAACCAATATGGTTAATTTCAACCTCTTTTCAGGAAAAGCAGCTAGGGATACCTGAGCATCTTTGATCTAACCTCTGATAGGGACTAGGGAACCATCCATGGAATAAAATTTACCCCGAGAAGAGGTAAAAGATAAACCTAGGGCCTTGGCTATTTGGGTAGGCATCACATTTTCAGAAGCTCCAAAATCAATGATACAATTACTTAACCTGAAACCAACAATGTATAATGACACAAAAAAAGGTTCTGGTTTTGCAAGTGGACTTTGTGAGTTTGGAGGTTTATCTATGAAATTTGAGCAGATTTGGTTTTCCATGTGAGTTTTTCTCCCATAGGATACTTGAGCATTACATTGGGATGGTAGAGGCTCTTTTTTAATATATTTAACTAACCTATCCAATTATGTAGGGTTGAGCCTTAGGTATTCAACTTGTGAGATCTGATTTTTTTGTATTTTTACAGGACTCAACTACATCAAATGAACTGGGAGCAAGAGTAATAAAGGAGGAAGTAGATGGTACCTCGGTTTGCACACTTTTGGGAGAAACTTATTCTTGTCTCTTCTATCTTGTCAAAATATATTTTGGCACCAAAGATGCGCCACTTTTCTCTCCTTTGGCTTGTTGTGCTCCAGTGAATACAACACAATTAGGATCATCAATTTTAACATACACATCCTCTCCTATTTTTCAATCTAGTTCAAACTCAAATAAATTCATGCTAGCATCATGAGATTGGATAGGTTCCTCCACATATGGTTCCTCAATATGTTCATTTGTTGAGAGAATTTTCATAAATCTAATCATCTCCAGATAGGTAGCACCATCATGATCCGAGGTTAAATGAAAATTACAATGATTACTTTTGCTGGAAGAAGGGGCACCCTCAATTGCCAATCTTTGGGTTGGGGCATCCAATGACAATGTATTATTAGGAGCTCCTTAATAATTGTAATCTCTCCTAGGGACATCTTGATAGAGTGATTGTGAGGGAACTTTTGGAATCTGTCTCTTCAAAGTGATTATATCATTGGCCAATCTTTGAATAACTGGATCAATATAATTTACTGGCGATGGTTTACTAGTTTGTAATTATTTTTTCTATTTTTTGGCAACAATTAAATCATCCTTTATGGATACGACTCTCCCGAGCAATGTCCTCAATAGTTGTGCCTTCCCTTTTGATAGTGAAACTTACATCCAATGGTAGGGTATTAATGAACATTGCTTTCAACAGCTCATGACTCGGCCTCATATTTGCAAGAATCCTATTGTACAATTTATTGAACTTGGCCACAAATTCTCTCATTAATTCATGAACCTCTTTTTTCAAAGAGCCCAACTGAGCAACCAAGACTTGGTCATTTTCTATAGACTTAAATCTATTTTCAAACCTTGTTCTCAGGGTAGCTCAATTATTAACAAAGCTAGTTGGAAGAGAGTAAAACCAATCAGCAACAACACTAGTCAAATATTCTGCAAAGAGTCTCATAGCAACATCCTCATGTTGCATTGCAAGAATAGAGGAAGCAGAAAAGAAAGCTTGCATGTGTTCATTAGGGGTAATCTTCCCATCTCCACTAAATTTTGGTACAATTTTCTTGGAACCCTCTGGAAAATAATGAAGTTGAGCTCCAACTCCAAAGGTAAGAGGACCTATTACAACTCCCCATGGAACAATTTGGGGTTGAGCCATTCAAATAGGGTTGTGGACAAGAAAATTTATTTGTAGGGGGAGAGCAATGTCATGTAAGATAAGAGCCTGACAAGATATATTAGAAACCCCAAGAACACTATGTGTATGGGGAGGAGATGATGGTCTTCTAATAGACTTAACCTTTTGGTTAGGAGGGAAGGATGAGAAATTAACTGATTCTAATAACTCAAAATATTTATCTGCAATCCCTTTCTTTTTATCTCCCCTTGTATATCTTTTAGAATTAAGAGCTAAACATACAATAATAAATTACAGAGTCGCCAACTTTCACTTACTAATTGTTTCGTGGAATATTTTGTCTATTGTTCAACTAGTTTCTTTGATTTCTAGGAGCTTGCACTAGAGGGACTCTAACTCCTCTAGCTATAGGTACAACATTCTCTACAAAAACAATTTCTTGAGTATTTTCAAAATGTGTGGAATTTTACCTTATGATTTCTCCAAGTTCTTCCTCTTCTTCTAACACTTCGTTTACCTTATGATATTGGAGGTTGGTTCTTCTTTCTTGCTAAGTGAGTAATCAGAGACCAATAACTATATCTTCTTGATCCCCAAGCAACCAATCTACGTTATGTTGTAGAACAAGATCGTTACACCTTTGAAGAACCATTACTATCAATTGTAAAGCAACTCATAATGCATATATTCTTAGTTCATTCCCCAACAGAGTCGCCAAAATTATGTTGGTTAACAAATTTTTCACCTAACTCTATATTCTCACCCCCATGGAGGTGACAAACATAACAATAGCTGAATTAGTCATAATAGTATTTAATGTTGATTCTCTGCTTATTTTACAAGGTGGTAGCTACCTTCTTCAGATATTCAATGAATGATTTTTAACTAATATCACTTTTAACTAGAAAGCAAATGAAAGGAGATGCTTTTAAACCAAAAGCTTCAAAAGGAATTCACACAACTTCAAATAATAAAGATGTAAACTACCAGAATCTCCAAAACTATATTAAGAAATCCTTATGCATCCATCACCATAAAATCTTTATTCAAAGATAAACATTCCACATCAATGAAACTAACCAAACATCTATCATTCCAATAATAGATAATTCGCTGGAAAAATACTCAGCATAAGCAGCATAAATCCACACACCATAACACAAAGATTATGCTTGTATGAACTTCACCATTGTCTTTCTATATTGAAATAAAAGAAAAGCAGTAAAACTAAAGATAGCAAAGTTTTTTCCTCTAATGAGTAAAAAAAAAATTCCCAAAAGATCCTACGACCAAGCATCCACCCCAAATTTAAAGATTACAAATTGTCTTGGTAACGGTTTCTTGAAGACAACCGTTTTAGAAATTAAAATAAAAGTCTTTAAAGTATCACTAGAGCCAAATTAAAGAAAATCATAACAACTAAAACCTAATCAGCGGTCCTAGTTCTGAATTTTTCGCTTCCAATTATTCCCACCACTTGTTGCTCCAGTAATGCCTCTTGTGCCTTTACTCTTTGCTTGTATTCCTGATACTTGGTGACAACTGCAATAATATTTTTGCTTCCTAGAGTCATGGTGATTTGCAACTTTTTCCTCCATTTGGAAAGTGCATGGTCTGACTCAGTAATTTTTGCATAGATGTTGTCACTTTCAGCCTTGAATGCACTTAGATAGGTCTGTAAATTACTCAATTTTTTGAATGAGTCTATAGTGGCTATCACAAGATCACCCATCTCCTTATGATACACCTCCTTATATTGCCTTGATATATCAGCAACATCCAAGACCTCATAAAAATCATCTGTGAGGTCCACTTCGAGGGCATTGAAATTCTCCTTGATCTTCATTAATATGTCAAAACATTTTTCTAACACTTTATAGATTTCCTTGATATAATCCTCATATATTGACAGTTTCCAATCCAAGGAATCAAACCAATTAGGATCATCTCTTTTGGATTATCTACCAATTTTTCTCTAATCAATAACGACACTTCATGGAGAGCAATTATGTGACTTCCTTAGAAAGCACATATGTGCTACCATTTTCTCTTCTGATTTGCTGAGTTTAGCCTCCAATTCCTTTATTTTGACAGACACATTATTATAAAATTCCACAAATTTACTGATGTAGAGAAGGCCATCTTAATAAATCCTTTCTATCCATTCGTTGGAAGCTTTAGCATAACCTAAATTTTTCTTGACCCTTTGCATAGTGTCAGAATCAATACCTTGAATATTTGAGCTTGAGGCTTCCTTAGTGGTCAGAGTCACAATTGATGAAATAAAATTTCTTACAGTAAGAATATGAGATTGTAATTGGAGGTTCTCCTTTTTTGTTCCTTTGCTCTTTTAATTAATGCATTAAAAAAGTAATCAACATGATAGACATCACCTTCTAAAGTAGATGGCCCCATATCCACATTAGTGACCTTGTAGTCGGCCTCAATTATCTCATTTTCATTCAAGTCTTTTATAGGGTCAGCAATTTCCAACAGTTGATGCCTAGAAGCAGAATCAATGACCATACGTGACATCCTTTTGGCCTTTTTGGGTTTTGGAGGACCTTGTAGCAGCATAGCAGCTATATCCACCTCAACCATCATTGTAGGAATTTTTTTCCTTTTCTTCTCTATCATTTTCTTTAACCATGTTGGAGAGGAAGCCACAAGACTAGTGTCTTTGCTTTCAACACTTACATTCTCCATTTTCTCAATTGACTAAACAAAAACAAAAGTATCTCGTATTGGAGAAGAGGGAACTTCAAAGAATGTGGGAAAATGATTATCTTCAATTATATGATGGAAAATGGCCTCAAAATATGTAGGTGTCGGTTTTTCCTAACTGGCTCTTTTCTTAGGTATCGAGGAGGGCATATTATCCTATTCACAAATTGACTTTAACTTATCCCTTGTATCTCCTAGCTTTTTGTTGTCTCCTCTTGATTGTGAGCTAATTCCATATGGACTAGTTGTTTGTTTTTCAGATGATATGTTTATGCCAGAGGCTTGTACCATCCCTTGTTCATTTCTCTATGAATCTCTTTGCTCTTGAGGAGAACCTATGCATTTCTACCATTTTTCGTTTAACCAGTCTGAAGTTCTTCTCAAAACAGGAGCAGAATGAATCATTAAATCCAAGACTTCATCCTCTAACCAAATAATTTTGTACAAGGGTTTAGCAGCAAGGGCCTAATATTTGGGATCACTAATTACTGAATCTTCCTCCACATCTTTAGGAATGTTAAAGGAGATACCAAAAGTTTGTATTTGCTTTAAGTTCAACCTCATAAAACTTCTCCTTAGCACCTCACCTTCATTTGTACAGTTTTCCCAAAAATCGTCAATGCCTAGACAATGTTCATAACTGCTAGCTCCATACAAATTTAGTTTAACATAGCCCTTGCTATCAAAATTAGTCCTCACCGACAAATACTAAAAATTAAACTCATTTAGGGATTTCTCTAAACCCTTAACAATATTATTACTTTTATAGGAAAATGAAGGCATGGAAAATGGAAAAACATACCCCTTCTTTCCCATGTTTGAATACTTAAACATTCACAATGACCATTTTCTGAAAAACTTCAAGAAAAACAAGGAAATCACTTGGATGGCGATGCAACTTCAATGGAGCCTTTTCCAAACCCCCAATTCTAAGATAAGAAAATTTATCAAATTGAATGCAAAAAATTCCAAATCTCATCACTAGAGCAACCACCTTAGGTGAAACCCGAAGCTCGAGGTTTCCATCAAGTCTTCTTACAATCTTCATCAAGAATGTGTCGTTGACGTGACAGTAGTTTCTCATTCCAACCTATTTAGTGAGTTGTGGAAAAATTCTATACACTGGCATGCCCGACGTCGGAGACCCTTGAGCTTCTAACCCTTCCCAAACAACCTCTTGATTGGCTCAAATGTAAACTAGATATGAGCACATATGGAATGCAACAGTCTTCCAGAAAATTATCAATTGCTCATTTAAGTGATAACTTATAATCTTGGCCTAGTCTATGAATTTATTTTCACTATAAATCACCAAAATTAAACGACACATCCAAAATTCAAAAGACTTTGAATATGCATTTCCAACCACACAATGCAAGAAGGTGATAGCATCTAAGATCTCATCCTTAAAATGAACCCTTTTAAGCTTTGAGGGTAATTGAGACTTACCCCTTTTCTCAAATTTCAACCAATTCTTTGCAATGGAATTTCTGCACCATTCCTCATTCATTCTAAAAAAATCATCACTAATAGCTACAAACATTTCTTCCACAATCTCCCTCTCTAGAATGCTTAATGCATGGGAAATGACCTCAGGAGAGATTCTCGCAATGACATACATGTCCATAGCTCTAATTTCTCGAGTCTCTAGGAATGTACCCCTCGTGCATGCAATCACCAGGTCGACACTTTGCACAACTTTGGGAAAACCTCCAGCACACGCCAAACCACTTTGTAAAATTTTATATCCTAATGGTTTTCTAATACTTTGCTTTAGGTGCACTAAAAATTCCTCTAAATTGAGGTGTACAATTTCAGTGTCCTTTATGCCAAACCAATGATTTTGAATTCCACTTTACATGAGTACAAATCCATGAAGACAAAATGCTTGTACTTTAAGAACTATTGGCAGAGCATAAGGATGCAGGCTAAATAACTTAGTGAATACGTGGCCACCCAACTTATGTCGTTACTTTGAGAAGACGTGCATTTAATATGACATTCAATTTCATTCCTCGAAAAGATAGCCTTTAAACCCGCATGTTTTTTTGAAAACCTTGAAAAGATAACTCAAGGTTAGCCTATACATATCATTTAATGTGGTGGCGGCTCCTTTGAAAATCAAGAAAAATCCACAATGTCGCGTGGTCATGGAAACTTAGAACTTTAGAACTAAAGTCGGGAGTTTCAAAGTTTTGAAAACCTCTGACTCACCGACTTCAAAGACAGTCGACGAAGGTTTGCGACTTAACAAAGGGAACCAAGTTGAGCAATTGGGAAGTTATAAAAATTTAGAACTCAATGACAAGGTTATGAAACTTGGAGGACCAACGACCAAGGTAAGGAAAAATACACAACCCGCAACTTTGAGAAATTTTCAAGAGAAATAAGTGGCAAGGCATTGAAAATGAATGAGGTAAAAGACTCGAAAGCCCTAAGGAGGGGAAGTTTAAAAAATCTCAAAATTTAAATGCACAAATGAATTTGAAAAGGACCTTTTTGACCTTTTATAGGTTATTAGAGGTGGATTTTGGTGGGATTTTTAAGATTTTAATTAATTTTTATTGGGAGATTAATTGAAATTCATCCAGGGGAAAACTTTCTACATCAATTATTGAGAGATAAATTATTTTACCATCAAATATTCATCAAATCATTGAAAAGTCATAAAAAAAATTGAAAATAAAATTAAAATAAAAAAATCATAAATTTATCTCCTAAGGGGGCATATTATCCATCATCACCTAAAAATCAAATGTCTGGGGCATATTGAATTTTTTTCGTCGATACTAGCAGCAGCAACACAAAATTTTCTTTGAAGCAATGCGTAAACACATCACTTCAAAGAGGGGCAAAATATATACACCTAAAAATGGTCAAGAGAATCTAATTAATTGAATATGATTTATTTGATTAATTACCCTTAATTCCTCTACTATTAAATAAATAGAAATATTTATTTATATAGTTCATCTTAAATTCTTCGATCTTTATTCTATTATTTTCGTCTTAATTAAATAAACGAATTTCAAGTTTTGTTTTATTTAATTATCATAATTAAATTCATCTACTATTAAATAAATAGAAATATTTATTTAAGTATTTTACATTCTGAATCTTCGATTCTTCAATTTTAATTAAATATGCAACTTAAATAGTTTGTATTATTTAATTATCACACAGTTCAATCTTAATTAATTAAACAAATTTAAATACTTTGTTATTTAATTATCATATCCCTTCCATATTAATTTAATAAACAACTTCTATAGTTTGTTTTATTAAATTAATTATCCCCTTTTTTGCTAATTTGAATAAATCAAAATAATTCAAATAAAGGTATAAAACAAATTTCCTCTATTCACTTACCTACCAAAATTAGATATCAAATGTCTAATTTAATTCAACTGGTATTCACAGGAAGCTATGGAGACAAATTGGAAACAAATTTGAATCAATCTCTCAAATATTCTTCGTTTGATCCTTCGTATCATCTTTCCTGATGTTTTCATGGGGACAAACCATTCCCATGATCAGCACAAACTTATTCATCTCTCACCATTCAATCCTCCAGATCAAATCCAAGCCTTTGTTGTGTTGCCCCTGTGCAAATGTGTTGTCGTAAATCTATAAATACAGCCTCATTCAACAAGAAATGGATCCCAACTTTGTGCAATCTTAATCTGTAGGAAAAGCAATCAAGTAATCAAGCAATCAAGCAATCATAGAAATATCATAGAAATAACATAATAGCATCAATAGAATTCATATTAGGGTTGCATAGTAGTTTTATCGTAGCTTCATCATCATAGTTTCATGTTAATATAGATTATAGTAGTTTCCTTTTATCAATTAGATATCATCATATAGGATTTCATCATTGCATTTAGCATCACTATGTTCTCTAGATTGGCATTTTAACAATCACAAGTGCTTATCAAATTTGAGAGCCTTCTGTGATTTAATAAATCTTTAGAGATAGGAAACAATGAGACGCTTTCAAGTTTTATGTTCTTTTAATTAGTTAATTATTGATTGAATCTTGATATAATGTTTCATTAAGAAGTGTTTCTAGTTTGTCTTCTTATTTACTTATTCACACTTACAATTTGGCACCCACTGTGGGGCCTAACCCCATATTTCACAAAATTTCTCTGAAAAGTGTCGTACAGGATTCTAGTGTGTTCATTTTAGCACGATCGAGAGATTTTTCGGTGCTTCTGATGAAAACTGTAGCACTTCTGAGGAAAACTATAGCACTTCAGAGGTTTGTTTTAGCACTTCAACAAAAACTATAGCGCTTCCACAGTCTATTTCGGCGCATCTGGTGAATGTTCCCAGTACAGTTGGCCACTACTCTTCAAATTTTTATGGCACTTTGGCGGAATTCTATGGTGCTTCTACCAAATTTTGTAGTTTTTTTTATGAAAACCATAGTGCATCTGATCTAAACTACAACACTTATACCCTCTGTTTTAGTGCTTCTATAATATCTTGTCTCGATCCAACGCGACCACAACCAAAATTTTATTTTGATGCATTTGGACTAAAAAGAATCAATCCTAGGGTAGTCACTTAATTTAAAAGATATCAATCCTAGGATAGTCATCACACATTTGTGGTATTAGTTAAAATTAACATCATGATTTTTGTGAAGCAAAATCTTCACCTAGAATAGTACATCATCTTTTTGGGCTTAAAAATCGAACATTTGATTACTGTCATTGTGTGGTGAATAGGCTTATGCTCTCCCCTTAACTGGGTGCTCAAAATGCCAGACTCGTCCTTTATTTTCATGTAATTTATGCTTTTTGTTAAATCCTTTAGAAGGTCTGCCGTAGTGGGAAAAAGTACTCACCCTACGGGAACGACCTAAGTGAGAACACCTAAAGCCAAGGATTCCAACCTACTCTAATCAAATGCAAGTTGTTGATGAAAGTCCAACTCGACGATAGTGTGCAAGATAACCATCCCTAAAGCCTTTGTTCTAAAGGTTGGGAGGTCTCTTGAGGGAGTCTATCATTTTCCGCACCGCAAGAAAACCCTATCTACAAACCAAAGTGTAGAATCTAGTTGAGTCAATAACCAAACATTGTAATACTCACAGTGCAAGGGGAGGGAAGAATCTACCCCCAAGACACTCACCATATAATTTCCAAGGACCATTTTCTCAAGGGATCGATAAATCTAACCTTGAGTACGCACCTGGAAAAGCCAAAAACATGGGCGCCCTCTAGGGGGTGACACGACTATGTGAGTCAACATAATTTTAAGATGTGGGCTATTGAGTATAACAATGACCTTTTTGACCTTAAGAGTGAGTCTGTCTGAAGTGTATTTTTGTTAAACAAACTAGTGAAAATAGGACCATGTGTGGTTCTTGGAACATACACTATCTATTTAGATTCTAGACTTAAAAAAAATTATTCTATAATTGCTTGTCATGTTCTCATATCATTAACTTAGATGAAGATCATCCAGAAAAACAAAAAAGAGTCAAACAAAACCAAACAATGAAGTTTATGATTAGGGATTGGAAATCCACAATGTTTGTCAAAAAAACCCTCACAAAAAGAGTCAAACAACCAAAGAAACAAATCAGTTACAAGAAACTCTTGGAAAGAAGGTGATTCTTATATCAAAGTAGGAAAGTCTTACTTCACCATAGAACCTTCATCCATAGGTTTCATGATTTTTCCAAAGGATATATCGATGATTATGCTTTAGAAACTTTGTATTCACAAGCCTTTTTTCAAAGAAGAGCCTTGTCATAGAAACATAATCATAGTCAACCTATTCGTTAATCTTCCATCCCGCAACTAATGATAGAATATTCCATCAGGCACGATCAATTCTTACAATAGAGAAAAACTTAGAAACATTAGGCTTGTTATCCAACATCATAAAATTACTAGCGGAGGTATCCTGTCAAAATATCAAAAATCCCAAAAATCAATCTCTTCATGGGAAGGAAAATTGGACAACACTATTGAAACCCAAAGTAGCGCTTTTACACTTTGTTTTAGCACTTCTGAGGTCTTTTTTAGCGCTTATGTATCCAAAGTAGCACTTTCACACTTTTTTTTAGCGCTTCTAAGGTCTGTTTTAGCACTTCGATAAAATAGCGCTTTGGCAATCTATTATAGTGCCTACACACTCTATTTTAGTGCCTTTGCAACCTGTTTTAGTGCTTTTGCACTCTATTTTAGCACTTCCAAAAAGCAAAAAAACAAAGAGCTTTCAGACACATTTTTCATAATTATTGACATCTAAAACTCAGATTCTTTATCAAACAAAAACATCTTCTCGATCCAAATAGTGTCTTAAACCATAAACAAATAGGTTCTTACAGGTTACAATTATTTTTGACTTGAACCTAGATCTTGCAAACTATAAAGTTTCCACAAATCAAACCAATATCTTGATTATCAGGTTATGTTTCTTCATCAGGATATTATCATCCTACCATCATGAAACAAAACATAATAATGAGATTTTTATTAAACTAGTCTCAATAATAGGATATAGAATCCTATTTGACTGTGTTAAAATTCATTTGACACTCATCCAAACATAGAAGATCAAATTTTAGTGAGAAAAACAAACACTTGTATGCCAATATTGACAAGGTTACAAAGACAGAGACTCATAGAAAAAGAACTAAAACATCAAACACCATGGCTGAAGAAAATCCTTGGAATAGGTTACACCAAAATGACAAGAATGAAATAACCCAAGAGGACATTCAAACAACACACCAGGATCCAAACTTCCATAAATTTATGGAAAAGATCTTTGAACAAGATATGGAAAAATACCTCTTAAGGCTAGCTGAATAAGGTGCAAAACTTCCAAAATATTTTGATGTCAATCAATTAAAAGAAACACCTCAAGCAAATGAAACTAAAACATCACAACACACACAAAACCCAAGTCAATTTGTTGCCCTAACACATCAAATGCAAAACTTAGAACGAATTCAAGACATACAATAGGGAACCACGAAAAGATACTCATTACAGGACATTTTTCCTTATCCTTTCCATCCAAGTGTGGACATGATACCATTTCCTAGACATTACGAATTCCTGAAATACGACAAATACAATGGTAAAACAGATCCAATTGACCATGCGAGGGAATTCAAAAACATGAGTTTAGAATTTGCGCAAGAGGAAACTTTTCTAATGAGATTATTTCCAAGAAGCTTAGGAGGTCAATGTATGGAGTGGTTTTGTAAATTACAACTAGGAATTCAAACATTTGAAGAACTAGTCAACAGGTTTATCTCACAATTTTCATTTAATATCCAACATGAGGTAACAATAAAGGATATTTACAACATGAAACAAAAAAAAGGTAATAAATTCCTTTCATTTCTACAATGATGGCAAAGGTTGTTTGCTAGGTATCCTCGATCTATACCCGAAGAAGAAAAAATGGAACTATTCATTGACAACCTAATTGATGAAATGAGCTATAGGCTAGAACTACAATGTCCACCCACATTTGAGAAAGTAATTGAAAATGGCCTCAAGATCAAAGAATCCTTGGTAAAAAGAGGGGTGATAAAACATTTCAATGAAGGATCAAATAACACCAATTCCTCCAATCACTATGGTAACAGTGACAAGCCTAAGTTTTGGCAAAAGAATAGAAATACTGGAAATAATGATACCACAAATGACGCGCAAAATGCGAAACCAGTATTTAATTTGACAACTAATATTGCAAAAACAAATCAAAATAGTGACCAAAACATCAAACAAAGTGTCAATCAAAACAACAATCCAAACAATGGAGAATCTAAACCGCAAACATATCAAAAATCATCCAATTGACGATGATTCACACCAGTGGGATAAACGCTTGAATCAACAATGAGAGAACTTATTACAAATGGACTTATCACCTCACGCGAAGCAATATTTTGGGATCCAAAAGTAAAACCACCTTGGTGGAATGACACAGACTGTTGTAACTTTCATAATAACAAGGGACACAATACAAATGATTGCATGGAGCTAAAACATCTAGTCCAAGATCTGATTGATAATACCAAGGTATACGTAGAAGGACATCAAACCAACAATGATCATACTGCCTTTAAAGATCCTTTACCAAATTATGAAAAAGGGAGAGTCTTCTTCTACAAACGGTAAAGGTAAAAGTGTCAACTATGTTTATGATGGCACAATATTTTGTATTTCTAAAGTTGAGAGTGGTACTATTACTAGAAGTCAAATGGGTAATGAGGATTATACCATTAGATCTGATCCCAGACACAAACACATCCAATAATCAGATAAATGTGTTAAAAATCAGGGAAAGACAAGACTACCAACCAATTAATGTAACGACAAGGGGGAAATCCAAGGTAATATTGAAAGGAGTTGCATCTAAAAACACCACTCCCCCACCCAGTCAATAAAATATTGTTGATCAACTATAGAAAATACAAGCATAGATATCAATACTAGAACTCCTTAAACTCTCACCATCCCATAAGGAAGTTTTAGAACAAGCTCTTGTGGCCACCACGGTACCCAACAATCTGGATGTTTGTCAGTTTCAAGCTATGGTGGGACATTTTACCATGCCTCATTGTCTATCATTCTCCAAAAAAGATGATGTATCACTTAATCATCCACACAATACTGCACTTCACATTAAAGTCTTAATCCACAAACACCATGTTAAACGTGTCTTAATAGATGGTGGAGCTGGTTTAAACATTTGCACTTTGAAATCGGTCCATGCACTAGGTTATTCTAATAATGTTATTGATGCCCGAAGGAAAATGACAATAAAAGCCTATGACGAAGAAGAGAGATCCTCCAAGGGATTGATTGTGTTGTCTATTCAAGTAGGACCAATGGTGAAGAATATAGCTTGTCAAGTACTAGAAAAAGAGCTAACATACAACATACTCTTGGGACATCCATGGATACATGAAATGCAAGAAGTGCCTTCAATTTATCATCAATATTTAAAATTCCTAGTCAATCGACAAGAGGTGACTATATCAACTGACTACAATAATCACCAACATTGTAATACACTAAAAAAATCTCAAGACACTTTTGTGCCCCATAATAATGAAGCAAACATTTCTAGTTCATCTAACGGTGAAAAACAACCAACCATTGTATCTAAATGGGTTGAGAAAAAGAGGCAATCAAAAGAAACAAGTGTTGTTGATTCTACTTTCGCTGACAATAAGGGTCCTTTGAATTCTCTATCACAACAATTTCAAGAAAATATTGAGTTAACCAACAAAGGCATGTGACAATATTCCATTGGGAAATCACTATGTCTTTCACAGTTGTTACCATCCCCAAGGACATATGGACAACCAACATCAAGAACACAACAACCATCACAAACTACCATAGTTCTAGATGAAATATTTGTAAAAGTTGGTACTATAGAATACGAATCATAAGACAAGGCCATCCTTAGTTGGTTATACAAAGACGAAGAAGCCTCAACATTAGCAAACATTAGCACAAAGACTGATCAATATGGGAAAGGAAAGGCTATCCTAGAGAAAATGAGTTATGAGGGATAGGGACTTGTTGGAAAAAGGAAAGAAGGTATCATAGAACCCATTCAACCCCTCACACTTTAGTTGAAGGACAAAATAGGACTAGGTTATACATGGGAATCAAAAGAAGAAGTGACTCAAAAATTTGTTGAGAGAATCCTTCAAATGAGAGATGGTTTTGAAACAGATTCCAATGAGTATGAATGGGATCTTTACTCTGATGTATCATACATGGACATCCAAATTGATGTCATAAAGGAGTATGCATCCACACACGAGGAGGGAAAAAGCTCGAGGACTAGACCACTTGTATTTGAATCACAAAATATCGATGACTCAAGTGAGGATGGACAGACATCGAGTGAGCTAGATGATTTGGAGGAAAGTAATATCATAGACCTCGTCATCCCTAATGAAAACCTTGACACCATAACTATTTGAACCTTTAATTTTGTTGACCAAAGTCAATCTAATGAATTTTTTCCCTTAATACATCTTGAACTTATTGATTGGGAATCAACTGAACCTATTAATGTACCCATCTTTGTGAATGATGACGCTATCGTAAACTTACTTTGTTGTGACAAACCTGACACAAGTTCTAATCATAAATCTCATAATGACATAGTTAGACAGGAGGGTGTCAAATCTTCCAATTACAAAATTGAAAACATGAATAATAGATCTAATGGTGAAAACCATTCTATGGCAACATTAGATCTCAAAAAAGTAAAAATAAAGAATGCATCAGACGGTGAAAACCTCTTTGAGGCACTGAAAGATGGGATATTTGACACCCTTCCAGAGCATTATCATGAGAGGTCATCGGTATTAGTGGAGCCTACACAATCTATTAACATTGGCACAACAGAAAAAGCAAATATTTTGCATTTGGTAGCATCTATGACTAAACAAGAAAGACCTAAATTTATCAAGTTCTTTGAAGAAAGAAGAATTAAATTTGCATGGTCATACTTTGATATGCCAGGTTTAGATCCAAATCTTTTAATGCATCATTTATCTCTACCTACTGGAATTAAACCTGTAAAACAAAAGCTAAGGAAGATGCATCCACATATCGCCTTGATGGTAAAGGTTGAGCTGAAGAAGTTGTTAGATGTAGGACTCACTAGGTCTATTGATTATGTTGAATGGATATCAAATATTGTCCATGTATCAAAGCCAGACAATAGTATTAGAATATGTACAAATTTTAGAGATCTGAATAAGGCATGTCCAAAGGATGATTTCCCCTTACCTAACATCAATATCATTGTGGACTTAATAGTAGGACATGCCATGTTATCAATAATGGATGGTTTCTCCGGCTACAACGAAATCAAGATAGCACCAGATGATCAAGAGAAAATTATATTCACATGTCCCAGGGGAAATTTTTGTTGGAACGTCATGCCCTTCGGGTTGAAGAATGCAGGGGCAACATATCAACGTGCAATGACTAAAATATTCCATGATATGATGCATACCTTTATGGAGGATTAAGTGGATGCTATCTTAACAAAGTCATATTCCAGAGAAGGACATCTAGATATCCTAGGCAAAATATTTACAAGGCTAGAGAAGTTCAATGTCCGACTAAATCCTAAGAAATGTGTCTTTGGGGTTACATCAACACAACTCCTAGGATACATAGTGTTAGAGAAGGGTATCGAAGTGGATCCCACAAAGGTTAGAGAAATAATGGAAATGAAGTCGCCAAAGAATATCAATCAACTAAGGTCTTTACAAGGTAGGCTACAATCAATCAGGAGATTTATCTCCCAGTTAGCAGATAAAAGTCATCCATTTAATCACTTGTTGCATAAAAATGTCTTGTTCAAATGGGATCAAGGGTGTGAAATGAAATTCAACCAAATAAAACAATATCTGATGTCACTGCCTATTCTCATGCCACCTACAGAAGATAAACCTTTACTACTATACATTGCAACAACAAACATTTATTTAGGAGCATTGTTAGCACAGAAAGATTATGAAGGAAGGGAACAAGTCATTTACTACATTAGTAGGACTTTGAATGGATATGAAATAAATTACACCTTAATTGAGAAATTTTATTTAGTGGTGGTATTTTCTACCCAACAGCTGCAGCATTACATGTTGACTCACACAGTCAGGCTCATAGCAAAGATTGACCCATTAAAATATCTACCTAGCAAGGCCACTTTAACAGGTAGACTGGCCAATTGGGTCATTCTTTTAAGTGAATTTGATATCCAGTATGTGGAAAGGAGAGCCATCAAAGGTCAAGTGATTGCCAAACAATTAGATGAAGCTCCATTAACTGATGATCATCCTATGACAATGGAGTTTCTTGATGCAAATATTCTTACTATAACAACACAACAATGGAGGCTTTATTTTGATGGGTCATACACACAAAGAGGATCTAGCGTGGGAATATTATTTGTTACACCTCAAGGACATACCATCCCAAGGTATTATTGACTTATGTTTCCATGTACCAATAATGTAGCTGAGTATGATGCATTAATCATTGGCGTCAAGGTAGCAATTGAATGGAAGGTAACATAGCTACAAGTGTATGGAGATTCACAATTAGTCATTTATCAAGTCAATGATGAATATTAGATGAAAGATGAGAAGTTAATGCCATATAAGAAAGTGATTGATGATCTCAAAAAGTACTTTATGGACATCAAATTTGAGAAAAATGCAAGGGTAGAAAACAAAGCAACAGATGCTATGGCGACAATTGCTTCTCTTTTACAATTTCCAGAAAAATGTGGTCGATATGAGTTTATGGTAGAACAAGTGTCAAATCCTGCTTATGATAATCCTGAATCTCAAACCATATGCCATTTAGATGTCATTGAATCCTTACTCTATGGAAAGACCTATGCTTACCTAAAATACAACATCCTTCCTCCTGATCTTTCCAAAAACCAAAAACATGACTTCATCTGTCAATCCGCCCGACATACCTTAATCGTCGACATGCTTTACCGTCGAGGTCTAGATGGTACTCTTCTCTAGTGTTTAGAACATAGCGAATCTGAGAAATCCTTACATGAGGTTCATGAAGGTATATGTGGAACTCATTCAAGTGGGATAACTCTAGCAAAGAAACTCCTTTGTTTGGGGTATTACTAGCCGAACATGGAGAAAGAGTCTTATCAGTTTGTTAAGAAATGTCAGAAGTGTCAGATCCATAGTAATCTAATCCATGCACCAACTCAAGAATTATACCCATTCACATCAACATGGCCCTTTTTTCAGTGGGGAATGGATCTGGTAGGAAATATAAAACCATCTTTATCCAATGGGCACAAATTCATAATCACAGCAACATAATACTTTACAAAATGGATAGAAGCGGTTCCTCTAACAACAATCACTAGAAAGCAGATCTCATCTTTCATACCAAACTACATAATCTATCGGTATGGCATACCTCAATCTATTATCACTGATAATGGATGACCATTTAAGAACCAAGACGTTTAGGAATTATGTGAAAAAATTTATATCCAACATCATTTCTCAACACCGTACTATCCTTAGGGAAATGGCCAGGCAAAGGCCTCCAACAAGACAATTCTAAAAATACTCAAGAAAATAGTTTACAATGTTGGACGTGATTTGTAATGCCCCGCCAAGTAACCTTAAAGGAAGTTGCAATTAACATCTTAAGCGAACCAAATTTTTTTTATAAAGTGCATTTAACATACACATTCACTTACTAATTAACAACAACCTCTAAGGCTACAAGTTTAGGATTACTAAAACCCACACATACATATTACATATAACCATAGCATTATAAACTTTATGATATAAACACCATACATCATAAGAATACCACATAACATAATAAGATAATCAACCAAGATACAATCTCATAAACATTAACTTAATCCAAAGGTTACATCACTCATTCCCAGAATGAGGCAATAGTACATCAGGTTACAATTACAGAACTCCACCTCATAAACATAAGAGGGATGAATAACTTATACATAATGAAATATTACAAGGCAAGAATAACACAAGAACTCGAGTTATCCATCTGGATGTCTCGCCACCAAGTACTAAAGATAGATGGGGACCCAACGGTTTTGGTGCATGTTCCACCCAACCAAGTGGTACCCGAAGGCCCACCCCCATGCTAGGAGATAGTAACAAAGTAACATGGACAAAGATCTACAACCACTAACCAAAGGAAGACTCATACTGACTCATACTGATATAACCAAACAAATGAACTAACAAGTACAAATCAATTACCATACAAGTACAAATCAAGTACAACTCAATTATAATACAAGTACAAATCAAGTACAATTCAAACATCACTGATATAGGTCACATTGCTTCCAGACATAAAATAGATCAAGTATGTTCCCAGAACCATACACATAAAACAATTAACAACAGTTGTCCTAGATAGAGTGTCATCGCATAGTAGTCATGAGATCTCCTCTGGGCATCCTTCATAGGCTCTGGAAATCTTGGTGGCCTCAACTGAATCCCGACACTCATACTCACTCATGCAGCATCAAATACCTCTCGTACTGATGAGATAAATGACTATGCCATTCCAGGCCTTCTCACTCATCCCAAGTCTAAACGAGCCCTTGCGTCTATGAGTGAGGATTAAATTATCTTGATTAGTGTGAACTGCATCCTAATCATCTAAGTACATTAATTTAATTATCACTCGATTATTTCACTTCTGAAGGTTACCCAGTTTACCACTTTGGGCTCCGGCCCCTAACAAAAGTCACTCTTCTATTCGACAACACACACACCCAAACAATCCACCAAGGAAAATACAAGTGCATACCAACTAGGCATCATAACCACTCCAACACAAGGAGGATACAAATAAAAGAATTCACTCCAAACATCTTGGAGGCAACAAACACATAGTCCACTCCTTTCACAGGAGGTACAAAACATCCCCGTTCATGGAAACCGGGTAAAGCTGAAAAGATGCCATGCACTACCCAAGGGAAACAACTAGATGGCATAAAGATTCAACAACCCTTATCCTCTAAGTTCTTCTGAAAGACTTATAATTTAGGACTAACACTAAATCCCAAAACCCACAATGCAACTTGACGACATAGCAACAAAAGCATTCAAGTCAATAATCAAATCTAATATTTGGATTTCCTAAATCCATACTCATTCAATAGGTAACGTTAACAAGGTCAAAGACACACTTAAAGGGTTAATTCAAATAATCATATCCCATATTTCTATTTCCATTATAGGAAATCTTAAACAATTTAAACTTACATCCCTTTACGAAATATAGAGAAACTAGAACATTTAAGACAATCACGAGAAAATTACTATTTTTGGATATACTAAATCCATATCTCTTTCATATTTCATTCACAATAAATTAATTGCTCTAATGGAAAGAAAACAATTTAAGATAACTACTTGCCTCATCAATATAAACAACTTCTTAATTTACTTTTAAATCGACACAAAATCATGCAAGAAAACTCTTTCCATTTCCTAACCAAATCTTACATCTCATTCAATTTTCTATTTAGAACATGAAATCACTTTAATATAATAAAGTATCGTTTCTCTATCCATTTACCCATATACACTAATCAATCCATTTTTAAATCTCTATTCAATAATATATTGCATGCATCTTATTACAATGAAATACGATAATGAATTTATTTTTAACATATTTATATATGCTCCATATGATATATACACCAAACATATATATTAATAAACTCAATTATATATAGATTCTTTAATATTCCAATCACAACGATTAATTTGCTCTATGGAAATAAAACATAATAACTATTGCCCCTTTCAAAATTAATTGAAATAATTAAATAAGTGCCTTTAATTTATAATAAAGGATAGACTAGTTCAAATAATTAAAGTCGAATCCATTGTTTTCTTTTAAAACTAACATAAATCTTCTACAATAATTCTTTTCAATTTCCTAACCCAAACCTTATATTTCTTCTAGTTCAACAACATACTATATTAATTTCATCTAATAGTTTCCCTTTCCAAACTCTTATTGCATACATCCATTTATTCAAACCATTAAATATACATTCTCAACAATTAAATTGCTCAAATAGACAATAATTAAATTAAGGTAATTAATTTTCTCTTCATAATAATCAATTTCTAAATTTACTTTTAAAATAACACAATCCCCATGCAAGTTCATCCTTTCAATTTTCTAACCACATACTATATTTCTTTCAATTTTCTATCTTAACATGAAATTTATTAAATATCTCTTCCTTATCTATATGACAATGCAATTTAAAACTTATCCTTTAAAAATTTTCATGCAAAACTAAATTACAAGCAATCTCTATAAAAAATAAAAATGAATATTAATTATTCATCTATTTAAAGTTACTCCTGTATAGATATACATCATATATATATTCATATAATTTATTAAACAAATACATTATTTAATAAATTATATTAATATTCCATCAATAAATTTCTAAAGGATTATGTTATTCGAACATTTAAATAAAACTAAAAAGTTTTACAACATCATTTTTAAGTATACAAATTCACACACTATAATTATTCCTCATCTTATTAACTATATATATATTTAATATCTATATATTAAATATTATTAACATTCTCATTGTATTTAAAATCAAATACCTATTTTATTCTATTTTAAATAAATAACAATTTAATATTTGTGAACCCTAAGAATCCTTATGCAAACCATAAAAATTGCAGACAAGGCCGAATTCAGTAGTGAAGGCAAGGCGAATGCATGAAGTTCATGCTGGCCACAAGGGTTATGTGGGGAGGGGGGGGCTGCCATAGCCAACCCTATCCACATGTACTGTGGAGAGGGGCGCCTGTCTCAGCCGACCCACTCCCATACTAGTCGTGCCATAAGAGGAAACAGGGGAGAGGTCTGCGGAGGTCTCCCTCCATAGTCGTCCCCTCATGGGGGCGGCTATGGAGGAAGCGCCTCCCATGCCTTCCCCCATTCAAACCCTAACTTAAAACAAACGCACAAAACAAATTTTTATTTTTTATTTTTTATTTTTAAAAAATCCATTCCATAACAATGGATGTCGTACGACGACGATAAAGGATTAAAGGAAACTTTAAAACAGTAAATTTTAAATGTATATATATTTCATGTATTTACATATGTATATATATATTAATTAAAATATATATATATATATATATGTAGCTATATGATATATATATACTTTTAACCAGAATTTCCATTACTAGATAAATTGAAGAAATTTTCCTGAAACATTCACCTACAGGTAAGATTATGCAAATTTCTTTTCCAGGGAACAAAAAATTTCAGAGAGGTTCAAGTCTAAAACTTTTAATCTATTATCTTGAATTCATAAACAATAAAAGAACAATTAAACCAAAATGGATCTATATTAACAACAAAAGTTTCAAATCCTCAAGATTTCTCCACCTAATTTCTACATAGGGTTTTCAAAATAAATATGATTTTCTACAAAGGGTTTCATTTTCTAAAAAACCTTCCAAATGTATTGCTCGATCTCTATGTTTGATTCCACTAACAAAATAATCGATTTCCTCAAATAATTTAAATTCAACTGAGGTTTTCACAATTTTCACTCAAGAATTTTCACAAAAACAAAAGTTGTAAATTTATTTAATTCTTTTCTTCTAACAACAAATTTATTTTCTAAAACAGATTTAACAAACAAATCTTTAATCACCACTATTTTAAAAATAACCAAGAACAATAAAACACAAAGAGGAAAACCTGGTTCAAGAAGCTATAGGAAGAGATGAATTTCTGATGCAAGCCTCCTCCAAAGATTTCCTGAATTTTCTTCAATCCTCCAATGAATCCAATCCAAAACCCAACAAATGCAAACAATCTTTCCTCCAATCAATTCAACAATCAAAACTTTCTTCCAACCCTTCTTTGTGCAATTTTTTCCAAAATTTCTTCTCTGCTGTAAAAATGATTTTTTTTCTAAAAACTCTCGCCCTAAAATTAAAACATGCATTCTTTATAAATCAAAAATACCTAATTCACATTACATGCAAATTAGATATTTCTATTTCAATTTCAATTTCAATTTTCAAAACCCACTTTCAATGCAATTTCAAATAATAAATTAATTTCCAAAGTTGCAACTAATTTCCCAAATAAACATTTAATTACAATTTCTAATTTAATTCCCACACGTTGAAATTAAATTCCAAAATTAATTTTAATTCTTTTATTCCCTTTCATTTTCTTGCATCACGTTTAATTAATTAATTAAATTATTTAATAACTAAATTCAACCCCCTTGGATTAAATTTAATTAATTAACTAAATTAAATATAAATAATTAATTTAAATATAAACTTTTATCCACATTGCATTATTTAAATTAAATAACCATCAACAGGACTTAAATGCAATTATTCTAAATATTTGTTTCCAAATCAAGAATCCTTCAGAATTAAATAACATTAAAGCAAGACAGACAATGACTCGACACACACGACTGACAACACACTAAGGCTAGGGTGTAAACTTGACACATGTTACCTAGCTACTATCTCCCGTTCAACTTAACCATTGGATCGACACGCTCAAACCTGTGAAACCAGGTGGAGTCGATGTCATGTACCTACAATCCTAAAACCAAGTAAACAACATCATACAATATATCTAGCATATAATACACACTATGAAGAAGAAATTATGGATTCACAGGGCGCTCACAAGCGAGTGATGCAAACCCGTCTTCTTCACCAATACACTCATCAAAACTGACACTTCCATCATAATCCATTAATCTCATAATAACATCTCCTGTTAACTTTACAACATCATTAATCCATAATGCATGAGAAACACTAATTAGGTCAACACATCACACAATAATAGTTGTCGCTCAATAGTAGCGATCAAAATATCATAACAAAATGTATCCAGTATCAAAGTAATTGAAACCACACATAACATAAAGCAAACCAAACGAGAAGCAAAATGGAGGGGTATTACATGATTGGCATGTTCATCTCAATCCTGCATTATGGGCCTACAAAACCAGCTTCAGAACACTGACAGGAGCTACACCATATGCCTTGGTATATGGATCAGAGGCCATACTACCCATTGAATTGGAGATTCCATCACTCTGTGTGTCACTAAAGGGAATTGTTTTGGATGAAGATTATAGAGTATCTAGGCTTCAAGGATTGGAACTCTTGGATTAATTTCATCAACAAGCTATCAATCATTTGACGACATATCAACAAAGAATGTCCAGGAGCTACAATCACAAGGTAAATCATAGAGTCTTTCAGGTTGGTGACTTTGTCTTAAAGGAAAACCCTAGGAATCAACAAGACAAAGAAAATAAAGGGAAGTTTGAACCTAACTAGCTAGGTCTCTTTGTCATCATATCAGTCTATGGATCAGGAGCCTATCAACTATCAACACCTGAAGGGGATTTGTTTGATGAACCTATCAACAACATCCATTTTAGAAGATTCTACACCTGAATCACCTAGTGCATATTTCAAATTCCTAAAAAGGGTTGCCTAGATGAAAACCTGGCAAACAGGCATCTTGGTGATTGGAAAATACAAATAAAAAATAAAAAATGAGAAAATGAGAAAATACAAAAATACAAAAAAATCAAAAAGACTGAAAAAGTGCAATAAAAATATGTAGTGAAAACCTGGAAATAGGCGCTATTTGTGATATTAAAGCCAACTTTTCCATCTATTAGATGCATGTCATGGTCGTTACTTTCACCATCATTACACTTTATCCATATCTTCCATACTATCATATCATTGCAAGTGGTCATGTCTCACCTTAGCTTAGGGGAAACATCTGGATCTCACTGGGGGAAATAAAGCACCAAGTTTTAAAAAATGGAACATCAATCACCATCGGAAACACATTAGACGTCTGTATCACAACAAAAAAATCCAAAAACAAGTAAAAAAAAAGTCAATTTCAAAAAGTCAAAAAAGAAAGTCATCCAGTCGAACTACGTGGTCTCTGCATGTATAGCATAGGAAAGGCTAATCTTTGATCAGCCCCCGAGGCCCCTAGGATAGGTCTTTAAGTTAGGTTTAATCCAAAATCTTAGAAAATCTCAAAAACATCATAAAATCAGAATGAATGATCTAATGTGACTAATGTATGAAACTCTTTAAGTAAAGGTTGGATATGTTGTACTTTGATTATTTATCATTTCTTTGGAACAACTTGATGATGTATTGAACTAGAGAAGGAAGGAAGGAGAATGATATTTTCATTTGTCAGTTGTTTGTGAATTAATTACTTATAGTGTGAATTTTTGTGGGACGTGCTCTACAAAGGTATCATTGATGACATTCAAAATTCACACACTAAAATAATTAATCCTTGTCTATTTATGCAAGAAATGCTCAGGTCATCTCGGTTTAATTATACCTAGATACTTGTGTTCGCTTGCAATATCAAAAATCATGAAAATAGTACTCAGGTCATCATTGGTCTAAAATATACCATTGATGCTTGTACTCACCTTCGACATTTCTAAAGCTCTATGATGATACAAAGCACAAAAGTACTGTTAGAATGCCAATATTTTTGCATATAGGTGTGCATGATAAAATTAGATTGCATTCATAATATTTTTTCAATCTACAGAGTGTTTGTTACAAAAGCTCGTGAAGGATTCAAATTGATGATTATCTTTTCTATTAAAAGATTGAGTATACTTGATGTTAACAAAAACATCATTATAATCATGTAGTTGCATCATTATTTTAGAAATAATTTCTATTTATCAGTTCATCATTCATTTGAATCAAATAATTTTGCATTCATAATATCATATTTTTCCATATCACATAAAAGTTCTAAAAGAAAATTTCAAAAATAAATCATATCATTGCATTTCATTCATCCATCAATTATTTCGCGCATATCATATTCATTGCATCATCCATTCACATTTTATTATCATACATTTATTACATCATATCATTGCATCATCCATTCACATTTTATTATCATACATAAATTACATCATATCATTTTCATTCATCCATCAATCATTTCTCATATACCATATCATTCATCATTTCATTTATCATGGCATTTTCATTCTATTATATCATATCATTGAATTTCTATTCACATTTATTCTTCATTTTACTATCAAACATCATTATCATCCATTTATTATGTCATCTATTTACATTTACATTAAGATACAAACATACACATCCCATTTACATCGCATATCATAAATTATTTAAACCATTACATCTACATCCATGTATATAGACGATCATCATATAAAATGCATCCATACATCATACATCATACATCATACATCATACATCATACATCATACATCATACATCATACATCATACATCATACATCATAAATCATAGCATATCACATGATCATTAAATACATCCATAACATATCATATAAATCATCACATGGCATATAGAACATAGAACATAAATGCATCCATCATATAATCATAATAGAACACATCATAGATTGATAGAAGTCCGCTGCATATCATATAGATCATATAAATCATCAATGTCAAGTATACAATGAAGTCTAAAATAAAAGAGATATATCATCAAAACTGGCTGAACCGAAGTATACAGCATGTCTCAAATATATCACAAAATCACATCAGACACTTAAGATCTACTACTGCCAGATGGTGCAGGCATCACGGGACCAATACCTCCTCCACCAGATGGACCGGGACCACCTGGATCTTTGCATGGCAGCTGTGTCACACCCTCACTAACAGTCTGAGAATGGGTCCTACCCGATCGTAAGGGGGCATAACTAACTCTCCACTCATCAAGGACCGCATCATGGTAATGACCTCTATAAAACTCTGGTTCTTAGCCCACATGAAGAACCTCCCTCATATAGTCACCAACAGTGGTACCATCGGCTATCCATTATAATCTCTTGGAAGTCTCTAGTGCCTGCTCTACAATCTACCTGGCACTATCCCACTTCATTGTCAATGTGGCAATTTGCGTCTGTGCAGCTGCCAACTGTCCCTGTCCCTGTGCATGAGCCTAGGCCTAGGTCTGCAACTGCATCTGGGTCTGAGCAAGTAAACCCTAAGCCTGAACAAGTTTCCCCTACAAATTCTGTATCTGCACCTGTAGGCTGGCAATCTGTGTCTGATCAATAAAAGATATAACCATTGCTCGCCTCTTACGAGGCACACTAGTAGATGGACTTGTCACATCTCCTTTGTCACCATCCCTTCTGTCATCTTCATCATCACTGCTCTCCTCACTGCTGCCCTCTCCACTGCTCTCCTCACCACTGCTCTCATCACCACTGCCTTCCTCCTCACTAACATCTTGCTCCTCCTCCACATCCTCCTCTCATCTCTGTCACTAACCAGGTGCAACAACAACCCTCTCCTCCATAGGTAGTGGTGATGGCTCATCAGGTGTAGTAATCCATAGGCATGGATGCAATGTCAGATACTGGGCATACTCCACAGTCACTAGTTCCTTTGAAATTTCATGGCACATGTCCTAGGCTGAAGGCTGTAGAGCATAATATCCCTCTACTATAGTATCATAAGATAGACATGGTCCCCAATCCGTTGTATCACTATGACGTCAGGCATAATGTGCAACACCCTGGGGCATGCACTGAACAATCCTGTACTACCTATAAACCCTCTGCAATAGAAATCTCTCTAATATGAAGTGGGTCCTACCAATCAAGTACATAGAATCACATAGATAACCCATCTCTACATCACCCTCATCCCAATGCTCCAAATCCAAATGTGGATTCCATATCATAGCCTCTAGGTCATCCAATACACACCTCCAATGCTCCAAACTTACCCAACCTAGACTGGGTAAGTCGACCTCTATATCTAAAAACATATGGCCTAGTGGTAGGTTTGTTTCATACTGGCAATGGTCATGTGACAACAATATGCTCCCACGCCCAAACCTAAAGAAAAGTGGCTCTTGATGATAAGCTACACCCTCTCAAATATACAACTAAATGTAAATCATGATAAAGATGTGCCAACATGCACATCCCCCAAGCATATCTGGTCTCGTGCACAACCATGCTCTCAAGTACACGGCCCCATCCAACAGATAGTCCCTTTGACCTACGATCAGGACAAAGGAACCCTCCAATGAATCTTGCAAGAATTGAAGGTAGGGTGGCATATGTGTCCACCATCTCCCGCCATGGGATCCACAACTCAAAAATATGATCATCTTGAAAAACTCTACGAAGAGCATTTATCCCGCCCACTTCCTACGAATCATACACTATGATCTCCCTAGTAAATGGTATCCGTAAAATCTGCTAGACATCCTCTCGGGTGACTGTCATCTCGCTAGTGGGTAAGTGGAAGGTGTTATGGTCATTGTGCCACCACTCTACTAATGTTGTGAGGAGACCCCGATTAATCCTAATTTTATTCATGTCAAGAAGTGAAGCTAGTCCACATCGAACAATGATTTGTGTCTCATCTGGCGTAAGCTGTGGTATCAAGTTGAATGTCCACAAAAAATGCTCTTGTATTTGGAGATTACCCAAACACTCCTATCATCATGAAAAATTCAAAATCAGTACACTTGGTCAAAATATCACATATCAATTATCCTATCAAATCTAATAAGCTCTTGGTGTGAATTTTGATCAAAACTCATGAGCAAGCATCATCAATCCTCACCTATCATGAGGACATTATTATCAATCTTTGATTGTACCTCGCCTATCATGAGGTTCATCACACTTGTAATTATTCCTCGCCTATCATGAGGATAATTCTTGTCTATCAATCATTAGGCCTAACTCATTATGAGGTTGAACATCATCAAGGTTATTCAGATCATCAAATCATATCAAACCAAATGGATGACATGATCGGAATCGACAAAAATCAAGGACAAATTTGACAAATTTTACCAAATATGACTTGGATGCGTAAAACAAGCATTCAAGGCGCTAAAATATCATAAGTGCTAGAATAGACTATCAAAGCGCCACATTGTTCAACATGCTATTTTAGGTGGTTGAAGCACTAGAATAGTAGCTCGAAGTGTTAAATCCCTCAAAGCGCTACAATTAGTTGTTAAAGCGCTAATCTATCCTATCAAAGTGCTAATTGTTAGAAGCACTAAAACAAACCGTAGGAGTGCTACACCAGAGTCTTGAAGCACTACAACACGTTATTGAAGCACTAAACTATGAAAAAATTAAAAATACAGAAAATAACATGAAAAATGATAATGCACAAAATACGAGGAGTTTTAAGGGTATGTATCAAAGGTCCATAAGTGATATGGCATTGGTGATGTCACACACGCTCGAGTCAGTGGGTATGATAAGTAATCAATTTCTTGCTCCAAGTGGCTCAAACAAGTCTCTCTTACAAAGTTTTCAAAAGTCAAATGCACAAATGAATTTGAAAAGGACTTTTTTGACCTTTTATAGGTTATTAGAGGTGGATTTTGGTGGGATGTTTAAGATTTTAATTAATTTTTATTGGGAGATTAATTGAAATTCATCTAGGGGCAAACTTTCTACATCAATTATTAGGAGATAAATTATTTTACCATCAAATATTCATCAAATCATTGAAAAATCATAAAAGAAAATGAAAAAAATAATAAATTTATCTCCTGAGGGGGCATATTATCCATCATCACCTAAAAATAAAACGTCTAGGGCATACTGAATTTTTTTCATCAATACTAATAATAGTAGCAGCATGAAATTTTCTTTGAAGCAATGCATAAACACATCACTTCAAAGAGGGGGAAAATATATACACCTAAAAATGGTCTAGAAAATCTAATTAATTAAATATGTTTTATTTGATTAATTACCCTTAATTCCTCTACTATTAAATAAATAGAAATATTTATTTATATAGTTCATCTTAAATTCTTTAATCTTTATTCTATTATTTTTGTCTTAATTAAATAAACGAATTTCACTTTGTTTTATTTAATTATCATAATTAAATTCATCTACTATTAAATAAATAGAAATATTTATTTAAGTATTTCACATTCTAAATCTTCTATTCTTCAATTTTAATTAAATATGCAACTTAAATAGTTTGTATTATTTAATCATCGCATCGTTCAATCTTAATTAATTAAACAAAGTTAAATACTTTGTTATTTAATTATCATATCCCTTCCATATTAATTTAATAAACAACTTCTATAGTTTGTTTTATTAAATTAATTATCCCCTTTTTTGCTAATTTGAATAAATCAAAATAATTCAAATACAGGCATAAAATAATTTTCCTATGTTCACTCACCTACCAAAATTAGATATCAAATGTCTAATTTAATTCAACTGGCATTCACGGGAAGCTGTGGAGAGAAATTGGAAACAAATTTGAATCAATCTCTCAAATCTTCTTCCTCTGATCCTTCCTATCATCTTGCTTGATGTTTTCATGAGGATAAACCATTCCCATGATCAACTCAAAATTATTCATCTCTCACCATTCAATCCTCCAGATCAAATCCAAGCCTTTGATGTGTTGTCGTAAATCTATAAATACAGCCTCATTCAAGAAGAAATGGATCCCAACTTTGTGCAATCTTACTCTACAGGAAAAGCAATCATAGAAATATCATAGCATTAGTAGAATTCATATCATGGCTGCATAGTAGTTTTATCGTAGCTTCATCATCATAGTTTCATGCTAATATAGATTACAGTAGTTTCCTTTTATCAATTAGATATCATCATATAGGATTTCATCATTGCATTTAGCATCACTTTGTTCTCTAGATTGGAATTTTAACAGTCACAAATGCTTATCAAATCTGAGAGCCTTCTGTGATTTAATAAATCTTTAGAGATAGGAAATAATGAGATGCTCATTATGGAGTGTGTTTGTACTATTAAGTTCTCGGTTCTGGTGAATGGTTCTCCCTGTGGTTTCTTCTCTACTAGAAGAGGGCTCAAACAGGGGGACCCTCTCTCCCCCTATCTCTTTATAATGATTGCTGATGTGCTTAGCAGGAACTTTACAAGTCTGTTGTCAGAGGGCTCCATATCTGGTGTTAGAGCGGTTACCTCTCTTGGTCCGATTGTTGTGTAGCAATTCATTGATGACACATTCCTATTTGGGAAAGCCTCTGTTGTGGAAGCTAGGAAATGGAAAGCTTGCCTTAACAGCTATGCCTCCTACTCGGGTCAGTGCATCAACTACAATAAAAGCAAGATTTATTTTTTAATTGCTTGCCAAATTTGCAAAATAGGGTGACTGTGATCCTGGGTTATGTTGGGGATTCTCTCACGTTAGTGTACCTTGGGCTCCCACTAACGGTTAAAGAGGTTCAACTGGAGTTTTGGTATTCTATTTTGGAGAGGATCCAAAGGAAGTTGGCTGGTTGGAAGGGCTCTTTGCTTAGTCATGCAGGGAAACTTCAACTTCTTTCTGTGGCTATACAAGGTACCCCCACCTACTTCCTAGCTATTTTTAAGATGCCTAGGTATATTGTGGAGAAGTTTGAAAGAATTCAGAGAATTTTACTTTGGTCAGGTACTGAGGAAAAAAATAAGATTGCTTTAGTTAAATGGGAAAGGGTTTGTTAGGCTAAAGATTGTGGTGGGCTTGGAATAAGAAAGATAGTTATCTCTAACAAGGCGCTGATGGCCAAGGTTGGGTGGGACCAGTTAAGGAACACCAAGGACTGGTGCAAAATTCTGAATGCTAAGTACCTCCAGAATAGGCCTTTGATTGATTGTCTTTCAGAACCCCATCCCCTGGGTTCAGTGATCTGGAGGAGCATCTGTAGCACACAAGGCCTGCTAAAAAAAGGGATCAAATGGAAAATGGGGAATGGGGTTAAAATAAGATTCTGGGATGATGCTTGCCTTATGGACTCCCCCTTGGCTGGCTCTGATTTTAGAACGGTGATGGATGAAGCTCAGAGATTCTTTGGGTTATTTATTAGAGACTATGTGGTTGGGCCTCCTGGAGCTAGGATTTGGAGAGATCTCTCCCTTTTATGCCCCCACTCTATTGACCTTTGCCGCCTTGCTAGATCTCTTCAAGTGTTGCTCTCCAGTGTCAAGTTCCCTTCCTATGACAGGGAGGATGAGTTCTTTTGGGCTTTAGATATGCAGGGGGATCTTTCAGTTCGTTCTGCTTACAGACTGTTGACTAAGGAAATTCCTGTTGAGAAACACTAGAGGAGGGTTTGGAATCGCCACAGGATTCCTGAAATAATTTTTTTTTGGTGGACGACCTGTCATAATAGGATCTTAACTCAAGACAATTTGAGAACTCGGGGGTTATGCTTTCCCAATAGATGTTTCCTTTGCAAGGAGCGGGAGGAAACTGTCAGCCACCTTTTGTTACATTGCCCATATGCTGCTGAAGTTTGGGGGTTGGCTTTTGAGAAACTTGATGTCCACTGGGTGATAAGCAAAGAACTTTTGTCATTTATTCTGGGCTGGAATGGGCCTTTTTTCCATCCTTTGACTGATGAAATTTGGAGGCAGACCCCCCCAATCTTAGGATGGTGCTTATGGAAGGAAAGGAATAACAGGGTTTTCAGGAACATTGAGCGGAGCCCCAAGGAGGTGTTTGGCATTGGTGTTTGGCTCATAGAGGAGAACATCTCCCTCTTTGATGGGAAACTTCCTGAGTTAGGGCCAAGGGACTGTGAAATAATATTGGCCAAGGATTGGCACCAAGATCTAAAGGCTAATGCCTTTGATAATTCAAAATTACTAGCTAAGAGAAATGCTGAATGGGAGCCTTCGGATGGTGGATGGTTTAAAATGAACTTTGATGGGGCTACTAAAGGCAATCCGGGAAGGGAAAGTATACATGGGATTATCAGAGACTCTATGGGGAATATGGTGGTGGGGTTTGTTGGCGGAATCGGGGTTAAGTCAGCTCTGGTGGCTGAGGCTCGTGCGCTGTTTATGGACCTCAAAATCGTTGTTTCTCTGGGGATTGTTAATCTCCATATTGAAGGAGATTCCAAAACGGTGATGGATGATGTGGTAAAAGATAGATTTATAGGTTGGAATACCAAGGACATTTTAATGGATGCTAGATTCCTTATGTCTAAATTAAGGGACAAAAAGGTGACCCATATTTTTAGAGAAGGAAATAGTGTGGCGGATGCCTTGGCTAATCTTGGCTCGGGTTGGGACTTGGCTAGATGTTGGAGAAATAAGGAAAGAATGCCGCCAAATAATCAAGTGTTGATAGAGCGGGAAAAGGCTACCATGGTTTATAATGATGTTTAACTTTTGGATGACGAGAGCTGACGGGGGGCCCACTGGTTAATTTGGATGTGCTGGTGGATGAATGTCAAAATTGGTATGGAGTATAGGTGGAATTATCTCTGGTAGAGTTGAGCATGTGTGGGGCAGGGGAAGGAGTGTCCACGTGTATGTCCTATGGAATTGGTGGATGGGTTTAGTTTATAAGATTATGATGAGACGGTGGGATGGGGATTTAATTGAGAAGTTCAAGTCTAGTTTTGGCGGTGTGATGTGGATTAATTGGAAAGCTGTGACTTATTATCAGGAGAGGGACCGTACTATACGGGCTATCATTTTGGGAATTGGATTGCTTGTTACATATCCTCATTACGTTGGGAGGAGTGAGTGTATTAATAATGATGTGACTTTCTATGTTACAATTTGGCCGCTTTCTAGAGACTTCGGGCCAGCTAGTTTAGCTAGGGGATCTTTTGGCTTAATTTGGAGGATTACTAAAATTAGTTTATTAGTTCATCTGCATGGGGCTTCGTGTTTTTCCTACTTCTCCTCCAACTTTCGCCCTCTATACTATAATCATAATTTCATTAATTTTTGTGTCCTTTCTCACTATGGCATATTTCCTCTTCACGCGTGTGTTTGGTATGCGAGTTTAGATTTGCGTCGTTGTAATCCCTGCCTTAACTATTTGGTTAAGATTTTTGTTCGTGATTGCTACTTTTGGCATTTCTTGCATTTCTGTGAGCTTCCTGAGAAGTCTAGCAGTATGGGAGGTGATCACATTCGGATGGAATAGAACAGTTGTGATGAATTCTGAAACAACCCGCTTGTCTGGCACATTTGTGTGGAGGGAGGAATTGCTCCACTCATGGAAAGCTTAGTCGGCCATGATCCCATTTTATCGGGTCAATTTTCCAGCTCGTGGAAGGACAGGAGGGTCTCCATTGGGGGGATTTCATTCTAAATCAGCGAGGAGGTTATTGCGCAGGCTACGGGGTTGTTGTGTGAAGGGAAAAAATATCCTAAGGACACCAAAAAGCCAGACCATGAGAGCCTAAGGGCGTTTTTCAGAGGAGAGGAGACCCCTATTAGGAACCAGGCGAGGTTTGAAAGGGAAGAGCTTCCTAAGCCATGGAACCAGGTTTGCATGGCACTGATGAAATACGTTACGCTGGAAGGTAGACTCAAAACTTGCTTCTTTTACCATTTCTCCCTGTTAAACCATCTTAGGCACAAAATGCTTCTTAGTTTTCCGTTTTTCCTTCTAATGGATCTGGAAAGTTCTGTGGACAAGTATAAAGCGGCGGCCAGCTGAAATCCCTGTGATCTTCCGCTGCTCCTGCTCCATTAGCGACTAATTCTCCGCTTGTATCACTTTCATCTTGCCCTCTGCCCGCCAAAAGCCATCATTGCTGTCTGTGTTGAGAACATTGAACCCATCTCCACAGTGCATATCTCCCCGATTGAGTCCAAGAGTCCTCGGAAGTCTAATATAGATCTGGGGAACGCCAAGACCAAATTTACCTCCAAAAATCTTAAGGGTGGGTTGGGCAGGGCCCATGCCAGTGCGGCGGAAGGGCTCTGTGAGCTAAAAGCAACTCAGGCTGATATAGCTATTACTGGCCCTATGTCAAAAAAAGGCAAGGAGAAATGCATGCAGGCTGTGACTGTCAAAGAAGGCAAGGGTAAGAATGAGATTAGAAAATATTCCAGAGGGGACACGGTTGTGGGGAACGCGGAGATGACTGGAGGGGAAAGTGTCAGGAGGAGATCTGGGAGGCTGGCTAAGAACAGAAAGAAGAGATTAATTATTGAGGATTCGGATGAGGAGTAGTCGGACAGCAAGGGTTACAAGGAAGAAGATTCAGAAGAGGTGGAAGAAGATTTAGTGGAGAGGCCCCAACTTACTCTGGTGGATAGCAAGCTCCCTTCTGATGGCTTTGGCTCGCACCCTTCGTAGCCGCTAGTGGATGAGCCTGGTGAGGCTCAGGGTGCTATGGATGATGGGATGGATCCGGATAAGGTGGCTAAGCGTTTGGACACACTGGACAAAAGATTTCGGGGGCTGACCCACTTCACCATGAAGTTGGGTCACTTTGTTATGAGTACTCTGTCAAATAACATAAAGGAGGAACTGGAGGGGAACAATAGCCAGGAAAATAAAGAGTGGGTGGGAGACGAGGTGGTGGACCTCCTGATCAAGAACTGGGACGAAGCCAGTTAGTTACTTCTATTGTTGGCCGGTCTGTTGTTTCTCTGTTGTTGTGATGCCTTTGGGCTGTCTCTGGTTTTTTCCCTATTTTTTAAAGCTGTTTAAGGCTTGTCCTTTTTTGGCCCTTGTGGCTCGTTGTGTAGGGTATAGCGCCCTGTAAATGTTGTTTAACTTTTCAAAAACAATGAGATGCTTTCAAGTTTTTTGTTCTTTTAATTAGTTAATTATTGATTTAATCTTGATATAATGTTTCATTAAGAAGCGTTTCTAGTTTGTTTTCTTATTTACTTATTCACACTTACAAATATTTAATAATATTGTATATTTTTTATAGTTATATATTATTGATAACTATACTAGCATATATATATATGTACAATATCTATTTTTTAATCAATTTATCATAGTAAAGATATTTGAGGTGAGTATTATTGAAATGCAATGAATGATTTTTCCATTAAAACCACCATGATTGTAAGAAGACCCTAAACGAAAAATTGTTATTTATTTAATTTTGTAGTTAAACTTGCATATATTATATGTATATCCATATAATACAATATAATAATATAAAAAAAATATAATACAATATATTAATATAGTAAATATTAGTAGAATATCATATAATATAAAATAGTATATTACTCAAATAATAATATAATATAATGTCGGGGTAAGGGCCTAGCTCAATTGGCTAAAGTATCTTATTACAGGCAAGAGGTCATGAGATCCAGTCTCCCCCCTAGCCTCGTGGTACTAGAAGACATGTCACACCAGCATCAATGATCACACAAAAAATGTTTACTAGGTGCATTCCAATTTATAGGGGGGCTACCCAATTCTTGTAGACTAAAAATAATAATATTATTAATAATATAATATTTAACTAATTATAATATTTAAAAATTAATATTAATACTCCTATATTAGTCGAAATAATTTCATAATAAGGATGAGAGGGAAGAAAGAAGGCTCTGAATGGCTCGCACAGCTCCGAAAAACTCCAGAACCTCACACCCGTCTGCTGATGGCGCTTCCTCTGCAGGTGGTGTGGGGAATCTAAACGATCAAGGCGTGGCATCCTCCCTGCAATCGCCCCTGGATGCATCCATATTGCAGGTGTGGGAGTCTGTGTTGGCTCCAGCCGCTCATGATAAACCTAATTCAGGATCTTCACCTACTGGGCAACGCCTTAATTTTAAGGTTGTTGTAAGCTCTCCCGCCTCTGGTGTGACAACTAGGGTTTCTCTTTCATCGTTGGATGCACCCATCTGTGTCATTCTCTCCCCTCTTTCCTTCCGCCGCTCGGAATCCATTCCGAAAATTTGTCTAGAAGCCACATCTCACGACAGAGAGGACTACCTGAAGGAGCATGCCCTAGTATGTATATTCATGAAAGTCTGGCCGAAATTATGTGACCTGCACTCTTGGATAAGCAAAAATTGGAAGGAACACATGGAGGAGGAAATTTGCATTTATCCTTGTGCGAAGGGCTTCTTCATTCTCGAATTTGAATCTTTGAATGACAAGGAGTTGATTCTGAATGTTGGTCCATGGTTCTATCAAGGCGATTTCCTATGCACCAAGCCATGGTTTCCTTTGTTCGATCCTCGATCAGAGACATTCTCCTCTACAGTGCTTTGGGTAAGATTGCCCTACCTACCTCTACAATTTTGGGAAATTGCTTGTCTGAAAGCAATTGCCAATGGTCTAGGAAAATACCACAGCATCTCCAAAGAAACAATCAATTTTGAAAATTCTACCTATGCCCACCTATGTGTTGAATTTGACTTAACCAAAGGCCTTCCAGAGGAAATCTCTTTGAAAGTTGGGGACCGTCGTTGGAGGCAACCTGTAGATTATGAAAAGATCCCATTCAGATGCAGGAAATGTTATTCAACCGCTCATAGCACTTTTAAATGCAACAAGAAGCACACTTATGTGCGCGGTAATGGAGCCATCAATACCCCTACTGGTGGTTAGGGGCTTATCCGGGTCACTATATCCTTGAACCAAATGCAAAGGATGTTGTATCTAGCTCGAAGGTCACTCCTGTGATGTAAAGGCCTCTCCCCCCTCTACTTTTCTCACCCCTACTCTTGGGGGATCCTTGGGTGGAATTTTCGTGGTTGGTGACCCATTGGGCGACAGCTCTGTGGTTGGTAACACCCTTCCTCCTCTGGCTATAAAACTAGATCCTAATCCTGTGTTTTTCGTGCCTATGATCCTCTGTGTCTGAGATGATCCCTGTTGAATCATCTTTTGCAAGATCACTCTTGGCAGGAAATCTTCAAGATTTGATTTCCACACATCTACCTGAACAAGCATGGACGGAGGTCAAGTGAAAGAAATTTCCTTCTGCCAAACTTCAACATCCAACGTCTTTGGGTTCTGCTTTGGCTGGAGGGAAAAACTGAAATCATGTAATATGTTCCTCACCCAAGGGGGCGGGTGTTGTTTTTTATGTTTTTATATGGTTTTATGTCTATCAAGTAGGATATCTGTTCAGCACAGTTGTCGACATGGCGCACCCCTTGTGGCAAGGGTTTGCTTTTAAATTGTTCTTTTGTTTGGATCTTATATTATGGGAGCTACCCCCTTGGTAGCACTTACATAAAAAATAAAAAAAATCATAATAAGGATAATATAATATTAGAATAATTAGAATAATATAATAGTAATATCAAAATAATAATATAATATTATAAATATATAATAATTTTATTATTAATAATATATTACTAATATTAATAATATAATATAATGTAATTATATTAAATTATATTGTAATATATAGTTATATTAAATTGTATTGTATTTATACTATAATGCCTAACCCAATCATTAATAATATAGTAGTAATAATGTAACATAATTTTTGAACTTGATATATTAATAAAAAGTATTAAATAATAATAATATAATAATGTTGTTGATGATGATAATAATAATAATATAATACTGTTGTTGATGATGATAATAATAATAATAATATAATATATAAACAAAATCATTTTCAAAATGACCTACCAATTGACCTCATGCACTACACAAATATATCCAAAAAATAAACCATTTTTTTTCCTAATTGGCATTCCACACCTCTTTGGTGTACCCATTGCACACCAAGGTGTGATTGCTAGTTTATCTGTATGAATCACACACATGCATACAATAATTGTTTTTAAGGAAATGTAATATGTTCAAATTACAATTTCTAGAATTAAAATATTGTAACTAACTAAATTTGTTTTAACAATGTTGAAAAATAACACTTTTTGATCTTTTGAAATAAAAAATAATATGCAAATCTTTACTTTTTCAATGCTTTTCACTAAAATATGCATTCACTTTGACAAATGAAAGGATTGTAACATTGCGCTCACACTTCATAATGAAATAACTCAGATCTAAGCCTTAAACAAGGAAAATTAGATATGAAATTATGCAATAAAATTCACAATATGCTTCAATTTTTCTCTAAATTGAATTCACCACTTGGTGTTTAATGTGTGATGAACAAAATTTTTAAATGCTTAACTTTAAAAATTAAAAAAAATACAAATAAATAACAAGACATTCAAATAATCTAGGTTTTGAATCAATTTTCATAATTTATGCTATAAAAATTAGAAAATAGTAAGTGTAGGATATGTTGAGTTCACCAAAATGTAGAGTAGGAAAAGAGATCTTAGGTCCAACAAGTAGATAAACTAGGATCAAATCTTTTCACTTGCCCTCTACATTCAAACACAAACCAACTAGCGTTTGATGACTAGATAGTTGTCACAAGGGAGAGTCAATCTCCTAAAGTTTGGTTCTTTTGAGTTGAAAAGAGGAGAAATTTGATGTGTTTTAACAAGATTATTTGACATAAAACCCTAGATTTGAAAATGTAATTTATCACACAAATGAAAACATAAACTATTGGAACAACTGCAAATTTGAGGAGTGACAAAGAGGAACCTACTATTAAAAATTGGGCCTGAATTGCAAGGATGGGGGCATGAGCACCCTAGACCAGAAATTATGCCTTTTTGGGATCTGCAAAACTTTGATGATGTATTATAGTCAGCTTTATGTTTCCTATAGTTGCATGTTGATGGAGCCTCCATATCTGACTTGGACACATGAAAAGAGGGGGAAGGGTTGTGTTGTAAAAGGGATTTCCTAAGTTAAACCTCGTTTTGGCATTTCCACCTCCACGTACAACAAATGATGATGTTCAAGAGGGTGTGCCCTAGGTCAGGAAAAGGCCAAAACAATAATTGACTGAAATGGTCCAAATGATAATTGATAATGTTACCTTGGTATGTCAAAGTGATGTTCACACCATAAGTTGCCACCAAAGTTTGTATGATGGATGCTTGAATTTCATGATAGAATTACAAGAGGTTAGTCCACATAACACAATAGATTATTGTTGTTAGCATGTAGAGGATAACTCAATACAACTTCACAATGAGTGCATCATAATAGCTTCTTCTTCATAACTTCTTCTCTTTAATGTTCAAATGAGAATAAAATGTGTTTATATATGTATCCCAATAGATATTTTTGACTATAGGTTGACCATGGATCTTTTCAATTAACAAAGACTGACAACAAAACATTAAATTTAATATAAGTCACCTTTAAGGTCAAGGGTGCACACACCCTTGACTAGGTGCTTTTTGCTCAAGTTTGTCGGGATGATGGGTGTTTTAATATATTTTAATCATATGGCCCCAAAATGAATAAATTATTAATGTAATTAATGTTGGGTGATCCCACAATACTGGTTTGCAATTTTTGGCCAAACTGGACACTGAAATTATTATTTTTAACTAGATCTTCACATTCGAGTACCTATAGCGGCTAAACCGTGAGGAATTTGAAGATGATGCAAACTAGAGTCTTGTCAAAAAAAATTGTAGATTCTAATAATATTTTTTTCAAAATTTTTGGAATCATATTGTAGTTCTTTTTCCATCTCCAAACTATTTTTTTTTAGAAAACAACATTTTAAAAAAGTGACGCACATCGTATAACGCATAAATTTTTTTCCATGAAGGATAAAATTATAATTCTTTCGAATTTAGATTTGTAACTCTGATATCTTGTGCTTCCACTTGGTTAGATAGTTTTTTATTGAATATTTTTTATGTAATCAAGTTTCAAATTCAAACCAATTACAATTCAGACATAGCGTGACCGTATAATGCGTAACTTTTTTGTATATATATAAAAATTCAATTTTATTTTTTTGTTGGATCAAGGACTTCAATATCTGGTGCACTCATATTTTTCAATTTTTTTTTGATAATCTACTATTTTTCCACATGTGTAGAATAGAGACCTTCATTTTCGATGAAAAAGCTATGTTTAATAAAACTAAAAAAAAAATACATAATAAAACCAAAACATATTAAAATTATATTCGTTGGATAGCTCATTCTGAGAACTACCTGATTCTAGTTGGGTTTGTGAAGATTCCTCCATTTTCATCCTCAACCTGAGCTTCGAAGTGCCAAAATTTAGGCTTTTTTGTGTCTCAAGGGGGGATGAGGAATAAGGGGGGTTCATACGAACCCCTAGGGGTTCGAGAGAACCACCCTTCCATAAGGGATTTTGTTGGGTTTTTGGGCGAGAAAGAATTAAAAGGGTTTGCTCAAACCTTGGTTCGAACGAACCCCTTATGGGTTCACTCGAACCAGTAGGTTTGTACGAACCTCTAAAATCAAGTTTTTTGCCATGTATTCAATTTTTGTGAGTTTTCCTTCCTCACTTGAATTGTAAACCACTATTGTGGCTTCACCGTGTTATATGAAAACTAGGGTGTCTAGGTAGTGTGAAATTGTCAAGGGGTGACAATTTACGATGCTACACTATTAAAATACTACCATAAGGTCTAATTATTCTCATGTTTTGTATGAATACTTAATCACAATAATCAAGAAAAAATATCATAAATGTTCCTATTTGTCTCTATAACATTTCTCAAACCAAGATGATTTTGTGTTCTCTTGTGTCATGTATGGTGCAAGTGAATTATCATAAGTTTTTATTGTCATGACATCTGAACATTATTAAAATTTATACATAACACCTACCATCCATTTGAATATCATGCATTAAGTACATTTAATTAAATACTCATGATAACATTCAAATATCTCACTCCTTTCATTTAAATTCTTATGTCTAACAATTACATTTACATAAACATGTAATCTATAATGAAATACCATTTCAATACATAACAAGATACATGTTATAATTATCATTTATAATCCATAACAATACGTTAATCATAATTAAATATACATTCAAACCATTAACATAATATTATACTTGTTCTATATTATTGCATAATTATATACATATTATTTAAGCACATGCATTATCTATGCCATCATTATAACATTCATCATTCATTCACAATGCACTCAATTAATTTTAAAAATATAACTATAATTCAATTATTTCCTTCAACTACATGAGCATAGTATTCATGCAAATATGATAAAATAGTTGTAAAAGATTACGATTCCATTGGATAGTATAAATACCAATAAATTTATTCATTACATACATATTCACAAAATCTTAAGCACTTGGTATCATGTCATAAGGATCACTTGTTACAATGTAATATACAAATTTAAATCCCTTCATTTAGGGATATACATGGCCTAATTCTTAACCTCAGTAAATTGTACAAAACATTTCTCCCCTAGGAAGTTTACTAAAACATCACAAATATTATATTAGATTCCATGGAAAGTATTTAACAACTCATATTTTCATCACAATGAATTTATTTGATATTTACCTATCATTAATAACATTAAATATGTGATTAAAATTTTAAAAAAACCATAAATAATATAAATGACACCATATTTTTAGGTGGGAAAATCCTAATCATGGAAAATCATGATTCCCATAAAAATATTCAAATATTACTTTACTAAATCAATAAAAAAGGAGGTTCTAAATGTTACCTCAAGATGTCTTTTCCAAAGTACCCAATTTAAGAAGGTGTAATCCAATACATCCAATTACCTTCATGGAATATAATAATAAATATTTCAATTATAAAATTAAAAAAATAATCTAGTGGTTGGTAAATCAATGAATACATAAACTATCTTTTCTTTTTATCAATAAGAAACTCTCTTATTAGTTCAAATTTATTTTTCTTATAAGATAATTATAATTAGTTGAAATATATTTGATACTATGGACATCACTCGAGTCATGTCATTAAAATTATAGTTGGTTGATAAAAGAATCCATTTAAATATATTATCAAATGTTTCCCTTCTTCTCAAGTCAATTAAAAATATAGTTATAAAATAGCTTTAAAATCTATTTTAAAAGGAAAATGCAACAAATTATTAGCTAATTCAATTAGGAGAACAATGTAAGTAAATAAACCTATAACAATTTCAACAAAGTAATGACACTATATAAGGAACAAGAAAAATAAGATGAAAACAACATAAAATATACCTTGGGAAAACCCTACAAAGGAAAAGTATAGCCTCTAAAGCACACACCCATGGTATTATTCAACAACAAGTGTTATAATGTACTAGCAGATTTTGCATTCTTCATAAGAGATCCATGCTAAGAAACAAGGTAAACCACTATGGTAAAATAAAATCACTTAGTATTATTGATTAAGATGTGATGTGATTAACCATTATATTAATGTGAGTGAGTTTAAATCAACAAAAATCATGATAAACTTATAACACCTAAATTTATGTGGAGAAATCCTTTCAAGAAAAACTCCACCATCATTTTGAAGAAAAAATATCTATATTAATCCAATAAATTTGTACTACAATAATATATCCAACTTCTCTCTTCAATATGATATCATTCCATCAACATAGCCTTACTTCACCTATATAATATCCAAGAGACAAATATTTAATGCACTACAAATAATGCCGCTTATACAAGTATCTTTAGCCACTCACAATCAATAGAAAACTTCCCTAAAATGTCACTCCAAAAAGAGGTTTCATTATGCATGAGGGACCCACCTTATAATGAATAGATGCTCCACTCTCTCTCCTAGTCTCTAAAATCAAGAAAGTGGTGTAAATACTATCAAATCACTTTGCAAATCTTCATAAGTTACCCCTATTTCAATGTCACTACAACTAATATTCTAGGTTACAAAAAAATTAAAATCTCTCAACCACCTACATGGGTGTCCAAGTACCCATTCCCAAGATTTTGGAGATTCAATATTAGTACATAGGATTTGTAAGGTTAATATCACCTTGATCCCAATATTTTGTTGGACTCAATATTATATATTTCAACTACATAAATGAGGAACATAAAATTAATAAAGTATAGGATACAAGACCCATGACCTCTTTACAACATGTAACTCATCTTGCTCACTAGTTTCATTAGTTAATCTATGATATTAAATAATGAGTCAAATTTTTGAACAATGACCTTACCACTCCCCACTATCTCATAAAAAAGGATATTTGTAGACACTAAAAAATGTCTTAAGTCTGCGAATACCATTTTTCACATCGATTTCCCTTCTTCCCCTCATAATTAAATAATTTTAATTATTTGATTATTTTATAAATTCATATTATTCTATTAATTAAATAATTTCAATTATTTAATTAATTAATTCCCCCCTTTTGCATTCTTCCTTTGATTAATTAAATAAATTATTATCTATGTAATTACGTCACTAATGTTCCTTTCTCTCTATAATTAAATAAATGTTTATTTATTTAATTATTCATTTTCATTTTCTTTCTATAGTTAAATAATTATTTTAATTATTTAATTGTTCATTAGCTTTTTCTTTCATAATTAAATAAATACTATTTATTTAATTATTTCTCACTTTTCCCTCCACTATTAAATAATTATTTTAATTATTTATTAATTTGTCATTTTCCTCCACCTTTAATTAAATAGTTATTTTTTAATTATTTTTAATTAAAAGTCAACTTCTCCCTCTTCTTCTATGATTAAAAAATTACTTTAGTTATTTAATTAAATTCACTTTCCCTCCTAAATTAAATAAATTTATAATTATTTAATTTACTCCAACAACCTCTTTTTATGTGCCATCCTTCTCCTTTATCTCAATTAACCTCCACGCTTTATAAGGTTTTATTACCTTTTAATCTCCACCATCCATCCTTAACTAAACCCTATTTTTTCCCTAACCCTATTTCCTTGCTTCTCAAAATAATCTCATTCATTGACCATCATCATTATTCATCATTTAGTCCTAGCCTTTCATTTTGAATTATTTTTTTGTAAGAGACCTATCCTTTTCATTTCAAGGCTATAACCACTATCTTTAATATTTTGTTATCACTATCATTAGGCTTATTCTTGCATACTACAAATCTAAGGGAAAACAAGCATATAAAGCAAAATGGAGAAGAGAAATGAAGGTGATTCAACTATGGTATAGGAATTATGGTATTATTGCTTTGTTATTTATGTTTCTATTGTCATTTGTACTTCATTGTTAGATTAGGGTCTTTAGGGATTGAGTTTTGGGTAGTTGGTGGTTGATACTGTTGATTCATGCTTTGTACCTTGATTTTACCCTATCCTACAATACTAAACATCAAATGATTCATATGATCATGGTACATAAACTTTTTGACCAAATAGTTAGCACTTTGACTGCCACATCTAATGTAAACTAAATTATATAATCAAAAATAACTCCTAAACACAATGTTTCTAACTAAAATACCTCTTTACAAGAATGTGTAACAATAATATACTCTACTTCAATGGTGAAAAAACTAATCAAATGTTGTCTCTCATCCAACTAATAGCACTACCAAATATTAAAAATGCATAGCCACTAGTGGACCTCTAACTAGCCAAGTCACTCACCCAATTTGTATCAACAAAACCCCATATATTCAATAGCTTTCCCACATTATTAGAGAAATGATAACATAAACATATCAAAATTCTCTCAAAAAAATTTAAATACACTCTTAACGCAAGTTCAATGCTCTTTGTTATCAAATCTAAGTGCACCCTAGAGAGCGACATTCAAACTCTCTCCCCAATTGGAAAGCATAGAAACATCTTGAGGCCTGTGTGTTGCCTATAAAGTAAGATGAATCCCCAAATTGGGTTGGTTCCCTTGGATTATCACCTAAACTAACCTATACTACTACTGCATGGTGAGAAAGGGGGCAGAGAATGACATAAAAGTACTCTAAATCCTAATGGGAGATTCATCTTAATTTATAGGCAACCCATAGGCCTCATGATGTTTCTAGGCTTGTTAACTAGGGAGATAGTTTCAATATCACTCTCTCTAGGATGCACTCTAATTTGATCTAGCACTCTCTACTAGGGTTAAACATAAGCTTGCTAAGAATTCCCACTTCTTGGGAAATATCTAGTCTAATACAAACCATTACATTTATCAAGTCATCACTAGAACTAGCATAAGGCATGTTATATATATTCTCAAAATCATCATCCAATTAAGAACCCATATCTAATAAAATATTAGTTCCTACATGTAAGGGAATAATCATTGGTTTATAATTGTGTATAGAAAACTACCACAAAATAGTGTCAATTTACACTAACTAAGCCATATTGTCTATGAACTTGATCCCAATTGGTTTCCTTTCAAAATTATTTTGGTGTCTCTAAATCCTTCCTATCAAGTGTATTAGGAAGATAAGTTTTAATCTCTCTAATCACCACCTTGTTGTTACCAATAAACATGAAATCAACATACAAGACAAAGTATTAGAATATTATCATCAATGCAATTAATATAAATATGGTGATCCTTTTCACTTCTTACATAATTTTAATGAAAAACACAAAAATTACATATGATACCACATTTGAGTCAATTATTTTAAACCAAATAATACAATTTTACCTACAAACCTAATTTTATTTCCCTTTTACGTCAAACCCATTTGGCTATCACATATAAATTTTCTCTTCAAGATCTTCATGCAAGAGTATAATTTTTACATCCATTTTCTGTACTTCAAAATTACAAGGAAAAACAATAGAAGGAATCTAATGGAAGTTAATTTAGTAATAGGAGATTGTTTTTATAAAAATCAACACTCACTCTCTAAAAGTAGCCCTTAACCTCTAATTTGTCTTTGTACCTCTATGACTTATCATTTACTCTAAATTTATTCTTGAATGCCCAGTTACAACCAATTTGATTCCTTCTCTCATGTTAATATACAAACTATGGCTCAAATCTCCTGAGGCTAACACTCAAAACCAAGACCAAAAAACAAAACTATCCTCAATAAGGAGGAAAGGCTCATTAATAGAAAGTGGGTGGTTATAGATCACATGGGATATATGATAACACTTCTTCTCATTTGGGATAGGAGAAGGTACATCCTCTTCTTTTTCAAGCTCTACTAAATTTGGGAGGGTGTTTCCCAAAGGCTTTAACAAGATAATTAAAGATAAATAAAATATTATACCATAGGCTTTGAATGACTATGTCCTATGGAAATCATGAACAGACCCATAAAATCTCACATTAAGCAAATGAAAGGTAGATTTGCATATGCAACAAATGATAAAAATAGATTATACACATGTGCAAACATAAAAACCACTTTAGCATGAATCTCTAAAAGTTTAGTTAGTTAAAGTCTTGCAAGAGGTAAAAAAAACAAGTGGAATCATTGAGTCATGGAAGAGCGAGAGACCTAAAAACTATAAATAAATTGGAGTAAAAGATATGTTTTTTAATATTTTAAAATGTTATAGCAATAGTTGAGTTAAATACATCCCTCAACACAATCGTTTGCAAGATTGACATACAAGAATCAAGTATATAGATGAAAAACATACACATGGCTCTATGATTAACAAGTATCAACCCGTATGTGAACCAAAAACATTCATAAAAAAATCTAAATAAAAAATCCACACCCAGCAAGATAAACCCACATGTTGTGCTAAATTTTTTTATCCAAATACACTTTGACACAATTTTATAATTTCCTACAAAGATCAACAACAATAAATTAACAAGAATAACCTCGAGAATTCCTACAAAATAGTTATTCCCTAAACAAAATATAACATTTGAAAATGTTAATACATTTAACTCCTTCTATGAAGATACACAATATGGAAAAACTGAATTCAAAATACAAGAGTTTATCCTAAGAGTTTGTTGATCATTATACATAAGAATTTTTAGTAGGACAAGCTCCAAAATAACCAAAAACCTCTATAATCAAAATATTTTGCATATTTATAGTAGATGGAGAGAGCCCAATGTTGGTCAATTGTGACACTTGTCACACATCTAGGTAGCATAGCCATCGCAGTGATCAACATGAATCCATTTGACAAAAATACGGGTAGGCATGCCTCATTAATGCATGGAAACACCCACAATAGCAAACTTGTGCATCGAGAATGACATTGCAATTAATTTAACGAAACATGCCCATGTCTTGAGTTTGATTCATGTCTACATTTTCTATAAACGACATGGGAGGATGGTGTAGAATCTCTAATTATCACAAGTTTCAAGCTACTACCTCAATGTCAACGAATCAGCATGTTCTTGATCAGACAGACCATTCATAGGTCTACGTTAACCACCATCAAGTTCCTAACGCTCAACTACCAACGGTGCATTGAATTTGTAACTAAATGCATGCAACTTGATCTTGAAACATTTCCTGCTTTGAGCACTACATCTAAAACCACCATAAGCATCTTGAAATGAGCTAACCACCTTTAAATAATGAAACATCAATTGAACATAACCACTCTCACCAGATAAGCATAAAATTAGCACACATTCCACCACATCAAATCCACATGGCACCTTTCTAAACATTACTTAAGCACAAGTGGATGCAGATTATGGTATCGCAGATTGGTCTAAAGGACCAATAATAATAATTTTACCTCACTGTGTGTCACAATTATGTACTAACCTATAATCCCTTGTCAATAAAATATCAAAGTAACATATCTGTGGGCCTAAAAAGATCACTAGTGCACACCTCCCACAACCAATAGCAACGAGGTTCCTGATATCCACCCTTAACACAACAAAGTCATTGATCACAAATAAGATCTAAGGATTTGCGGGGCCTCCAACCTAACACAAGGAAGAGAGCTTTCAAGATGCGAGGGCCATCCATCTCAAATGAGATGAATGTTTGGCACAACCTTGCACCGATATATAACATACCAACCCCTTAGGGATGTGCATGCCCTTGGATCATACAACTCTTCACAATATCAAATGGTTACATCATGTTAATGGCATCGTCCTTACGCACAAGAACTTACAAAACCACCACTTTCGTTCCACACTAACGAGAGCACAGCAAATGCAAACACTTGCGAGCACATAAGAAGAAAAAAAGGAGGGGGAGCACCACATTTAACAGCATAGCCACACCCAATAGAAGAACATGGACTTCATATGCTTGAATAGAGCTCACTCGAGGGGCATGGACTATATGATTAAAATTGATATAATAGATGGTGCAAGCCCAAGATCATACACATCACACCCTGCCTATCTCAAAGTGTAATACAATAAAACAAGGAATTGGATTATCATATGGTGACATGGAAGGCAACCAAACAATGGTGCAATTTAGGCCTAATAAATTCTTCTAAGTATAAAGGAGCTACACAAACCATTGAGCACATCCTTTATTAATATGATGGCTGACACAAATTGGAAAAGATAAGGAGCTCTAGCATTGTTTCGTGTTGTGTCAAGTGCACAATCAATCCACGTCAATAGTAAATCAATAGCTCATGAGCAATTCATAAGCACGCAAATAGATAAAAATAAAAGGCACCACCCCAACTAACATGGAACCAAGTGAACCAATAGTAGAAAATAAAATATGACTAAGTGTTTACCACTCACTAGAGATGTGGAATCACGAAAAATGTCTATCATAGTTAGTGAGATAAAAAATTAAGATCACGCAAAATAATTTGGAGCATCAAAACCAATAGTGCAATGGAAAAAACTAACTTCCCTCTAAAACATTTTAGAGACGTGCATTTCCATCATGTAGTACCTAGTCGATGTCACAATTTGTCATGCAAAAAATTAAGAGAAGGGGCCCATAAAGGATGGCATGGAGCTAGTTGACCAATGGCACAACTCGGAGGATACATAAACATTAACAAACTTTTAGGATTGTATGGATCATCCATTCGAAAGGATGGCCTCAAATATATTTTACATGATGACTCTACCATGTGGGAACAATGAGATATGCCACTTGTAATGACCTCCACTTACAACCACCCATCACACAATACAAGATCAAATATTTACACCTCTATTGTAAATAACATGATAATATGCAATCATATATAACCCACAAAATGTGTATCATGATTAGATCCTTCTTTAGAGGTTGATCATATAGAAAGATCGTGTATAGGTCATCATGACTATAAATACGAAGCTCCGCTATATGCATGAATTGAAAATTTATCATAAGGGTAGGGAGAAAGATAGAGGATCATGATAAAACAACTTAATGCGGTCTATTAAATTGAATCTCTTCAAATCAATTATCAACGATGGACCAAAAGACTAGGGGATAAGCTAGAAGGCTAAAATTTACAATTTGGGGGTGCAAGCCAACACCCTGAGAAACTCACAAGATCCCAAGTGTCTCATCTATCCAAGGCCATCATTTCCTCCTACATGGAATTCATCTAAGAATCACACTCATTTAAAGAGAGAGATTCCATAAAAGACCTTAGTTTATCATATGCACATGATAAAAAATATACACAATGAAAAATTGGCGAGCTATACCTATCAACTAGGTTTTATTATCTCATCAATCCTCTCAAGGGTGGAGTAAGAGATTCTACAAGATTTAAGCAACAAATAATAATATTTTGAATGATGTAAGCTTCACAATAGGAGCTCGAATATCTCACCAAAATTAATTCCCTCTAACTAGGAATAACCCTTAGCCACTAACCTTGCCTTGTACTCTCAATCTCACCATCTAAACAAAAATAATTCACCCCATTTGCAACCAACAACTTTCCTATTTTTAGGAAGATTCAACAAATCTCATGCATTTTTCTTCTCCAGTGCACAACCATATCCTCATCCATTTCCTTCTTCTAGGACTTATTGCTTACATAATTCATTGTTTCTTTCATATTTATAGGCATCATCATTAGTAGTCAAAGACAAATGTAATAGAAATTGGGTGAAATGTACTTTTACAATTACTCTCTAGCAAGCGGACCTCCTCAAGAGTTGGGTTTGAGGTTTTTCTTCTCTAAATCCTCTCACTCACACTTTAAATTGTCATCCTCATTAGTCCCTTGATGAGTCTCTAGATCACCTAGAAGTGCAATATCCTTAAGCTTTGGCTTCATCTACAACTTAATAAGGGAAAGGAAGCTCTCCAAGCCTAAATTTCATCCATGAACAAGAAAATGTATTTTTCTTTATTCATGAAGCAAAGAGCCACGAGATGTAATTTATGTAAATTTTTATTTTTCTCCATAAGATTATTTTTTACTTTTTACAACTCTAATTGTTTAAACACAAAAAATTTAAGTTAAGAATAAATGTGCAAGCTTCAACAAAGTGAAACTCACATAATTTTTTTTAAAAATACAAGGTTTTAAAGGTTTATAGAGATAGAACCCTTTTAAAAGTGATCATAACCTCTATGGTCAAACCTACATAAGTTGTGCCCCTACCAAGAGTTGCACCTACTACTATGATAGTGTCCAACAAAAGATACACTCTTGTTGCAATCATAATATAAAAATTATTTTCTTTATTTTTATTTCTCTTAAATATAATTTTAATTAAACATAACAATATTATATAAATATATATTTATATGTTTATAATATATATATATACACGTTATGTTTGTCTACTAATATATATATATATAAATTATATTCATGTTTTTTTAAAATTGAAATGACCTTGTTAAGATAACTTTTTGTGTAATTGTTATATGGGAAAATAAACATGAATGACTGAAATTTTAAATGTGTTCTTCCTTCTTGAAATATGAAGTTATATAGTTAAATAATATTAAATTTAATTAAATCTAAGTTATATTTTTGGTGAAGTGTAAAAGAGTAGTTTACTTCTTTAAAAAATCTATTAGAATGATATATATACTTATATATATTTGTATTAAAAAATTAATAAAATACATTAGCTTTGGATGTGTGTGTATTTTTACATTATATATTGTAATGTCAAAAATTGTATATCCTATCATTATTATATTATGTTTTCCACTCAATTTGATATTTTTCCATTTACTATGTTTTAAGATACATTAAACCAACAACTTTAGTCTTTCTCCTTGTTAAGTTGTCAAGTTATTTTTTATATTGTTGTTTTGTTATACTCTAATTTGCATATCCTTCTAGCATTTTTTTTGGTATTTTCTCCAAAAGAACAACACAAGTGCACAAATGTCTACACAATTGCAATTTCATCCAAACAATTTGAAAATTAAAAATACACTTTCCCACCTATTTGTAATCTATTGTAATTATTGTAATTTACTCAACAATTTAAACATTCTTCTCCTTCCCTAACCTCTTTGCAGCCCATATTTTTAAAATCTAACACCAAAAAAAATTAAAACACCTCTCTCTCACTTTGGCTTAGCTTTTATGTGGTTGTAACTTCTCTTTTGGCTAAAATATCACATTGTCTTTTCATTCTCTATACAATCTTGTTATTACATTCTTTCATCTTCACATTTGCAAGCTAGTAATTATTATGGTTTAAAGGTTCTCTAATAATTTGTGTTGCAAGCCACTTACTATTATATTTTTAATGTTATTTGTAACACCCCGCCGCGCAACCCTAGAGGAAGTTGCATTTAACTACTCAAACGGAATTTTTTTTTTTTTTTTTAAAGAATAAATAATAAGTAAGTTCACTAACTAATGCCAACAACCTCTAAGGTTACGAGACAAAGGTTATATAGAACCTCAACAAAGAACATGAATAAAAACCGTGCTAATTATTTAATTAATGAAATAACACATACATTCCAAGTAAGATAACTTAACAACAAGCAAGAGATAACTTTCAAATACATTAATCCATTCATTAAACAATAAGGTTAAAACACTCATTCCCCGAATGAGGCAAGTCCAACAATTAGGATTACCATTACAAATTCTACCTCGAGAACAAGAGGGGTAATAATTACAAGAATAACTGAAATGGAAACAAGTAAGAACTGCAACAGAAACCACGAGCTCTCCAACTGGAAGTCTCGTCTACAAGAACATGAAGAAAGAACCCAATGGATTTAGGTGCACGCCACCCAACCAAGTGGAACCAAAGGTCCACCCCCCGTGCTAGGAGATAGTAACCAGAATATCTATCCAATGACATCGACCTCTAGACATAGGCTAACAAACCATACTGAAATAAATACAGTGACATCGCGGACACAAGGTTACAATGCTTCCAGAATTATATAATCCATATTGTTGACCTAGGAGAAGTGTCATCACAATGTTACATGGGTTACCCTGGTGAGTCTTCCCAGGTCCCGGCCCCCATCTCGGGTTACCCTGGTAACCTCTAACGACTTCCGGCCCCTCATGTAAACCAATGCAAAATCAGTTATCTTTCGTAGAGACAAGATAACGATCTTGCCATTCCAGGCCTTCCCATCTCAACCCAAGTCTTTACAAGCCCTTGTGATCCTGAGCGAGGCATAATTATCTTATTAAGTGTTTGATACTACATGATACTCTAATCAGTTAATAAGTTATCACTGGATTAACTAACTTACAACGAGTTACCCTGGCACCCCTTCGTGTGCCGGCCCCCGTTACAAGCCACTCCTCTAAGACGACACGTGGAACAACTCCACAACCCAAGGGTACACAAGTGCTACACAAGGATATCACATCCCTAACCATGACATATAGTCAATACACTCTCGTTCGTGATAACCAGGGAACAAACTAGTTAAACGCACTACCCAAGGCCATCTATGGTTGACTACACAGTACGACAACCCACAGACTGAAATCCCAACTGGAAGACTTGTTAAATATTAAAACCCACATTTCTCAATGATAACGCACGTAGATCAATACCAAGACAAGAATCAAATCTACTTTGGGTTCACTAAACCCATTTCCTCACTAGCATTCAATAAACAGTGCGTTAAATAAACAGAATTAATTACGCCATTTAAAAATCATTTTATTTCCACACAGCATTTAAATGCATAAAACATTAATTCGATATTAAAATAAAATATTTATTCCACAATCGATTCAACTTATTTTCTAAAAAAATAATATTCCCCATTTAAATAATGCAATAATAAAATAAAATAATTATTTTCAACATGATAATATTAACATTAATACTATAACTTTTGTTTAAATTTTCTCATAATATTATGAAGGACTAATAATATTAAAACTATTAAAAGCATTTTAATATTATATTGAATCATAATGATATTATGTAATAATAAATTGTAATATTAAATTATTATAATAATTATAATATCAAATATTATAAATATTATAATATTTAAAATATAAAAAATTATTTTATTTTAAAAGACTAAAAAAAAAAAAACCAAAGCCATGCCTCAGTTCGCGCGCCAACCCTAGGGTTGGGCCGCACGAACCTTGAGCAGCGTGCAAAGGCTGGGAGGGAAGATTCGGCGTTGGATTTTCTTACCAAGCGGCGCGGATTTTCCCATGGCGACCGCAGGAAGCGGCACCACCGGGGAGCGAGAGAGAGAGGGTGGCACGGGCGTTGGTGTCGCCATAGCCAAGGCGGAGCGACAAGAACAGTGACCAACGTGGGCGGCGTTGGTAGCGCTGCCACCGACTGTGGTGGCCACTGCCAACGCAGTCCGCGTGGGCCGCAAGCTGCAGGTTGGGGTGGCGTTGGGCGCGCTCCCCCACTACGCTTCCCAAGGAAGTGACGGTGGGGTGAGCCCCAGCCACCCCTTGTTTTTTTTTTTTTCATATATTTTTTAAAGGAATCATTTTTTTTCTTTCTATATTTTTTGAAAAACCGTAACCTAATAGCCTATTATATTAAAATTTTGATTTTTTTTTTTTTTTAAAGATTTATCCAAATTTGGCCAGCATAACCTTACAATATGAAATTATAAAAATAAATCCCAAACCTATATATATTTATCTAATTATAAATATATATATATCTAAATAACCATACAACCAAGTTTGAGGCTTCAAATAGATTGAAGAACAGCATGAAAACAAAGTAAAATTGAAATTACACTTGCAATTTAATCTTCCATTAACACAACACCATTGAATCAACAAAATTTCAATTAAACAAGATGATAACCTGATTCTCTTGAAGTATGCTGAAGATCCTGCTGTTGCTTTGAAACTCTCTTGAACTCTACAGATTCCACAAGCTTTTACTCCAAACCCACAAAATTAAGCAACCTTCCTCTTCTCTTTTCAATCTTTCCCCAAAAACTCCATTGTTGATTTTGTGAAGAAATTTCTAAGATAATGCAAAAATTCCTTCCAAAATCCTACAACAACCCTCATAAATTCCAGAAAACAAAAAAAAGGAAATATCTATTTTTTTGAATTTTTGAACTTCAAAATTGACTTTTAATCCATTTTTCTAATTTTTCAATTCCAACTCAAATTTGTATGCATTTCCAAAATGAATAATCTAAATCATTTCCACATAAGTAACTTAATCAATTAATAAAATAAATCTACCATAAGATTAAAATATTTATTAATTAAATTAAATCACTCAATAATTTAACCACATTTCTAACATTATTCTAACTTCCAAAATAACTGAAATCAGGCAATTAGAACAAAATAGTACAACTGGATCACACTAGGACCGACGACACACTACGACTAGGGTGACGACTCGGCACGGAAATCCTAGCTACTTTCTCCCAATCAAATGTCGTTGGGCAATGAACATGCTCGAACCTGTGAAACCAGGTGGAGTCGATGTCTTGTACCTATCAACCTGCAAACAACAAATATATCCACATGCAATAATATGTCATAAATAAGGCACGTCGTGAAGAGGAAATCACGAGATCGCAGGGCACTCACAAGCGAGTGATGCGATACCGTCCTCTTCACCAATACAGGAGTAATAACTGTCACATCTAACATAGCAGCATAATCGAAAGCATGAAACATCATAAATTAAATAACCACTTATGTTGATTCCAAACATGCCATATAATCACATCAAAATATAGTATCATCACATCAAGATACATTATGATAAAATAGTGATCCACTGTAATCAAGTACATAGTCAAAATACAACACAAAACTAAAGCATAAAGAGGAAACAACATAGTTCGCACAATAGAGCAAAGCGGAGGGGTGTTACATTATTTTTAGTGGTTTTATTGTTTTGTATTCGTAAAAACTTAAATTATTCCATCCAATTCTAATTGTCATCATGTTGTCGTTATTTGCATCTATTTATCATCTATCATCCAATTAATTAATAGTCATTTATCACATCACAAATTATTATTTATTAAATAATTATTATTTCCCATTTAATCTCATTATCCTTTTAAATAAATAATAATTTATTATTTAATTAAATGATTTCTTATTATTCATTTATCATATCACATATTATTATTTATTAAAAAATATATTTCCCATTTAATCTCATTATCCATATAATTAAATATTATTTAATTATTTAATTAAATGTGATCTAATTATCCATTTTTAAATAATTTTCATCTTCACTCATCACTTAACTCCTATTTTCTCTTCAGTCAACTCCATCATCACTACTCAATTAACTTAGTCTTCATTTTGAAACTCAATCTTCTCTCATGAGTTAACTCTTCTCCATTTTAGAAATCTCTTTAGTCTTCACCAGTTAACTAAGCATGGAATTGGAAACTTTATGTGCACATTTATCCATCATTTTAATTATAAAATTCAATATTATTCTCTCATGACTTGAATTGGAAAAAATTTAATTTTAGTTGAATTGACTCCATTGATTTTCTAGTTAATTTAGGTTTTAATCCTCATCCACATCTCCTAGGTCTATAAATTCAATCATTTTCTTCATCATTGGGATCAATCATATATCTAAGCAAGTCTATTTTATCAAATCTATCACACATTTTCATATTAGTGTTATGCTATTTGAGATTGCATCCACATACCTACAAAGCAAAGCAACATCGCATTATTGATTTTTGAGGTTTACATAGTGGATTTCATAGGTTGAAAATAATTTAATTTAAAATTATTTGCATTTAAGTTCTTTTAATTTCTAGCTTATCATTTTCAATGCTTACAATATTCTTCATCTCTTTGTGGTTTGGAGGAAACATATCTTGTTCTTCTCCATTGAAGATCCTTCAACCATGATAATTTTCCTCATCCTCTAAAGGTAATGGTGGTTTATTTCTAGTTTTATTTTGAGTTTTATCATGCTTACACTCATCACATATTTTCTTATTCATTCTTCTCCCTTAGCAATATTAGTAACTCATCTTCTCAATTTTTCCATTTCAACACGCAATTAGAGTGAGAAACACACTAATTGTTATTATTACATTTCATGTATCCAATGTTGTTCTTAGTCATAACTGAATGTAGGTTAAGAACACACACTAAAATTACATAAATTTCCATATTTTGATTGCCCATTGAGATCCAAAAACCAAATTTAGGGCTTGATCATATTGACAAGCTCCAAAGTAATCACACCCTTTGTCTTTTTTCAACTACAGGTGTTTTTACTAGAATTTTCACATAGATCTTTTGTATTCATTCTCTCTTATTATATTTATGACATTTAAATTGGTGTATTTATATGCTACTTGCTTTATTTTTTAACATTTAGATTATTTCAAGGGCCCTTCAAAACCTATTTTTTCTTTAATAAAAATATAATTTAGATTATTTCACCGTATTTTTATTATTTTATTGTACTATTTCATAATTATCTATTATTTTCCTTGTGTTCCTACTTCATATTTTTTTTCCAATTGACATACATATGATATTGAAAGTGCATTGTCATCCAAAAAGGCATTGTCAACTCAATTTCATTTTGGTAAATTTGATGAATTTCGAATTAAGAAAATCAACTTCTGACTGCGTCATTTTGGTGAATCTAATGATTTTCTAATTTCCTAAAAACTTCTAATAATTTTTTATTTCTACTATCAATACATATAATTTCTTCATAAATGCTTTCATAGTAAATGATAGTGCATAATTCAACATAGATTATGATTCTATATTAGATGATGTATTAATATATTTTGAAGATATCATTTGATATATTTCTTGTATTCTTGCTAGTTCTAGTGTTGAAGCTATTCAAATTAATCCATGCTTCACATCTTGGCTCATTACACCTATTGTTAAGGAACCTAATCATCAAAAAAAATATATTAATCAATAGATATTTTTATAATACCTCTAACTTTCATCAGATCTTTGTTCATGGGGTACTTGATTCACCCCCACCTTATCAAATAATTATTATTTCTTGAGGTTTTCCTAATGACTCCAAGATCCTCCTTTGTTAGCATGTCTTGTTTCATTATTTCTTCCTCATATCTATACCTTAAGCTTCCCCTAATATTAACTTTCTTGTGGTAGGGAATACATATAACACATGAAAAAATTGGTAAACTAATCATATGTCTATTTCTCTTCCTCTATCTAATCTAACTCTTCCTTTAGCTCCATCTATTGGACTCTTAGGAATATTAGAGTATGATCTTATCAAACAACTTCAGCCTACACAAGCTAAGATCTCCCTATGGGATTTGATTCAAAATTCACCTTTTTATCATGATACACTTTAGAAATATTTACAAAAGATTCCTAGTCATTCTATAATAGCCACTTTAATCAATTATATTTACACTGACATGATAGAAATTACTTTTCTCCCTTCTAAACTCTTTTCTTTTGAATTCTGACAACAAAATCTTCTTCTAAACATGGTCAATATTAATTCTATTGAAATTACATGGACATTAATTAATAATTGTTCTAGTCTTGCTAATATTAATTCTATTGAAATTACATGGACATTAATTAATAATTTTTCTAGTCTTGCTATTTATAATCTTGAGTTCTTAAAGTGTATTCATGTTGATACTTCTAACCTCACCCCTTCAAAGGTCTTTAATAAAGGTTTTGATAACATCAAATGAGATCCTTTAGGTATCACATTACCTATCTGTTTTTATCTTATTACCCTTTCCACATTAATTCATGTTACATCAAGTAATTTTCCTTATAATCCCCTTCCTAATAGACCATGAATTAATGTGATGGGGTCATTCCATCTACTTTAAATCTATTTAAAATTTTCATTTATGATGGTAAATTTTTCATGGTTAAAGTGGATAGTGATCCCTTTCATTATTGTGAAATTGTTGACACTACTTTTCTACCCCATGTAATATTTCTTCTACTATTTGTATACCAACACCATCTTCTTCCATTAATGAGGATAGACCACTAGTACCTCATGTTATTGATTTTGTATCTTCTCATGATATTTCTTCTTCTCATACATCCCTTGGTGATGATTGGATCTTTAGCAAGTGAATATAAGATTGAGCCCACTCGTTTCAATATTCCTATGATGCATATAAACCCACATGATTTTTTAAACCTCACTTAATTTCTCATGCCAAACCTATTTTCTTATAAAAATGTGATTATACAAATCATTTTGACCATGGTAATGATAATTATCCTTCTTTTATTAAACTAGAAATGTATTATGGCATGGTGTTCAAAATGCTCTCTAAACAAGTATAATGGAAAAAATCTTGGGTACATGAAACAAGGAATTAAGATCCACGTGGAACCTACACCTCATCTTTCTACCATGGGTTTAATTTTCAAACCTCCTCACCCATCTAAATTCTTCTTTTATCATTTTGTAAACATCTATATGATTTACTCTTCTTTAGAAACCCCCTTCTTTATTATACCCTAATTTAATTTCCAACTTCTTCACTTTAGATCCACCCTCTCTAGATTTATTTTGAATTGAAGAAGATTTAGCTAAATTCTTAGGGGTACCTATAAATTGATATTCCTATTTCACATCGGGATTATAGCTTCCCTTCTTATATTCATAACCAAACATACTTGAATCAGTCGGTCATGCTTACTAATGACTCAATTCTTTCTCTTTAGCCTTGTGATGAAATTTATACTATTTTTCTCTAAAGAATGTTCATCTCGTTCACAACTTCTCCATGACATTCTTAATCATATTGCATTGAAATAAGATGATATGTGTAGTATTGACAAGGAGGTTGAAGTTCATACTATTATTTAATACGTATGATAATCTATTTAAACAAAAGATCCCAAAATACATCCCAAGGTGGCTCTCACGGTAAAGGCTAAAATATAAATTTTTTTAATAGCTAGTTTTATTTTCCCTATTGACTACCCCCTTAAATATTTAGCATTGTAATTGTAGCCAAACCTAATGATCGTATTTAAATTTGTATTTATTCTCATGATTTAAATAAAGCTTTTTCTAAAGATAACTTTCCTCTTCCAAACATTGATATGTTTGTTATTTAACAATCAAAATTGTTCTTTTTTTTTTGGATGGTTTTTCAAGTTACAACTAAATTCTTGTTAATCCCCTTGAACATATAAAATAGATTTCACTTATTGAAGGAATTTTTTCTATTTTTTCATTCCTTTTAGTTCGAAGAACACAAGTGCTACTTACCAATGGATAATGACCCTTATCTTTGATAACTTTATACAAGATAGTTTAGAGGATTATGTGCATGGCATCCTAGTTAAATATGTTTTTGATAGATGCATGTACACAATATTCACACCATATTCAAACATATTCATCTTTAAAACATGGATCTTAATCCTAAAAAATGTGTGTTTGGTTTGGATAGTGGAAAGCTTTTTGGTTTTATTATTTCTTGTTGGAGAACTCAAGTGATACTAAGAAGATCGGTGTTTTCATTAACATGCCACCTCCTCGAAGCATTTTTCAAATTTATAGCCTTCAAGGTGGAAACCAAGCTATCCATAATTTCATTTCATATTTATCTACCACATTATGCCTTTCACTCAATTACTTAAGAAGGATGTAAAATTCTATTTAAATGAAGATTATCAAAAATATTTTAGTGATATTGATTTTTATATAATCCTCCTATCCTCATGTTTTTCATTCCTAATTGTCCCCTTATTATTTATACTATAGACACCTAGAAATTTCCCTAGTTTAACTAGTCCCTATCACCTAGTCTTGATCAACAAAATATATCACCTAATCTAGTCCCCTTTACCCAAAGTCCATCACTTAATTAAATATTCATATTATTTAATTAATCCTCTTTTCTATCTCACCTCACAATAAATCAATAAATAATTACCATTTTCCACCTATTATCCATCTCACACATGACTAACATAATTAAATAATATTATTATTAATTATGCATATATTCCATCAACATGTTCCAAGAATAAAGAGCACCTAAGAACACTTGTCCTTATGGTCCCATCATTCTCTCAACCCAACCCAAGAATATAGCCCTCCTAGATGCACACATCCCTTATTTCCCCCATGCCACAATTGCTTACTAAACTTAGTAAGTTCATCATAGCCATTCACCAACTAACAACCTCCATCTCCAACCTTTATACTCCCCTTGATCCTAGGGAAATCCTCTCAAGCATCCTTCATTGTTGATCTCGCCATCAAATCTTGACCATCCATTTCCCCTTCCAAAATTATATAAATTTAGGCACTCTTTCCTTCATTCCATCAATCATCACTTTATGCTAGGTACATACTATCAAAACATATATCTTCAAGCAAAACAACATCCATATATCGCTAGTCATTGGAGAAAATCAAATCACAATGGATTTTATGGTAACTTTTGAGTTTATTGCTTCTATCATTGTCTTGTTTTGAATTCCACTATGAGCTCTATCTAGAGCTTTTGCTTGGCTTGAAGTAGGAACTTGCATGCTTGTTTCTTTCTATTTTACATTTTAAATCTCTAGAATTACATATACATCTACCTCCACTCACATGTTGAGTGCTCTTCTTGCCCAAATCAGTGAAAAAGTCAAGGAATGTGTTATTTATTATATCAATCACACAATAATAGATATTAACTTCACTACACCACTCTTAAAAAATAATGTTTAGCTCTTATTTTTGCCAAAAAACCTAACATTATTTTCTTCATAATGAAACTCAAACCATTATAAAATTTGATCATCTCAAACATATTTTTTAAACTAAATTGTCTAGATGTCTTGGTAGGTGGGTTATGCTTGTTATTGAATTTGATTTAAACTTTGTTTCTTGAAAGAAATAAAATGACAAGCTTTGGTTGCTCACTTAGTAGACGCCCTTTCTCCTTTTCTATTTCCCACTCCTAATACTTTTTTGGATGAGCCTATTTTCATAGTTGAATTATAACATTCATGAGAGATGTATTTTTATTATTCACTATACAAGACTAGCTATAGATTGGGCATTATCTTGGTTTCCCCTGCTCGAAAACCTATCCATCTTTATTTTAGCCATAATATCACATGTAAAAATAACATTGCTAAATATGAGGCCATTATAGTTGAGTTGTATGATAGAATTTCCATTGGTATGAATTCTTGTACTATATATGGTGATTCAAATTTGATCATATGACAAATAATAGGTGAATACTAGGTTAAACAAGACAAGCTTTCTCTTTATCAAGATTTGGCTTTGTCTCTTCTTATCCATTTCTCATCTTATACATTTAATATTATACCTAAAAAAAATAACCAACATGTTATGCAATGGATAGTGTTACTTCTCTTTTGTCTTTAATTCACCCCACTAATGATTTCCATTTCCTCATCCACATTCTCACTTCTACTATCACAAATTATTATACATAACTTTTTACTATGTGATTGATTCGAGTGAATGGTATGCAAAAATCTATGCTCATTTAAAGGATGGCACCTTCCCACCTAATTCCTATAAAATTTTACATATTCAAATTCAAAAGAAAACATTACATTCTTCTATCTAATGTCTTAAACTACCATGGTTACAATGGCCTTATTTTACATCGTTTAACTAAAGATAAAACTACTATTGCTCTCTAAGACGTATTATTTTTTCTTGTGGAGGTCATTTAATGGTAAAACATTAGTTTAAAAATTTATTCAAATGGTATATTATTGGTATAAAATGGAGCAAGATTCTCATGGCTTTGTCAACAAATGCCCTCAATGTCAACATCATAATCTTATTCAATCCCCTACAGACGAGTTATAACTTTACACCTCTTGTCCATTTTCTATTTGGAGACTTAATTTAATTGGTAAAAAAAATACCATCCTCTTGGTGACATATATTCATAATTACCGATATTATTAATTCACTAAGTGGGTAGAGGCTATTCCACTTCACTCTACTACTACTAAAGTCATAATTTTTTCTAATGGATTATACTATTTCTTACTTTGGGCATTCTTGGACCTTTGTTTATGATAACGATTTGTTGTTTAAGAACAAATACGTGAATAATTTTTTGATAGATTTAATTTACATCATTTATCTACACCATATTGTCCACAAACCAATGGTCAAGTTGAAGCCCCCGATGAAATAAGCAAATCATGTGCAAAATTGTGAAAAAAACGTGATAAAGATTGACATGCTCAAATTTAGTCTACATTGTGGGCTTATCATATGTGAATTCATACTCCCACAAGTAGTACCATGTATTATCTCGTCTATAGTGTTGAAGATATAATGTCTTAGTAACTTGAGATCCCTTCTCTTTGAATTTCACTCCATGGGCTTATTAATGATAATGCCTATCATGAGTATCATATTCAAGAAACTAAAATGTTTGATGAGCATTATGTGAATGCTTTACAACACCTTTAGGCTTACCAAATCTAGCTTAGACAATCCTATAATCAACATGTTCTTCCACATTCTTTCTAAGTTGGCAATCTCATTATTTATGAAAAGTAATATAATATAGGTTTGCCTCAAAAAGAAAAATGTAATTTAGTCCTACTTGGTTGGGACCTTATACCATTTCCTAAATTTACAATTTAGGTGTTTACAATTTAATTACATTATATGGATAACCTCTAAAAGAATCTATTAATAACATTCATCATCATCACTATTATGTATAAAAAATATTATATTTTAATTTTTATCTTCTATATGTTCATCCACTATCTCTTCATGGTGCACATACCAATCATTCATCATATGTGACATTTATGGCATTGATCCAATCACAATGTCACACATTTAAGTTATTTTCCCCACACAATTTTAGGCATTTTAGTTCCTTTCTTCCTCCCCATACTTGAGTTTATATTCCTCTAACCTACAAGTGTTCTTATTAAAGTTTACTCAAGTTCTCATTTAAGTAAGCTTTTTATTGTGCTTTATGAAATTATTATCATTAAATTCATGTTAATTTTTTAATCATTATTTGCATCATGTATAATTGGGCAAATAATTATGTAAATAAAACATTGATCCATATAAAATAATTAACCAAATTAAACATTTAACATTGTAAAAGTTAATATTTTCATACCAACATAATCAAAATGCTCGTAAAATCAAAATTATATACTTCCATGAGTAACTTCATCTATACACATCTATAATAAAACCTCATAACACATGTCATAGTCTAGTCTATTATATGTGTGTGTGGTTGATATCAATACTAACTACCAATAGGAAACCTATATATTGGACATACCAAGTGCTTTTGATCCTTTGTTCACATAACTTCAAAGATAATGGAAGAGCCCTATGGACACCTATTATGTCCAATTGTTATATCTACCATACATCTTGATCTATATAGCAACATCACTACATGAAAGTTGAAATATTAAAAAGATGATCAAATTCAACCAACATAATTGCATCCATAATTATGAGCATACCAATAATTGGCCCAAAGGAAATCTCAAACCAAAAGTAAGCATGATGTACTTGGAAGGAATAATGTGTCCACCTATATAAATGTAATGCTTCGTAGTGTTGCATTTTCATTGATAATGGTTATATTGGTTCCATCCAAGTTGATTTTATGTAGGATTTGTGGATCTCATCTCCAATGCCTCAATGAACATCTATTTTCAACATGTGCAGAGCATTTATGAAAAGTGTATTAGTAGGAAGATTGTTGACATCAATACTAATTACCAAGTGTATATCAAGTGTTCTTAATCCCTTGCACACATAACTTCAAAGATTATGGAAGAGCCATCAATGAATAACTATCATGTTCAATTGTTATATATGTCATATATCTTAAACTATAAAGCAACATTGCTACATGAAATATAGTTGAAACATTAAAAGAATTCATGTCATTCAACCAAAATAATCACATGTGAAATTGACCATTTTACTTGCAAATTTTAGGATAGCATGGAAACTAGAACTTTGTCCAACTAGCTTTGCAAAACCTAGGCCCCCAAATCTCTAAACCATACAAGATTGTTGGTGGCATTGAAGTTTGGAAGATAGGCAATTTTGTTTCAACATCTTGAAAGTGGAGCTTGAAACATTGTCTCATGTGTATTTAGTGTCATTACAACAAGTAGTTCTAGCATATGTAAGTCTTGAGGCTGCTTGATTAGAAGTTGTCTAGGAATAGCATCGAGTGCCTCTTAAAAGTCAACAAAACAACAATAAACCTTACAATAATGAGCTCTTCTTCAATTATTGCTCTAAACCTCAATATATGATCTATTGTTCAATGTCTAAGGCCTGCCTTTCTTATAACCCAATGTTTCTTAAAATCTTAAAATGTAGAAATCAAATCATCCAACACTATAGCAAATAGCTTACTCAAGGTGTGCCAAATCATGATGGTCCTATAATTATTTGGCTCTTACTGGTTTCCCAATTTAAATATGGTACAAATGATATGAGATATTTATTAGGGTGAGAATCTGTGAGAAACATTCATGTTAAAGACACCAACAATGTGTTGCTAGGAGAATTGGGGCGATGATTATGAAATTTGGCTCTTAGGTTTGTCAACTACTCTACCTATCTTGAGTTCGAAGACAGCTTGCAAATACAATATGATTTGTAAAGAAACACTTATCTTGCAACCTATTGCACAAACATTTACCTTGCAACTTGTTGCCCTCTTAAATTGAAAGTTGGTTTAGAATGTTGTAAATAAAAGATGTGTAACTGGACCTAGTATCTTTGTCAAAAATGGCGCGAGGATTTCCTTGGTAGGAAGTTTATCAAGAAGGATTTAGCATTGAAACTAAACAAGTCAAGTACGTCTCTCATTTATTCAAATATAGCCTCTTCTTTTTGCATCAGAAACAACAATAAACATTTTGGATATCCTTTTTCCTATAAGGATGTTGGCGAATAACATGACTTGTAAGCCTGTGAAGAAATCTACAACTACTAACAAACCAAGCATTACGAGGGCAATGTCCAAGTAGGGGGTGAAGGCTAGTGGAATGATTGAAGGGTTGTATTCCGATTTTGTTCTAGAGATAAATTCAACTTTTTCGATTGGATTATGAATTGAACTTACGTCAGCAAGGTTTAGTTCCAAGTTTTTAGAACATATATCTAACACAAGAGTCAAATTCCTCCACTTGACTTATGAAGGTCAACGGGTCTCGTACAAGGAAGGTAAGCAATACCCATTAACCTCTAGGTCATGGCAGAGCTCTTTCCTATACTTTGAGAACCATGTGAATCCACAGAAATTTGGTAGAGGCTTGTTTTGTAATCTTTGTGTAGATAAAATCTTTAATTCGGATAACATCACATGAAGACCTTGGACAAGAGAAAAGAGAAACTCTACCGAGTTCCATAAAGCAATTGAGATAGATGTATGAAGGCAAAGCACCAACTTATGGAGTCATGATCTTTAATAAGGCCATGACATTTCATTGCTGCATTTTTACAAGAGTAAATATAGATAAATGTCAGTGGCATGATGCAATTTAACGTACAGCAATCCGCTTCAGTAAATTTTGTTGTTGTGGCATATATAAGAAAGCATTGCTACTAAATCTGGTCGGATCTAACTTTTTATCTGCTAGATTTATCTGATTCGATCTTGTTTTTTTGGCCTCCTAAACCAGATTGAATTTTCAAAATCAGTAATTATGTAAAAGGCAAAGTAGCCAGGAGACGCGTCCCCTCGCCCCCCCCCTCCCCCCCCCGAGACGCATCTCGGAGACGGAGATGTGTCTCCGATACCACACCAATCTCTTGAGACGCCAAAAAGCAACTGGAGACTTTTGAGAAGTCTCTTGCCGTCTTCGAAGTCTCCGATCTCAAACATTGGCGTCTCCCGCAAAGTCTCCCTCGTCTCCCGCCAAGTCTCCGCATTTTTAAGGGAAAAAAGGTGAAAAAATATAAAGAAATGCGATTTTAGGAGAACTCCGCACCATTTCACACGGCAAAAGCAAGCTCCAGAGGCGGCACTGAGATTGCAGAGGCGACGGCACTAAAGACTGAACAAGGTAAGTATTACAAACTTATAGTTTACTATTTTATTTTTTAAATTTTGTTTTTGTTTTTTGTTTGCATTTGGTATTTGCTTGGCCCGTGGGCATTCTTTATTTCTTTGTTTGAATTAAATTAATAACAGTAGCAAAGGAAAAATAGGGTTGCATGGAAATAAATTTCAAAATCCCTCTTGAATAATGAATAAAAAAACAAATTTCATAGCAGTAGCAAAGGAAAAATAGGGTCGATGTAATAAAAAAACAAATTTCATGCTCCTCAAATTTCAACTTGAAATCATCTTGTCAAACCATATAGCATGTATTTTTTTAAGATACATGATCACTGTTAGATGAAAGGAGCAAAATGACACAATACAACAAATGCATTTTTTAGATTTTCTAATAGAAAGAATTTTTTTTTGCTTCAAGTCAAGCAGATACCGTGGAAGAATTTGAGTAATCATAAAATGATGACAAAACAAGTGTCAAGATTAGTCTCAAAACAAAGTAAAAGAAATCAAAATTTAGCTTGCACCAACCTCCTGAAATTGAATTCTCAGTACCCACTACCCCTTGATATAGATACAGCTGAATTTGACAATTATAAAACAATCTGAATTTTTTTAAAATAGACTGTTGAAACTTGAATGTGTTGTGTGATGACTGCTGTGTGCATTGTGCAATCAATAGTCATGATTCATTTTTATAATTTCCTTAAAAGACTAACTCTAATGATCTAATCATTGATAATGTCTTTTTGTTCTTTTTTTTGTGTAGAATTTGAATCATTGAATCAAGAATGTCAAGTGGGGGAAACAAACAAGTCGGCATGTATCCATTGTGGAAGTATGTTGATCGTGTTAAGGGGCCAAGGGGTACAAGTGGAACATCCACGATCTCATGTAAATTATGCCCAATGTCATGGCAAGGTACTTACACGAGGGTGAGGGCTCATTTCCTTCACATACCTAGAAAAGGTGTTGATCCTTGTATAAATGAGGTGGACCGATATGAGGCTGTGAGGGATCAAGAAAGGGTTGATGGTAAAGTTTCTAATATGAGCTATCACGCTTCAACAACAGGGGTAACGGGGGCAACTGCTGCAAATCAAACTCAAATTAGAGAGGCAAAGGTTGATGTGTCTTCAAGAGATGTAGCAGGAGAAAGTTCTCAGTCTCACAAGAGGCCACACATTGGTAGCTCAAACCCCATTGGTAGATTATTTGATGTGCAAGGTCAAGAAGCAGTTGCACGCTTTTTTTATGCCAATGGAATACCGTTTAATGTTGCTCAATCACCTTTCTATACAGAGATGGTCCAAGCAATCAGCAATGCACCAATTGGATATAAACCACCTATGTATGAAAAGCTTCGCACTACTCTAGTTGATAAAGAAAATATTCGATTAGAGCAACAAACTGCACCATTGAAAAAAGTGTGGGCTTCAAAAGGATGCAGCATTGTGATGGATGGGTGGATAGATACTAGAAACCGTCCACTACTTAATATCATGGTAACATGCAGCAAAGGGCCTTATTTTTTGAAAACATTATATTGTTCGGGGCAAGAAAAAAATGCAAAGTATCTTTTTAACCAGCTATGTGACGGCATTGAGAAGGTAGGGGCATCACATGTAGTCCAAGTTGTTACAAATGTTGCCCCTGTTTCTAAAACAACAAGCATGTTGGTGCAAAAGAAATACAAGCATATATTTTGGACACCATGTTGTGTGCATTCGTTGAATAATGCACTCAAAGATATTGGCAAGTTTGAGTGGGTTTCAGCTTTCATAGAAAAGGGCAGAAAAATTCAAATGTTTATATGCAACCATCACCAAACACAAGCTATTTATCAAAAAATTGCCAAAGTGGAGTTTCTCAAACCAACTGATACAAGGTTTGCTTCTTATTTTATTCTTCTTCACCGTCTTTGTGAAGTGAAAGGTGCTTTGTGTTCCACGGTTGTTAGTGATGCATGGGCAACTTGGAGGCAATCTACATCAAATGATGCAGTTGAGGTGAGAGGTATGATACTTGATGACCGTTTTTGGGCTGATGTTAAATTTGTTGTGGACTTTATTCAACCCATATGTGAGGTGATCAAATTTGCAGATTCAGACAAGCCATGTTTGGGGGAAATTTATGAAGAAATAGATTCCATGTGTTAAAGAATTAAGAACATAACAGATGCAAAAGATCCTTCACTATATCCTTTGATAAGAGAAAAGTTACATGGAAGATGGAACAAACTTAACACACCCCTTCATTGTGATGCCTATGCCTTAAATCCTAAATGGCATAATATAGAAGAGACCAATAAGAGGGCTCCATATGAGGATAGAGAGGTAATGAAGAGGTTTTGGGCTGCAATAAAAAAAAAATATGGCCGAGGTCGAGGTGAGGAAGCATCAGTTATGAGGAGTCAATGGAATAAGTTTTCACGTGGGCATGGTGACTTTTCTTCCGTGGAAGCTTTATATGATATGCGAGCACAGAAAGACCCTATAGAGTGATGGTGGAACCATGGAGGTGAAACACCTGAATTGCAATCAATTGCTATAAGATTACTCTCACAAGTAGCTAGCTCTTCATCTTGTGAGGGAAATTGGAGTAGTTATGGTTTTATTCGTTCACTAAAGAGGCACCGATTGGGGTCAAAGAAAGCAAAGAACCTTGTGTACATTCATAGCTCACTTCGCCTTCTCTCTCATGTAGATCTTGGATACAATGAGGGTCCTTCAACAAAATGGGACCAAATTTCACCTGATGAAGATGTTGCAACCATAGTGGATGAAGCGGTTGAACCAAATGGCCTTATTGATTTACCCCCAGTTCTACTACCAACAGAGGAACCTGAGTTAGAGAATAATGAGCATTTGGAGAGCATCATAACTGAGGACCTTGACATGGATGATGTCACTGATGTGGTGTAGATGATATGAGATATCAAATAGATTTCTGATTTTTGTTTTTTGTTTGCATATCAGCCAATCAAACTATCAATATTTCTGAATTTCAATATGTAATCGAATATGTAAATGTCAAATGTGCATTGTGAACTATGATTATGAAATTTCAAATTTGAAGTATGAACTCTTAGTCTCTTTGACACAATGTGACAATGATATTTGGATTTGAATTTTGTGTATTTAAAGTTACTACTGCTATTGTTTTGAAAGTTCAATGTCATTATATTTTCATATTTTCTATATATTATAATTTTTTATATTAAAAAAAAAAATGGCGTCTCCAAGTACCTCCGTCTCCTATTTTCAAAAAAATGCCATACCGGTACCAGTACCAATCTCCCGTACCAGTACCAGTCTTCGTCTTGCAGCAACTATGGTAAAAGGACTCATCACACTTAACCTATGTTGTTTTCAGCATTACCTGCTTTGATTGTCACTCTATATTTATTTTGTTGCATTAAAGGTTTGGATACAAACAGCCTGCAAGTCTCATGTCCATTTTATTGAACCTCAATCTTATGTCTAGTCTACTGTTTGCATTTAAGCACTGTGCATGGATGTTCAGCAAAGCTATATTTTGGGACATAGCACCAGCATAAAGCATATTTAAGAGTTTCTTTTCTCTCAGTTTCTTGAGTAGCATGAGGAAACCTTTAGCATTGTGACCACCAATTTCACATAAAAACCAGATTTTGAGGTTCATTCTACTTCGAGTGGTAGTCCCTGTTGAAATTACCATATTTTCCACATGATAAGGAGAAATGACCTTCCTCCAACATAAACTCATTCTTGCTATCGTCACCATCACAACTACACTTTGCATCTTTGTTTTTCACCTGTGCTGTACAAAATGTTTCGCATATGTGAAGTGTCGAAGAGTTTCATCAAGGATAATGAAAATATTCGCTACGTTTGTGATGTGCCCATTTCACAAATGCAACCCCCATCCCACCCCAAGGAAATGGTTTAATGTGTTTTCCCTTTTCCTACGTGTACTTTTGAAGATTGCAATTAATATATGATGAATGTTCAAATAATAAATGCTGGATTTTTTTAATTGAATGTCTACTTATCTCAGAATCGGGTATTTAATTTTATCACCTATTACAGTTATTTTAGTCAATGCCGTATTTTTCGGTCATTTGTGGTGGCTATGCTTGAATTCTGTAATCACTCTTGTAAACTCTGTTTTGGCCAATATTTTCACACATAGTCAACTTAAGTCTATCACGCATGAGGCCAAAGCCTCTATGTCCAATCAAAAACATATTAAATCCGAATTACAGAACAGAGTAAAAGGCCAGAGTTTCTACACCTACCTCATTATATCTTGAACTCGAATTTCTAAGCTGGTCATAAATCCAGTCTCTCTGACTGGACCATAATTTCTTAAACCTGAATTTCTATCCCAGTCTGCAATGTGATTTTCTATGTTCAATATGACAACAGTTTATTTACTAGTCCACATGTTAAACCCAAGTTCCTGCACCAGTTTCTATACCTCTACACAAAATTGCTATTCACGTATCTTTATGTGAGGATACACAAGATTTACAACTTTGTTAGAACCCAAGTTGGTGAGCTAAAGTATCCCAACAGGAGAAGTAGCAATGGATTGACAACGCTACTATAAGATTTTCCCTGCCATTTGCATTCTCTGTACAAAAATAATTCAAGATTATAGAGTATATATAGAACCCTCTCCCTTCCCATTTGGAATTATAGGAAAATACTAATATCATTTGTTCTTTTTTGATCAACTACACCCTAAATTTATTTGGCATTGGCTCTCAATACCCCCATAGTATACACTACGTACGGAGAAGAAAAGTCCTTTCTATTGAGTCTATAAGTCTTCATCCCAAATATGCTCAATACATCATATTTGTCAAGATAATTAACCTATATTTTGTTATAATTGTTTGATACTTAATATCTTGACTACCCCAAAATAGCAAAAAAGATTGCTCTTTATTGCTCTTTTCAATGCCTGTGGACCTGTTTCACATCACTTTTTATGTCTTAAAGAAAATTTTATCACAACCCCTTTTCCTTTCCCTGCACTATCCTACCACCCTCCACGGATATACCAAAATCGGAAAACTGCATAAGGCTTTTTCTCCTAAAGCTTTGATTATGAGAATATATAAGCTTGATTAAGGTTAATGTAACCTTAATCCTCACTGTGCAAGGCATATTAAATTCCTCAAACTTGCAATGCATACTGGTAAAGTCCTCATTGTTTCCTGACTTTGTTGTTTAAAGGGCTCCTACGAAATCTCTTCTTTGTTTTATCAAATGTTTATGGTCCAATCTTCTTGAAGAAAAACAAAATTTACTGGAAAAACCTGACTTCAGATAAGAATAAACATTGAAAAGATGACATCAATTGGATATATGGTGGTTCTTGAATGCAACATGAAAATTTTCAAAAAAGGAATAATGAAAATCAGGAGTTACTCTGAACCCGGTAGACTTTAATCAAACATGCAATGACTTATCAATTCTAGACATTGAGCCCAAATTAGGCTTGTTCACATGGACCTGATAACCACCAAGAAGAACAAGTCATTGTAGAAAGACTTGACTGCTACCTCGGTCCAGAATGGATTGCCTCAGGTCTAAAATTTTGTTCTTATATTCCAAAAATTCCAAGGCTAATATTGCTGTATCTGGAAGATGATTCCAAGCCTAAGAAAATCCCCATCAAAATTGAATGCATGTGGATGCAAGATCCATTCTTTGAGGACAATCTTAGAAAAAATCAAAAAGGTGGGCAAACTAGGCAAAAGAATCTATAGCGTCAAAAGGGAGCTACAAAAAGGAAACAAGAGAAGCTTCAGTGATCTATTCTAGAAAAGATTTAGGATAATCACAATGTGAATAGTGGAAAAAATTTAGGATAAATTTGCCCTCAAACACATAGATCAAGACAATTACTAGATAGGAAAGGATCTAAGAGAGGAGCTATACAAACTTTGGCAAAGACCTTTTGGAAGCAAAAATGCAGAACAAAATAGCTGAAATAAAGGGAGCAAAACACGAAATTATTTTGCCTGTCTAAAAATCAAGAGAAGCAGTTTGTTTCAATAAGCATTTATTAGAAGAATAAATTGATGGAACTAAAATCAAATTAAGCTCCTTCAAAATATCCCTTCTCTGATTTTAGATAGGAAGAGTTATTAGTCCTTACTATTCCCATATGAGGTAAAGAGAGCAGTTTTCAGTATGGGCCCTGACAAGACCTCCGGACCTGATGGATGTCATGCTGTTGTTTTTAAAATTTCAGCATATTGCGAGTGTCAATGCAGTGACTGACAGAAGATTCTAAAAAGAGGAACTTTTCAAAGAATAAAATACAACCTTCTTGGACCTTATATCCAAAAAAAAGCAGAATCTTTCAATGACACTCCACTTATTGCTGTGTGTAACATTTTCAATTAAGATAAGAACTGAATTAGTCGAGTCCGAACAACAATAGATTCAATCATCATTAATAATGAAGGCAACAGCAAAGAAGTGGCCAATTTCTAACAGAATTTGTTAAAAAATGACTATAAATCAAACTATGCTCCTAACATATCTCTTGTCTGATTCTTGATAGGGATGATCAGTCCTTACTGGCTCCCATATACCCAGAAGAGTTAAAAAAGCAATCTTCAGTGTGGGCCCTGACAAGGCCCCTGGAGATGATTTAAATGGATTCAATGCATTCCTTTTCCAAAAGCTTTGGCATAAGGTAGATGATGATGTAGTAGATGCCACGGAAGACTCTAAAAAGAGAGGAGATTCTGAAAGAATGAAATACAACCTTCTTGGTCCTTATTTCAGAAAAAGAAGACCCAGAATATTTTGACATTTCTTGGCCCATTCTCTGTGTAAAATTGTCGATGAAGATAAAGACACAGATAATGGCTAATAGATTGAAAGGAAGACTGTAAAATGTCATTGCAGACGAGCCAAGAGAGTTCGTTGCAGGTTGACAAATTCTAGATGGAATTCTATTGCTTGAGAACCCTTACACTCTATTCATCGCATGAAAAGGGCAAGAATGCTGACTATATTGGACAAGAACAAAGAATATAGCAAGCTGAACCAGACTTGCTTCAATAAAGTCCTTGCTGAGTTTGTCTTTTCATAAAGAGCCAATGGGTATGGACTCTATGGAGTGTTTGTAAATGAGATTCCAGCAAGTTTTTTGTTTGGACCATATGGAGTGTTGGTAAATGAGATTCCAGCAAGTTTTTTCCTGGCCTCAAGAGGTCTAAAAGTAAAAGGGCCACCAAGAATGCTCTGGAACCTTTTCCTTTATCTCTTCATAATGGAGGAAGCTCTAGGTTGAGCCACAAGAACACTCAAGGGGAGCGGGGGTGCAGAATTTGAAGGGCCTGCAGGCTTCTTCCACAATCCAGAATATTACTCATCTACACTTTTTGGATGATACACATCATAGGAAAACCAACTATAGAGAAGGCCAGATGCTTCAAGCATATATTGCCTGGCAATCTCCAAAGCCATTCCAATCTACATAATGTCCCTCTTCAAAACCCCCACCTGGACTATTAGACAATATAGACAATATCCCAAAAGGACCAATTTTTTAACTGGCTAGACCCTCATCATTGACTGGCTATGAGGAAAAAAGTTGACACTAGAAGCGTGCAACATGCAGTAAGAGGCAGCAGATTATCTTCTACTACAGTGTAGCACCAATTTTGAGATAAAATGGGCATATAGCAAACTGCACCCACTGCTCTCAAAGAGTGAATTATAGTTTGGAAGCAAAAACAAGAAGGGAAACCCTGGACATTGAAGAGACACAAGCAGATTGCCCTCACTATAAATGACGCCCAATGCTGAAAGGGTGGGGTTAAGATTGAGCCCTCTTTACCAAAAATAAGTTATAACTAATGGTTGCAAGAAAAATGGAGAGGAAATTCCTGAAAGGGATGCTAAGATCTTTTAAAAATGGTACATGATTTCCTCTCATCCTGTAGACATATAAAGTTTCTTAGGGTGACATGAATAGCCTTTGGACTGGTTCAGCACATGAGCAACAAGAATTTGAAGGGTGCAAGGCCATACCACTATCACTTGTTTTGGGATTTTAGTCATTTTCATGTATTCACAAGCTAGAAATAATAGTTCGCTTTCTAAGGCACACATATTTCTTAATTATTTAACATGTTTAGCAATCCTAGAAGTTTCACCAAAGATGTGAGAGTTGTACATCTTTACCTCAACACTAATGTGAGATTTCAAGTGGAAACATAGATAACCTTGAATCTTGATCATTTTATTAAGCAATATCTTGGCCCTGAAGATCTGAAATTGTCATGTCCTCTTTTGTGAACATTTTGCCTCTAGTGCAAATGCATGATTTGAACACCACTTGATTCATTCCAATAGCAATAAGCCCTATATGGCAGTGTCTTCATAAATTCATCAAAAAAATTCCTGCCTTCTTGGTCATATAGAGTGTGGTCCAAGTTTGTATTGGACTTCCATATGCTAGAGGTCAATCTCAAGTTTCTCTGTAAGGAAACTAATGTCGTGGTTCAATTGTGTGCAGAAAATCCAGAAATCCATACAGATTTTTATATTTTGCAAATATTCCGGAGGACAACACATGGACAAGACTACAGAGCACCAACTGAATGATACCGCACCATGCTAATGTCCTGAACAGTAAGCCATTCAGATTATCTGTCAGGTTTGTTTTGATTCTTTCTTCTGTACTGTGAACTCTATTTTTCAATTGTGTCTTTCAGATTCCAGTTATTCTCATTATCATTCACCCAACTCTTTCTCTATTGCTCTTAACATAGTTTAAGTAGGAAAAAGAAAATTTTCTAGGCACGAATTGTTTAGTTTTCTATTAGTAAAAGCAGCGGGCTAATAAAATAAAAACACAAACTTTTATCTTTTCTTAGTCTTGTCTAGCATATTGGTGATCAATTAAAAGTAAATCAACTTTTCATCATCACACCAAAAGAAAGTGAAGCAAAGACAATCTAGGTCATGTGAGTCTCCCCTTGCAAGCCTCCTTGGAAAGAAACTCCCTACTGATTTTTGGACAGAACTCTCAGGAAAACATAGTAGGATGGGAAGAAATGCAACCAGAGAAAGACACAAAGGTAGGAAAGTTCGATGAGGTATGGAACGCTGCTATGTGCCATGAACAAGAGTAAGTTTCAGTGTCGGATCAGTGGATGCTGGAAAATACAGATGGCATGGCAGCAAGCTCAACTTGGGCATGGCATGGGATCACCAAGCTGACCTGGATGAAAACCCTTGGTCAGCTTAGTGACCCACCCCATCACTGACTTCTCTTAACAATATTTTGTATTTTGTTTTCAATAGCTTTGTAATTTCCTTGTCTTAGCTCATACTTCTTTCATATCTCCTTACAGAAAAATGTATCTAATTTTCCAGGTTCAGGTTATCTATAGTAAGCTTTTTTCACAGTTGTGACTAAGCCATGTATCCTAGCTTTTAAGCCCATGATAAGGTTTTTTCACAGTTGTTTTGTGACTAAGCCAACTGTCCAAGCTTTTAAGCCCATTGAGACACTAAAGGGCATAGGTCCCAAATAAAACTACTTACTTATCTATCATAAAATAATTAAATTGAAAGCAAAGAGAATGGTATTATGTGGTAGCTTTCTAATCTTATCTTGGTGGGAAAGCCAGATACACATGGAATGAAATTGAGTGCAGGATATACACAAATACTCCAAACCTATGAGCGGCAAACACCACAATTGGAATATTGCATGAGATTAATTGAAGCACAAGATTTTGTTGGGTCTTCTGATCCAAAGTATTTGTTTTGATTAATTTAATTTATTATTCCTTTTGCAGTTGTTCAGGGTATACAGGCATAGTTATATTGTGTAGTTGGAATAGTTGTATTGTGTTTGTAATCAATCTGGTGTATTCATTTCTATGGTATTTGTGTTTTTGATGAAGTAAATCGTGTCATTTGTGTTTTTCCGATACACCAAGCGGTATTAAAGCCTTAACAATGGCTGAGCCATGAGAGTGATGAGGGAACAGGCAGCCAAATGGGAAGAGATGTTTCAGTGGTTACACCATGGAGTGTATGTTTGAACTGGTTGGGGATGGGATTTCCCTGGTTGTGGGCAACACGTCAGCCATACAGAGAATTGTAGTACAGAAGTCCTCCAAGAACAAATTAATGTTGCTCAATTCTCACAAGCTCATGGGTGCCAGCAGCAAGGGCAGAGATAGAGTGCAAGCATTTAAATAAATGGAAAATCGGTACTTTGTCTCTGACTGTTTTGATGGTGAGTTTGTTGTTGTTATCTGAGATTCTCAGAAAAGATCATGTCAATCTTCTTGCTGCTCCAACTCATGGAAATCAAGTGGTCCAGTGATTGAATCTGTTGAAGTGTTGTTTTAGTAGAAAAGATGGCTCACATTAGACACAAACAGATGAAGAACTGTTGCAGTGCTTCTCACCAAGGGTTCTGATGATGTTATGACAGCATGCCTGAAGAGAGAGAAAAGAATGATGGAGGTATAAAGCAGAGATGAGACTGCTCCATCCTCCAGCTTCTTAGGCACTGCAGCAGTTCTCATATTCTCTTGTATGGGTGCTGCATATGGAACAACAAAAAGTGGTGTTGGTGTAGCCTCAATGGGCATTACAAGGCCAGATCTTGTCATGAAATTCATTGTGCCAGTTATCATGGCTGGCATTCTAGGTATTTATGGTTTAATTATCACTCTCACTAGCAAAAGAATCAATCCCAACACCAAACCATATTATTTATTTGATGCCCATGCACATCTATCGTTTTGGAATGGCTTGTGAACTTTCTGGTTTTTCTGTGGGCATGGCTATCGTATCATGAGTGATGCTAGAATAAGGTGTTAAGGGCATACGGACAAAAAGTAAAGCAATTTGTAGGCATGATTCTTATCTTGATCTTTGTCAAAGCCCTGATCCTTTATGGTCTTATTGTCGGTATTATTCTCTCTTCAACTGCTGATGAATCAAGAAAAGAATAAAGAGGTTTTAGTGGAAGTTGGCAAACTCACCAAGAGGATTGAGGATCGTGCCTATCTCAAATTAGCTTCTCACTCAAAGTTGGGCAGTTATAATAGGAATAGTTGCATTTACTGTTTTCAGAATGGTGTTGTTGCAATTTTTCTTTCCAGTTTCATTTTGGTGTGTTCGCTGTTTCATCCCATTTTAGTTTTCCCTTTTCTGAGCTTTGATGAGGAGCAGAGGTGTTGGAATGCTATTTTTTCCATTGTGTGTGATGGGGGTGAGGCAGGCGGGGAGCAGGGCGGGGAGATTAGGTTGACAGTTTTGATGATCAGTTGTTTGTGATCAGTACAAATTGGCAAGTGTTGCTCGCAAAGTGAGTAATATACATGTTGTTTACATTGCATGAAAGGTATAGATGGTTAAAGGCATGTTGAGTATAAGAGGCACAAGTTGACCACTACTAGTTACAGAAGACAAGGATTGGCAAAGTTGCAGAATAGCTACCAGAAGCTCTAGATTCTCTTATTGTTTGCCCATTCAATCAAGGTAGGTTTGTTGGGTCTTGTGATCCAAAAAACTTGTTTAAATTAATTTAGCTTATTAATCCTTTTGTGGTTGTTCAAGTTGTATAGAAGTAGGTGGTTTGGGCAGTTTCCTTGCAAGGGTTTTTATAAAGCCTATTGTTTTTGTAATCAATCTAGAGAATTCAATCCTATATGTTGTTCGTGTTTTTGATGGTATAAATTCTGTTATTTGTCTTTTTGAATTTTTCTGATCCAACAGGTTTGTGCTAAGTTGATTTTGAACTGATAGCTGAGAGAGGGTAAGATCCAAAGTATGATGGTAGAAACTATAGTAGCATCACATTTACTCAGTATTGACTCAGCAAACCAAAAATATAAAGAACAGCCTACTGTTTTAAAGCCAACTGTATGCTTAGTTTTTATATAAAATTATAAATCCTCTTAAGTGAAAGTAAAATAGCTTTTTTAAAAGAACTATAAAATCTTTTATAATCAACCATATTTGTACTGTACAACATTTGTTTTATCTATAAGCAGTATAGTTGACATGAAATAACAAAACCAGTTTTTGTTCTCTACTTTTACAATTAGTACACTGTTATTTAGTTCCCAAATTTTCACCAAGTTTTTCCTGTTTTGGACCCACGTAATTGAATTCCATTTATACTTTTACCGCACCATGTCAATCCCATGTACATGGAATGCTACTATGCTGTAACCTGAAGATTTTTAGTGATATAGGAAATTAATAACAGATTCTTTGGCAGGATTCCAATCCTTTCCAATGTATCATGGTATCTGGATCCCTATAACCATTATTATCCTGGTCTTTCTTGAATATCACTGTTTTGAATCCCCATATAACTCACTCTTTTTGGTAAAAAATTAAACGTTTAAACCAACAAAATTGGGTAGCATCGAAATCATATAATGTTTGATTGTTCATAAAGCATCTTGTTAAACAAACTTCATTCACAAAGAACACTGCATAGACTCGTACCTTCAGAATAATTGCTTACAAATAATGGATTACTAAAACATATCACTATCCTTCAAGCATTTCCCGCTCATTCCATGAATCACTTAAAAGCAAGCAGCACAACAGTACATTTTCAAGCATTTGTTTGCAATGAAACAACCACTACTTAATTACACTGACTTCCTACTACCAAAGAGTATACAATAGATTTTAAAGATGTGATATGACCTATCTCATAGGTTTAGATAAGAGATGAAAACGATTATATTAAATAGGAATATGAACAAGATAGACAAAAACAATTTCAGAATAGAAGCTTATAATAATATAAAAGGTTCCCCAAATTTGACCTTTATTTTTTACCAGCCACATGGATATTAAACTTCAGATATATATGCTCTCTCTATTTAAGATAAAATATTATTTATTATTTAAGAAGTTTCAATTTTTTCATAATACAGTAAATATTATAAGATCGAAGTAAAGAGTTCCCCAAATTGACTTTGGCAGAGAAGGTAGAATGATTTCACTAAGAAGGCCAGGGTTTGTGTCTATCCAAGGATAGGTACCCTGCGTTCAGGTGGGCCTGCTCTCAACTGGTGTCAAAAATGCTCACAAAGACTGATGACATAGCTAATCACTGCTCCAAGGACTTGCTATTAACATTCATAAGTGACTGAATATTTTAAAATTGAATGAGAAACTGCATTAACTTATAAATTTATAATGCAAAGTCCTTGTTTTATAGAAAGAAGGATAAAAAACCTAGTAAAGAAAGCAATAAATATCCTTCACCTATTGCATGTGTTAGAAATTCAATATAAATTCATATACATAAAGCATAATATAGCAATTATATATAACGTCACAGGTTAAAACAGTACTTAAAAGCATAATCATTTGATTCATCAATGTAAAATCTTAGATCGTTTTTCATTTCTTTCAATTGAAACGCCTATAAAATACTAACCAAAACAACAAAGTAGTTCAGAGATTCTTGTATTAAGCAAAGTCCCTGCAACAAAGATAGACAAAAAATAACAAGCTTGTCAAATTATAAGAGAACCATCCGCAAGCTCATGCAAAGCTTAGATAATGTCCAGAATAGTACAAAGTCGATTATAAAATACTATTTTACTGTCACCGCTGCAATGATTTGGCACTTTCAAGCTATTACCATCCACATTTCTTACCAGTGTATTAAGATCTAAGCAGCAGAATATTAAAAAAAATTATGTGCTAATTTCAAAAAATCATGCACATAATGTATTCAAGGAAAAAGAAGAAAGAAAATCTTCATGATACGACAGCTTCAGAAACACTCACATGCGGGAATGCCCTAACAAATACAGATACCATAAAATACACCAATAGTTAAGAGGATGCTTTGTCATTAATCAAGCATCCATCATAATACATCCCGATATTGTTAAAAGCTCAACTATTGGCTTTTAAACAAGAAAGAATTGCCAAGTGGATGGGCAAGGGGGTTTAAACTTTAAAAACAGTATATAACGTAGTAAAAACGGGAAAATTTTCTTCCAATAACGTCCCAAGCAACGGAATAGAAATGCTTCATTTCACTTACGAGTGTCCAAACCTGGGCAACAGGCTCCACTCGCTCTGCTACTTCGACGGTGTCGAAACTTGGACGTGAGTGGAGCAAAACACGTGACATTATTCCCCAAACCGCCGGCCATATGGTTACTTCTGCCTGGCTCCATCCTGTCTGCCTCGACGCCGTTGCAACTAAGGCGCCATGCTCATCGACCAAAAAACCCTGGGCTTGAAACCCTCACAACAACAACAAACAAGAGAACAGAGCACAAGGCGAATAACAATAGCCCCTGGTCACACCGCCCGCGGCTTCTGCGCGCGTTTAGGCCGTGCCGCTTAAAGACCCCACTTTTCTCCCACATAGTGACAACAGTTGAGGACACGGAAGCCGCTGGCAATTAGCATAACAGCGTCCAGAACTTCTCTTTGCATTTGCCGCCCTTCTTCATTTCTCGGCTTCCGCCATTTAAAGGCTTAAACAAAGGACCGTGGTTTGACTAAGAGCGGACGTGTCCCAGTGCCCTTCAAATAGTGTAGAGATAAGAAAGCTTACTAGGGCTAAATCATTCAAAGGTTAAACGACGTTGTTTCTTATTTTATGGGTTGGCTGATTATGATTGGTGGTGAAGAGAATGTTTTTGTAAGGGTTTGATTGGGGCACTTGAAACAGACAGCCAAGTTTAAACATTCAAAATGGGTCACGTGAATTTGGTCTGGTTTGTTGAGGTGGGTGACATAGCTTTGCACGTTTGGTTTTCTGGATTCTTATTTTATAATATTATTTGTTTTGTGATAATATTTTTTTAATCAATATATCATTATTTATTATGTAAGGACAAAATTTCTTATCTTGTGATAAGAAATATGAGTTTAAGGAGTTTTATATTGAATGGTTTATAAGGCATAATATTTGTTCAAAGTTTTGTATAGAAGACAACAAGTTAAGTGGGCATATTTTGAGTCACACTAGTACTTAGGTGAGAGTGATATTCAAATAAATGACATCACGAGAAACAATGAATGCTAAATAAATCATTTATACTCATAAAAAAATAGATTTGTGTGATTTTATTCATAAAATATAGGTCAATAAATTTAAAATAATCCTTAATAAAACGACATAACTTTTAATCTTGTTTTTATGGGTGTCTGGTTATGGAAAACTCATTGCTCCCTTGAGTTCTTTACAAGTCTAGATAGGAGCAACCTAGTCTATCTTTTTCATGGGTCCATAAGGTCTCCTTGTTTGTTTGTCAAGACAACCAAGAAAACATGGCCTTTGCAAAAAATAATGGCTCCATAGATTCGTCTCAAACACCACATAAAACATCAACAAACAAGAAAACTTGGCCTTTGCAAAAAATAATGGCTCTATAGATTTGTCCCGAACACCACATAAAACATCAAACCCTATTATTAGGCAATATAATAGAATAAAGTTTTTTTAATAAAGTATAAAATAATTTTGATAAGGTTCCCTTTCTTATTAAAATTTTAAGTGTGCACCATGACATATATCACGCTTATTGCAAGCATCAATTCAAGTCTTATGCTTCCTTCAAATTTTTCATGAAGAACTCTAGTTGTATTATGTAACAAAAGTGGAATGATAGCTTAATTACATGCCTTAATTTTTTATTTTAATTTCAAGTAGGAAAGAATTCTATTGAGTTTTTTTTTTTCAAAGTTTAGTTTTAAAAAATTGTTGGATAGCTCATATTTACAAATTTTTATTTAAGGGGAAAAGGAGTTAGGGGGAGGGGAGGGTGGTGGGACGAATATTAGAATGGATTAATATTTTTTAAATAATGAAAAGGTAAGATTTTATTCTTGAAAAAATTATGTTTTTAAGGGTCGTGCTTTTATAACATTTATATATTGTTTTAATATAAGGTTATAAAACATCATGTTTATTATATGCTTTATAAAGCATATACCATTTGATAATTGATAATTTAACAAACTATCAGATTATTAATTATTTGCAAATGGTAGTTTTAAATGGGTGTGACAAGTAACTTTTAGATATTTTGTCAAGTTCTTATATTTAAGTAGTCTCTCTCTCATTTAAAAGAGACTAAATTTAGTGAAACTTGGTAAGTTAGTGAATTATATCGTTGTGTGCATGAGATTTGTTATTGAACAAATGGAAGTGAGGAGAAGTGTTATTCTCAAGTTCTATTGATAATTTTATAGACAATTTTGTAAGTGTGTTAGAATAGAATGATGTTTTCTATTTTTTTGCTAAAAAGGGTTTTCCCATGTCTATGATGTGTAATGTGTTAAATATATGCATCCTATGATTTTTATTTTATATTTTATTTATAATAATTAGTAACCTAAGATCTTAATTTGTATCACATGGTATTAGAACACGAGTAGATATTACTAATCATTTTTCAATTGAAATATTGAGTAAATGAGTTATTTGACGATGATTGTCATTTTTAAAGGAGTGTGATAATATATTATTGTTTCACAAGGACTAATACATTTGTGAGAGACGTCACAACCCCATAATTGGATTGAATGGTGTTATCTTGAACGGTGATTACTAGCAGCTAACATTAATTGTGGTTCAAAACACTTTAGGGATAAAGAAGATCAAACCATATAAATTTAATGTCATACTAATGAGACTTTATCCCTTATACTCATACAATATTTCCCCTTGAAATCAAGATGTCATCAGAGTGTCGTGCCTCCATTACCACTAGTACAACATTCCCTTTATTTTATATGATTACATTCTCTCTCATAGAATTTAATTTGTGTTCTTCTGTCTTCTATATATTTCAATTGGAATCCTTTCTAATGGTTGAATATCTTGTTAATACCTTGTCTTTATTGAATGTTTGCACATACAAGGCAATCAATAACATAACCTTCAAATCAAACATCTTTATAAACATAATTATTAATCGGTATAAGAGAAATAAACTTATATATAATTCTTATTAGGCTATTTGTAGTTATTTTAGCTTGTGATAACTTTTCTTAGATAGAACTCTAATCTTGAATTACCTTGACAAAGTAATATGTATTGCACCTTCTATCATAATGGAATAATGCTATCATTTTGTAGTATATCAAGGCTCGAGAAATGTTGTAATGTGAAAAGAATAAGAATGTGCAACAAACAAGAGCCTCACAACCCTATGAAGATTGACAAAACTAGGTCAACGGGTTCAACTTTATTCTTATGTTGGCTAGCAATTTTAATAGGGGCTTCAATGAAGTCAATGCCTTCGTACATCCCAGCAAACAAGCTTGAGTTGTTTGTTAATTCCACCACCTTGAGAATTTATTGTCTTCATGGTCCAAAGAAGTTACATTTTTATCAAAAAAAATAATTTTCATTCTTTGTTTAAAAATACTAATGATGAATAATCTTGCAATTGATCTCAAGATATTACAAATTATCACTAAAATTAATCTAATAATAGTCCATCAATTACCTAAAAATTGAAACATCTATAAATGATTTTTAGACAAACATTAATAATTCATCTGTTATATAAAAATAACCCATGATATCTAGACATTTGAATCTTAGAACATCTAAAATGATCCTAAAATGTTGAGAAAGATAATAGAATTTGGGTGTGCACCTACCAATTGCATTTGCTTAAAAGTTTTTTAAACCCTTTTTCAACAAATTCACCTTGTAACATGCATTCCAACAAAGTTCACATGCTTTGTCTATGCTTCCACTTTTTTAACTTTGGGAATATGAAACTGCATTGAAAGAGTACATATGTCTTTTGTATGGTGGAATAATTATATTCCATGAATATGGTCCTCCACATTAAATGTAATATGGGAATTCTTTAATAGCTTGACATAAAGGTAATTAAACTCATCTAAGATATTATAATGCCTCCACATGGGATGATGCATTATATCTAATAGTTTTGACATAGTGGGGTCCTCAAGTTTTACCAATCTTTTAAGTCCCATATTATTATAACATTAAAACCGGATTTCAACTACTCAAATTTAGTTGCTATTTGTGTTCTCTCATAAAAAGGAAGTTACCATTTATATTTCTTAGCATGGTTATAAATTGTTATACCTTATATAGAATACAGGGTATATATAAGAAAAAGTTAATTTGATGGGATAGATGTTTTAAACAGATCTATCTAAAAGTTAGAGATAGTTATTAGTTATTTTATTTTAGTAGATGAATATATAAATTTTCTTTTTTATTTATCAATTTATTTACAGTTTTAAAAGACCTTCAAATTAATATATTTAAACGTATATTATATAGAATAATATTAAAATAGATAAGTTATAATATATTAAATTTAATATATATTATTAATTGATATTATTAAATGATAATATTATTTTATATAATATAATTAATAATATTTAATAATATTATTTTATATAAATATTAATATTATGAATAATAATATTTAATTGTTTTTATATTATTAATATTAATATATATATAATATTGGGGTTCACCCTGCTGTGCAACGACACTTGCAACACCGTGTTGATACGGTGGTTAGGGGTTCGAGTCTCATCGTCAAGCATTTGATGTGAAGGAAGGCTGCAGGAGATAAGGCAGGCCAAGGATATGATGGGTGAAACCGATGGTACTTCGTCCGGCTGCGGAGGTGAAGTATGATTGGCGTGCTGGAGGAGGACGTGGTAGAGTCAACAGTTGACGAAGGTAGCACTGATTGGCGTGCTAGAGGAGGACGTGGTAGAGTCAATAGTCAATGGAGGTAGCACTTGAGGTAGATTGGAGGACAGTGACGGGTGTGAAGAGGCAGACGGATGTTGAAGATACCAGTGAGATGGAGGATGGAGAACAGTGGAGTTTGGAGTACGGGGTAAGAAGGCAAAAGTGGAGTTGGGGGCAGACGAATGGCATATGGGAGGAAGGTAGAGAGAAGGGAAGAATGGAGTATGGAGGAGGAGCGATGGAGAAAGGGAGGCTGAGGAGATGGAAAGAAGAAGGCCCGAGGAGTCAAGAAGGAGGAGGAGGAGGAAGAAGGGGTGATGGAGAAGGGAGTTAAAAGAAGGAAGGAGGAGGAAGGCGAGGTGATGGAGGAACAGAGGAATGGGAGATGAACGGAGTGGCAGGGGGGAAGGCGAAGAAACAGAGGAAGGGTGTGACGGAGATAGGGAGGCTTGCAGTGATGGGAAGAAGAAAAAAGGAGGAAGAAGGAAGGAAGGGGCGACGAAGAAGGAAGAAGAAGAGGAGGTAGGAGGGGCATCGAAGGAAGGATAGAGGAAGAGTGAGACACGGTGGTCAAATGTTCGAATCAAGAGCTAGATGCATAGTCAGATTACCCATCGACGGTTGTGGTTGACATTTGTTGCAGAACCATGACGCACAGTGTTTTGGTGTGAAGGAACAAAGGCCCAAGGAGGAAAAAATTGACGGGATGAGGCCCCCCAAATGTGGCCTCACTGGTTCATAGCTCCAGCCAAAAGCGTTTACCAATCAAAATATATATATATATATAATATATTGATAATTAATATTATTGATTATATTAAATGATAATATACTAATAGATTATATTATTATTATTATATTATGATTATATTATTAATATTACAATATTAGTAATAATATTATTATTTTATTATTGGTATATTATTATTATTCTATTAAACATATAATATGTATCTTAAACAATAATATAATAGTATAATAATTTATTATTATATTATAAATAATAATATTTTATTATGTTGAAGACATTCCCTATATCAACATTACCAATTGACTTTAATTATTAATGGTTGAGAATGTGGTAGAATGATGGTTGACTATTGAAAAAGATTTGACTAGTCAATGAACCCAATATAAAATAAATAAAAACAATATTAAAAAAAAACTTTATAAAAGACTGAAATAAAACACTTTATACAAAGAAAGAAAGCAAAGAATTAGATATTGTTTCTAATTTTCCACTAATATTCAAAGTGTATAGATTATATTATTATTATATATAATATAAGTTGTTATAATTTATATTTTCTATTATTTTTTAAAAATATAATTTTTATGGTTTTTTTAATTGATAAGTGCTATCAAGGGGATAGTGCCCAATTACATAGTTGGGTTACATCTGTATTGCCCCCTAAGACAGCTCCTGGACCCCCAGATCAGTCACATGAGAGCGAGCCATATACCACTGCCAAGTTTTTATCGAACGCCACAAGCCTCGAAATGATTTCAGTCGAAAGCTAGTTGTTGCCGGCGTTCATGAAACGTTGGAAGGGTGCCAAATCTATGTTCATTACCCCACACGAAACACCTCCCATGCTTCCTCCATCAAAATTTTCCTCTCCTCCCTCCGCCAAACAATCACTACTTCTTCCAGATCCTCAGTCCTCCTCCAGTTCATACTGATTGTTTTCAAAGAAGGCATGTAGCCTACTCACCAAACCATCTTCCCCCAACTCTATTATCGCGTTGGCAACTACTGTAATGTTAACCATAGAAATGAAGCCAATGGCCAACACCACAACCCTCTCCCGCGAACCCACCACATTCACCAATGGTTTCATAACGGCTTCATAAATTTGCCCGTTGCACCAATGCTACCCACTGTGAATTCTTATGGTACCTTTTTATTTTACATTATAAAATATAATTTTTTAGAATATTTTTAATTTAAATATTGTTAGTGTGAAATTATAATATTTAGATATTATATATTTAATATTTATATACACTATAAGTTATTAAATATAAATATCATATAATTTTTTACATATTATTAATTAAAATATGAAATATATTATAAGTTTAATATTTATTTTTTAATTATTAATTTCTATTATTTTTCAAAATATTTTTATGATATTTATTTTTTATAATAGATTATAAAATATAATTTTCTAGAATATTCTTAATTTAATATTATGAAATAACATTACATTTTATATGTTTAACTATTTTTACTATAATATTATAATATTTAGATAACATATTTAATATTTATATACACTATACATTATTAAATATAAATATAATTTAACTTTTGTGGGAGGTTGGGAGGGCGTCTTTCCACAAATGTAGTTGTGGAAAGGTTGACTTTGTATGTTTGGTTTAATCACTTTTGGAAACGTTTCTTATATCTTCATCGGTCCAGGATGGTTGGCCAGTGCATACAAGTTTAAACTTGGGATAGCTAGTGTTGATGAGATCTAAAGTGAAATGTTAGCTAGAATTAAAAAAGCTTCATAACTATGGCAATTCACACTTGTTTTCCACAATCGGTGGTGGTGGAAAGAAAGAAAATCACTCAGTTGTTCTTCTTTTTCATTTGCAATCTTGAATCATATCTCAGGCTTTCAAAGTTGTGTTAAATAGTGGCTTGGTTCCAACTATTGTGTTGATTTTGAAATCAACAAGGTCATTGATTGGTTATATTTGACCATAAATATTTTTTACATTTTCAAGTTTTCAAATTTGAAATGACAGGAGAGTTGTTTGCAAATTTGATTATGGAGTGGAAGGAATTCCATGGAAAGTTCGAGTGAAGAGAAGGGACACATAGGTATGTGTTGGTTGCCACTTCGGTTGCATCAATAGCTTAAGTGATGTGGCACTGTAGTATAATCTAGCATCTCAACCATTATAATAGTACATAAGAGTTCACACTAATTATGAAACTCAAGTTTTTTTTTTTTCATTCATGGAAGTAAGTGAAATATTTCTTAGAGGATCTAGAACAAGGAAAAGGTGGCATGTCCAATCAAAATGGGTTTTAGCAGCAAAGGTGGCATATATTTCACATAATCTAGCCCAGGAAGGTGTTGTGAGGTGGTTTATAATATCCTCTACAAGCTAAAGTGGCTTCGGTGGGATATTTTATGACCATCATTCATCGGTATGAAACTCCTAGTAAGGATATTTAATTGTGGTGATAAATTTGACATGATGACATGTCAAGTCATTGTGATAAAAGGTCACCTCCACACATGGTCAGATTTGTAAAACCTTTTATTCGTGTGTTTATCTCATTCCTTTCTCAAATTGGCCTCTAAGTTTCATGGTTGAGCTCTCCAAGTTCATAGTGTGGTTGTTTGCCAAAACCTTAGTTTGTAGTGGGATGGACATGTCGATACAATTGACAAGAGAGGTTCGACAAATGGATTTTATTGTGGAAGTGACAGACCAGCACCTCAAACGTATAATGTCTAAGGCAAAATTTATGACAATCATTGTTGTAAAGGTGATTCTAGGTAGGGCTTTCTCGTTTAAGGGAGAATTTTATCATGTGGATACCAACATAGTTTCCAAGTTTTTAGCAAAATACTAGATATAAACATGCCAAAGGCAATGGTGGAAGGAATTACGTGGAAGTTGTTCAAAGTGAACCTGTTAGGGGTTTGTAAGAAACCCTAGTTGTCGCAACTTTGGGAGTAGGTGTCCTACATCCTTGAGACATGTTTGCATTGGAAATCCTTGGGGAAGTGGTAAAGTATTGCCCTTTCATCCTTGACCTTAAGGGCTTTGTATTGATGGAGCAGAGGAGGTTGGCGTCGGTTGGCCTTAGTTTCTTAAAGAAAATTTTACACTTGACATTGGTGCAAGATTTCAATTGGATTCTAGAATTTAGGGCCTTTGTGGAGGAGCTTGGTTTCATCTAAATTGGAAGGGAAATGGTTATTTTTTCTTATTTAATCTATCCCCTTTTGCATAAAATATGGTTGGGTTCTGCTTTGGTCAAATTGTTGGTCTAACCTGGTGTTTGTATGTATGTATGATCTTAGGTAAGTTATGTTGGTGGTGGTTTGGAATCTAGTTTTTTGTCAAGTCTCTTTCAACTATGCAGTAACACATGTTTTAAGCTCATCGATTTTGTGAAGTCACATTGTAGTAAGTTGTAGAAGGTCAATAGTAAAGTCTTTACTAGCCCTACATTGTTGAAATGCAAGAAGTTTTGTCTGGGTAGCTATCTGTATCAGCTAGTTTAGGGTCTAGGTTCTCTGAAATGTAAGCATGGGCATATGAAATGAATGTTAGTCTGGCAATAATGTACTCTCTTTTTTATGATATCAATATAATACTAAATCTTACATATCAAAAAATATATAATTTAACTTTTTTCATATATTACTAATTAAATATATTATAAGTTTAATATTTATCTTTATTTATTTATTAAAAATGATTAAAATATTAAATATATTAGAAATTTAATATTTATCTATATTTATTTTTAAAATATATATTATATTTATTAAAAATAATATTCAATTTATATTTATTATTACATATTATATGAAATATGATGCATATTATTAAATATATATAGTAAATACATACACTCCCTTATCCTCCCACCCTATCTCTATCTCTCTACCTCTACCCCCTCTCTACTACTTTTCTCTATCACCTCATGTATCTCTCACTCTTGCCCCCTCTATATATTCCTCTCTCTACCTCTCTTTATATCACTTCCTATATCTTTATCTTTCTATCTCTCCATCTCCCCGTCTCTCATTGACTCCCTCTCCCTCTACCTCTTTCTCTCCCCTTCCATCACTCCCTCTCTATATGTTTATCTTTCTCACACCACTTCTATATTTCCCAAGTTATATCTATCTCTATTTGTATCTCTCCCTCTCTCCTTATCACTCCCTCTTTCAAAAATCTCTACTTCTCTCCTCTCTCTATTTCTCTCCTCCCTCCCCCTCCCTCTCTATCTATTTATAAATATATATCTCCCTCTATATATTTTTCCATATCTCGCTCCCTCATATATACACACTCCCTCTTTCTCCTTCCCTACCTCTATCTCTATCTCTCTCTTCGCCTATCTATACCTCTCTCTATTACTTATCTCTTTCACCTTTCTCTCTCACTCTTGCCCCCTCTATCTCTATCTCCTATCTCTCCCTCCCCCTCTCTATCTATATCTCATTATGTCTACCTCTATCTCTTTCTCTCTATCTCCCTATATCTCTCCCTATACATCTATATCCTTTCCCTCTCCCCCTTCTTCTCTCTCTATCTTATTCACTACATCTCTCCCTCTATCTCTTCTACTCTATATCTTTATCTTTATTTCTCTCTCGATCTCCCTCTCACTCATCTCTCTATCTCTTTCTATCCATATCCTTCTCTATGTATATCTCCCTATCTCTTTATCTCTTTTCCTATCCCTCTCTATCTCTCTATATCACCCTCTATCTATGTTATCTCTCCCTCTCCCTCTTTCCCCCCTCTTCTTCTTTCTCCCTCTCTACATATATCTCCCTCTTCCCCATATTCTCTCTCTCTCCCTCCTCTACCTATCTCTCCCCCTTCCCCTCCCTCCCTCTCTATCTCTCCCCATCTCTCCCTATCTTGCTCCCTCCCTATCCCCCTACCTATCTTTATATCTCAACCTCTCTCTCCCTTTATCTTCCCATATATCTCTATATCTATTTCTTTATCTTCCCATTTATCTCTCTCTCTCTTTCCCCATATTTCTATCTCCCTCTCCATCTCTATTTGTATTTCTCTACTTCTCTCTATTTTTTTCTCTTTATCTCTCTCCCTATCCCCCTCTCTATATCTCCTTATATCTCTATCTTTATATCACTGTATCTCACCATATATCTCTCTTTATCTCTCCCTCTTTCTCTTCCTCTTTATCTCTTTATCTCTTCCTCTCTATCTATCCCTCTCTATATCTCCCCCTCTATCTCCCTCTCTCTCTCTATCTTTATTTCTCCATCTATCTCTCTATATCTCTATCTATTTGTCTCCATCTTCCTCTCTTGTTCTATATTCATCTCTACCTCTATGTATTTGTCTCACTTTTCCTCTCTCACTCTATATTCATCTCTACCTCTATATTCCTCTCCCCCCTCCATCTCTAGAAATGTCTCCCTCTCTCTACCCATCCATCTCTCTCCCTATCTCTCCCCCTTCCCTCTTCATAGACCTTCATTGTCTTCTTGATTTAGAGGTTTTCTTTCACTCATTTTTAGAGGTCTTTGTTGCACAAACAATATCATTTTCTTATTGGTCAACCAATTGAACTCATGTAATACATAAATTTATGCAAAAAATAGGCTTAAATTTTCCCTAATTGACATTCCACACATCTTCGACGTACCCATTGCACACTAAGGTGTGATTGCTAGTTATTATTAATATTAATATTAATATTATATTATAAATATTATTTAAATAATTATATTATCATTGATAATAATAATAATATTATTAATTTTTTAAATAATTATTATATTTTCATATTTATTTAATTCAAATTAATATTAATATTTGATGATGATGATGATTATATTATTAATATTACAATAATAGGTAATAATTTAATAATTTAATAATAATATATTATAATATTTAAATACTATTAATATTATTATTTTATTATTGGTATATTTTTATTAATATTAATATTATATATAAAATGTTATTTTAGAATGATTTTGTATATGTATACATAGATTATTATTTTATTATGTTATTTTTTATTTGAAAAATTATTTGTTTTGTATGTAAATCTTAATTTTATTTTTTAAAATTTTATTCATTATTTCAATATTGTCTTGTTTTTGTTTATATTTTAAAAAGTGTAGCAAATGTTATAGATTTAAATGTTATTTTTTATATATATTGTAATGCCCCGCCACATAACCCTAGAGGAAGTTGCAATTAACTACTTAAGCACACAAATACTTTTTGATTTAAAGTACAATTATCATACACGTTCACTTCCAATTGCCAACAACCTCTAAGGCTACAAGATTGAGATTACTTTTAACCCCATACATACATCATAATACATCCATAGCATATAATTACTTAAGGAATTAAGTACTCACACATTCCATACATGATAAATTACATCATAACACAAGAGATACAATAAAATTCCAATAACATTAACTTAACAATAAGGTTACATCTCTCATTCTCCGAATGAGGTAAATCATATAAATGTAATTACATATACAATTATCCACCTCAAATACAATGAGGGATAATAATTACAAGATCCAACTGAAATAAATATAAAATAAGAAATGAATACTGGAAACCATGAGCTCTCCAACTGGAAATCTCGCCATCACAAACTGAAGATCAAGGGGGACCCAACGGCGTAGGGTGCACGTTCCTCACAACCAAGTGGTACCTGAAGGCCCACCCCTCTTGCTAGGAGATAGTAACAAGATAACATGACCAGTTCTACAACCACTAATCACAAGCTAACACAGATTGACACAACCAAAATCATGAACCAAACTAACACAAGTACAACTCTAACATGGGTCACATTGCTTCCAGATAAAAAATAGATCAAGTATGTTAAGAGAACCATACACATAACTATGTACCAATCATTGTCGTAAACAGAGTGTCATCACACAGCTCAACATGGGATATCCAATGGGATCTTCCTAGGCTCTGACCCCCATCTTGGGATCTCCTGGAAGCCTCAATCAATCCCTAGCCCCCATACTCACTCATGTGGAGTCAAATACCTCTCGTAAAGACAAGGTAGATGACCTTTGCCATTCCAGGCCTTCCCACTCATCCCAAGCCTAATCAAGCACTTGCATCTATGAGTGAGGCTAGAACTTATCTTGTTTAGTGTGAAATACTACCTAATCTCCTAAGTACATTAGTTAAGTTATCACTTGATTAACTACTTCCAAAGGTTATCTAATTTACCTCTTTAGGGCTCTGGCGCCTGACGAAAGCCACTCTTCTACTTGACAACATACCAACCAAAATCATCACCAAGGGTACCATAGTGCATACAAACTAGATAACACGACCACTCCATTCCTAGGAGGCAATACATAAAGAAACCCACTCCAAACATTGGAGACAACAAATCACATAATCCACTCCTAATCCATGGAGGCACAAACCCTCGTTCGTGGAAACCGGGTAAATCACTAACATGACCTCATGCACTACCTAAGGGAAATACAAACGGTTGACATCACAAATCGACAACCCCCATCATATAAAGAACCTCTGGAAGACTTACAAATTAACTGACTCACTTAACCCATTTCCCCAACACGCAACTAAAAGAAATAGTTACAAAGGCAATCAACACGATAAATGAATCTAATGTTTGGATTTACTAAATCCATCCTCAATCAGCGAATAACATAAAATAATTTATCCAATTTCACTAATTAAATAAAAAGCCCTTCATATTCACTGAGAAGAAAAATCCAATTTTATTTAAATTCAAATCTTTGATTACTTTTAAAAGCAATAATAATTTCCTCTATTTATTTAAAATACCCATTTCTCTAATAAATTAGGCCATGCATATAAATTATTCCTTTCCAAATCACCATTTGTTCAAACTTGCATGCAACTAGATACATTAAATAAAACATTAAATATACATTTAAATGTATATTCACATGCAATATATACACATAACATATATAACTATATATTTAATTATATATATATTATGTTATATAGACATTAAATATATAATAATATATATTACAAAATAAATATATCATTTTTATCAAAATATAAACTTTTAATAAACAAATTCCCAAATAAATAAATAAATATATATATATATATAGGAGTAACTCCTAGACAAAATTCACCTATGTATATCACATAGGATATGCCCCCCATACCACATGGAGAAAAGAGTCGTGACGGAAAAGGTTGTCGGACGGAAGGAAAGACTTGACGATCGAACGTCTCATCCTGTCAGCCGTTTGTTGTCCCGTCGCCATGAAATCATGTCAACGCCGGTGGGTTTTCAAAATAATTTTTCGGCATGGATGGACAAAAAGCCAAAAACGTGGCATTTGAAACCATTATTAGCAAATATCAAAAAGCCCAGAGCAGGTCCCATTTTCTCCATTTTTGGACAGGGACGTTTTGGTGGATAGCAAGGGCAAGAGTTGTAGGCATGCAAAGCTCCTTAAGGTATGTATATCCACTTTGTGTATGTGCCATTTTTCCATTTTTCCATGAACACTGAAGAAAAATGAACGACCATTCATTGCGAGGTTTTCGTTTTGTGATTTTCTATTGAGGGTTTTTTAATTTCGTCTCCTCCCGTTTGCTAGTTTTGAAAAATTGGGGTTGCCGAATGAAATAGATGACAACCCATCATGGAAATATGAGTGAAATAACTGAATAAGGTTTACAAAGACCACAAAGCATTGTGAAAATCAAAATAAGTGAATAAGGTTTACATAAACCAAAAACTATTATGAAAATCACATAAAGCCCAGCACGTCACCATTGTTCACATTCTTATTAAATTGAATTTTGCAGGGTTTTCGGTGGGAAACTATTTAGTTGAAATGCAGGTTTGATAATGTTTTTTTGTGTCGAGGGTTTTTTAATTTTTGTTTTGTTTCCTCCCAGTATGATGGTTTTCGAATTTTGCCATTTTCGAATGAAATAAGCGACAACCCATTATAGAAATATGAGTAAAATTACTGAATAATGTTTATAGAAAGCATAATCTGTGGGTTCTGCAATGAAATGCTATATTTCAAAACTCACGTAGAACCCAGAATGTCACCATTGTTCACATTGTTATTCAAAATGGATAAAAAAGCGCAAAACATGGCATTCAAAATCATAATTCGGAAATAGCAAAAAGCCCACATGACATCCCATTTTTGCTGCCAATTTATACACTGTTGTTTTGGAAAACACATTGTCTCCTAAAATTTGGACTATTGTAAAACCCACTGTTTCAGGCATCTGGCAGGCCCCGCACTACGACATCTCGTCATGTTATGTATGTATCCATGTATGTTCTTATGTATTTTTTTCATGCGTTTTTCGATGTGCATAGGTGAATTTTGTCTAGGAGTTAGTTGAAATGCAAGTCTGATAATGTTTTTTTGTGTCGAGGGTTTTTTAATTTTTGTTTCGTTTCCTCCCCATATGTTGGTTTTCGAATTTTGCCATTTCCAAATGAAATAAGCAACAACCAATTGTAGAAATATGAGTGAAATTTTTGAATAATGTTTATAGAAAGCAAAATTTGTGGGTTTTGTAATGAAATGCTATATTTTGAAAATCACGTAAAACCCAGAATGTCGCCATTGTTCACATTGTTATTCATAATGGATAAAAAAGCATAAAATGTGGCATTCAAAATCATAATTCAGAAATAGCAAAAAGCCCACATGACATCCCATTTTTGCCACCATTTTATACACTGTTGTTTTGGAAAACACATAGTCTCCTAAAACTTGGACTACTGTAAAACCCTTTAGAAGTAACTACCCAATTGGTTACTCGCCCCTGACCTCAGTTTGGTATGTTTTGTGATTGTGTGGAGAACCATTTGTGATTTTGATAGTAGGAATGTAATGAAATTGGAAAATAGTAGGTATTATGAAACCTGCAAGGCATAGTGTGATAGATTGTTTGTTGTGTTGGAAAACACACTGTCCTATGTTCGCCATAGTTCACATTGTTATTCAGAATGGATAAAAAAGAGAAAAATGTGGCGTTCAAAATAATAATTTGCAAATAGCAAAAAGCCTAGATGACATCCCATCTTTGCGGCCATTTTATACACTGTCATTTTGGAAAACACAACGTTTCATAAAACTGTGAGTGTTGTAAGGGCCTTTAGAAGTAACAACCCAATTGGTTACTCACCCCTAAACTCAATTTGGTATGTTTTGTGATTGTGTGGAGAAAATTTGGGGATTTTGATAGTAGGAATGTAATGATACTCTTTGTATTTCATTTGTTTGAGCCTACGGAGAAAGAAAACTCCTGGACAGAATTCACCAATGTATTAACATATTATATATGTTATATCGCTCCCCATACCGAATGGACAAAAGAGTCATGACAGAAAAGGTGGCTGCATGGAAGGAACCCACGATGGAAAAGGTGGCTGGACAAAAGGAAAGACTTGATGGACGGACGTCTCATCCCATCTGTCGTTTACTACCCCGTCGTTGGGATAACTTTTCAGTGCTGATGAGTTTTCAAAATAATTGTTCGGCATGGATGGACAAAAAGCCCAAAACATGTCATTGAAAACCATTATTTGTAAATAGAAAAACAAGGTGCCAAGAATGTAATTAAATTGGAAAATAATAGGTATTATGATACTTGCAAGGTACAATGTTATAGATGGTTTGCAGTGTTGGAAAACACACTGTCCCATTTCAGTTAGTTCATTATGAAGATTTTTATTTCGTTACTCCAAGAATGTAATGTAGTCCAATTTCAAATTATGGAACAAATCTTTGATACAGTCCAAATATCATTTCGGTTTCTCTATCTGATTAGAACAAATAAAATGCTTGCATTATTTGCAGTGTTGGAAAATACACTATCTCTTCTCACTTGTAGAGGGTTTCTTAACACCTAGGGTTTTCCAACATGCATTCTTACTAAACAGAAATAATGTCTTCAAGAGATTTTGTAATGTAGACAGTCTCAATGTATTCAAAAGCCCTTTCAAAATTTCTAAGGACTTTTAATTTGGGCAAAAATTGGATTTAAATTTCACATGACTGAAAAAAAAATTGCACAAAATAATTGCAATTTGGAAAATCCAATGTTGGGTTTCAGTTATTTGAATGTCCTTGTTGAAATGTAAAGGGTTATCTCATGGTGGGTTGCTTGATTCTTAAAACCCACGATTTTGCAACATGCAATGTTACAAGACAGTACGAATGTCTTCCAAATCACACATTCGATTGTTGTGTTTAAATTTTGAACCATTGAAAAAAAAAAGTGCACAAAATAATTCTAAATGGGAAACACAATGTTGGGTTTTGGTTATTTCAATCTCCCTATTTAAATGTAAAGGGTCATCTCATGTTGGGTTGCTTGCTTCTTAACACCCACGGTTTTGCAACATGGAATGTTACAAAACAATATGAATGTCTTCCAAATCACACATTCCATTGTTGTGTTTAAATTTCAGTTGATTGAAAAAAAAACTGCACAAAATAATTTTGAATGGGAAACACAGTGTTGGGTTTCAATTATTTGAATCTCCTTTCAAATACAGACTTCACAAAGGCAAAAAGGCTACCACATATTTGAATCTTGTTAACCCTACTTGCAATATATTTGACGCTTACAATGAAATGGAATGCAAATAAAAAAACATTTTGAACAATTGTCTTCACCCAAGGCACTAACCCTTGCATTAGTATATAAAAACAATAGTCTGGTAAGACTGAAAAAAGAACCCAGAAAACAGGAGACCTAAAGGGGAGGGTTCAGATTCGAAGAAAAAAAGTATAGGTTTACAAATTCCCCCAACATGTGCAATTTACATACGAAAAACAAAAATTAAATATAAAAAAAAAGCGGTACAGGATGCGTTGTGAAAATATGGAAAAGAAAGAACAAAAAGACACGCTTTAAATAGGCATCAAACAAATTCCCAGTGACGCCCTCGATGGTATCATCAATGGGAAGAATATGGACGCTCTTGTTGTACTTAACATTGGGACATTGGTGAACAAAAACCACGTCTCCCAAACGAACCCTCAAATTCAACAGCACAACCTTGTTCATTCTAATCTTGGGCTCCTCACAGGTCTCCTCTACCTGAGCAATACAAATCGTATCCTTCCTCTTCTTTCCTTGCAACACAGTCCAAAGGAGAGATCGAGGGCAAAGTAAAAAACCTAAGCATCTAAAGTGCAAAACAAAATACCATAGTGTCTCAAGGGCAAAGGGCAAAGGGCAAAGGAAAATACCTTAATAAGGATTGTGTCTCCATGGAACAGTTACAATTTCTCCATGGTTTCTAGGTGTAGGCAAACAATAGAGTTATCATCGTTAATGGCTTCATCCACAACCAGCTGATTTGCCGCCTTCTTTTGCTCTAAAATTATTGTGCTGAAATCTCTTTTCTTTCCTTTCCTGTTACCAACAAAACCACTCATTTATTTAGCAATCCATGAAAATACCTAACCAGGCGGAGGCAAAGAATGAGACAGATTCAGTATTGATCTTACGCTGCCGAGGATTCTCCCTTATGAGACATCGTTGTAGAGGAAATATTGATTGTTTGGAGTAGTGCAAACAATGAACCGATTGAGAATAATGGAGCGAATTGGAGTTTCAATTACCTTAAACTGCACACTGCAAATAATGTCAACATTTATTTGGCCGAATCAAATGAGGAAAATGAAATGCCATTTTTATCTCATGTTACATACTTAGGTGATTTTTGTTTATGAGTTAGCTTTCTCCTGATTGCAACAAATGAATTTCTCTCATTATTTGCACAATTGGAAAACACATTGTCTCATCTTTGTTGCAGAGGGTTTTACAACACTATTTGGGTTGCTCGTTTCTTAACACCTTATATCAAGACAGTGTGTTTTCCAACTGTGCAGATGATGTGAGCATTTATTTGGTCAAATCAGATGACGAAAATGAAATGCCATTTTTATCTCATGTTACATAAATAGGTGCTTTTTGTTATGAGTTAGCTTTCTCCTGATTGGAACAAATGAATTGCTCTCATTATTTGCACAGTTGGAAAACACATTATCTCATCTCTATTGCAGAGGGTTTTACAATACTATTTGGGTTGCTTGTTTCTTAACACCTTATATCAAGAAAATGTGTTTTCCAACTGTGCAGATAATGTGAACATTTATTTAGTGGAATCAGATGAGGAAAATGAAATGCCATTTTTATCTTATGTTACATAAATAGGCACTTTTTGTTTATGAGTTAGCTTTCTCCTGATTGGAACAAATGAATTGCTCTCATTATTTGCACAGTTGGAAAACACACTGTCTCATCTCTATTGCAGAGGTTTTTACAACACTATTTGGATTGCTTGTTTCTTAACACCTTATATCGAGACAGTGTGTTTTCCAATTGTGCAGATAATGTGAGCATTTATTTGGTGGAATTAGATGAGGAAAATGAAATGCCATTTTTATCTCATGTTACATAAATAGGTTCTTTTTGTTTATGAGTTAGCTTTCTCTTGATTGGAACAATTGAATTGCTCTCATTATTTGCACAATTGGAAAACACACTGTCTCCTCTCTGTTGCAAAGGGTTTTACGACACTATTTGGGTTGCTTGTTTCTTAACACCTTATATTGAGATAGTGTGTTTTCCAACTGTGCAGATAATGGGAGCATTTATTTGGTCGAATCAGATGAGGAAAATGAAATTCCATTTTGATCTCATGTTACATAAATAGGTTCTTTTTGTTTATGAGTTAGCTTTCTCTTGATTAGAACAAATGAATTGCTTTCATTATTTGCACAGTTGGAAAACACATTATCTCCTCTCTGTTGCAAAGGGTTTTACAACACTATTTGGGTTGCTTATTTCTTAACACCTTATATCGAGATAGTGTGTTTTCCAATTATGCAGATAATGTGAGCATTTATTTGGTCGAATCAGATGAGGAAAATGAAATGCCATTTTGATCTCATGTTACATAAATAGGTGCTTTTTGTTTATGAGTTAGCTTTCTCCTGATTGCAACAATTGAATTGCTCTCATTATTTGCACAGTTGGAAAATGCATTGTCTCCTCTCTGTTGCAGAGGGTTTTACAACACTTTTTGGGCTGCTTGTTTCTAAACACCTTATATCGAGACAATGTGTTTTCCAATTATGCAGATAATGGGAGCATTTATTTGGTCGAATCAGATGATGAAAATGAAATGCCATTTTTATCTCATGTTACATACATAGGTTCTTTTTGTTTACGAGTTAGCTTTCTTCTGATTCCTGATTGGAACAAATGAATTTATCCAACAAAATGAACATTCATTGCTTCATAGTTCCAGTAGAATGGAAAAATGGCACATATGATTGCTGATATATATACTAGTGTTAGCGATAGGTTAAATTGGAAATTAAATTCCCAATGTACAATTTAATATGTTTGTTTATTGCCTATGCAAGCTGGCATTTTGCACTCAGCAGAACATATAAATTGTATATTGGGGAAATTTGGAAGAAATAAAATTATTTCTAGCACCAATTGTCTTTAATTTGCCAATTTAATCTATCGCTAACACTTCTCTTTCTTCTAGGTGGTTGATATAGGCCAGGAAAGAAAATTGAACAAAACAAGGGCGGGAGGATTAAGAAGGATGCTTCAGGAGATGTGAACCTTCTGCAGTAAATACAAGCAATTCTGGCTGCCATAGCTTGAATCGCAAGTGTAGTGGATAGTTAAATTTCCAAAATTTAATATGCATTTAGAAGTGCCGATTTGTTTGAAATTGTGAAATGTTGGGGTTTTCAATCAACTGTCATTTTCATGTGATTCTTAAGTGTTTTGTGCTAATTTGAAATCTTTCACCAAAAGAGTTTATATGTGGTTCGTAAATTTTTTCATAATAGTTCTTCTTACAATTTTGCTATTTGTCTAGAATATTTAGTAAGTTATAAATGGTTTGTTTTTAACAACATTTGATGGCAATTTTGTAGAATGTTATTTCTATATCCTATTTCTACTCTTTTTTAGTATGTTTTGATTTGGCCACCACACTACAAAAAGATGTGCACATATAACAAGTGACTACTTGAAATAGTTCTATACATTGTATTAAATAGAACTCGTAAAGCCAATGGGTAGGAATAACTTAATTGAGAATTTGGCCTACATTACTTGGTCCTAAATATTATAGACAAATAGATAAATTATAAAAGAGCTATTAGAATAACAACATACATGGAAACAAAAAGTGACGAAATCGACAGACGGGACCAAACGCCTGAGCGATGGTTAGGTAGGAGTTAACAACGCCGTCAGGTGGGTTTTCTCGCCTGTTGCCAGGCGAAAAAGTGGGTGGGTTAGCTTTGTCGAGACAAGTTTTTTTTGTCTGGCATGGGAAAAGTGGAAGGGAATGACGTGGGCCTTTTCTATTTCGAGAAAGAAAGGTGAAAATGTTAGTGTAATTAATATTTAATTACACTTGCATAACTTTACTTAGGTTGAGCTAATTTTAGGTCAACATTAGGGTTGCATACTTTGCTTTTATAAAGCAAATCATCTCATTGTAATATAGAAAACCTGAATAATATCATTTTGCTCATTCGCATGCAAAGCTCTGCTTTTTTATGTTTTCTCTTATGTGGAAGGTGTTTAGGTTTGCATGTCTGATCTAGGGTTTCTAACCTGGTATTAGAGCCTTGACATGCAGCCCCTTCTCAAATTCTGGAGAAAACCATTGCAGAGTTCGTTCGACGTTCCTTGAGGATTTTATGCCTTGATTTCATTTATGTAGTGTCTTGGATCAGATCGGGCCTCACCATTAGATTTAGAGCACTGGAAAAAGTCAGGTTTGGCTTTTATTTTGCAGATTATGGCCATCGTTTGCCAGATCTATGAGGGTTTCAGTTTTGGTATTTTTTTGCAAGCTCTGGAGGTCACTCTTTTTTTGGAGCATTTTGAGCCGAAACGGAGGTCACCATTGCGTTCGCAGTGGCCAAAAACCCTAAGATCGCCTTTTGATTCATCAATTTTGGTGAAGTTGTTTCGGAGGGCAAAATTTTTTTGCCAGAGAGGCCGTACGGCCTCCCCGACATGCATTTCGAGGCAATTTTCTTCACGAAAATCGAAAAAAAAATGGCAAATGCCCATCGGTTTTCGCGCTTGTAGGTTTAATGGTTTCTGTCGCCACCACACCACTAGGCAGCCACCACCGCCGGTGGCTCCGCCACCCAGCTCCGCCAGCACGCCAGCCCTCGCGGGCTCTAGTTCAAACAGCTTGCGGTCATATGGGAGACCGGGCACTATGCGCCCAGCCCCCAGCTCCTTCAGTTCTGCAGTGGCGATTGTATGGGCGACTAGGGGCTCCGCCCCAACCCCCTATCCATGAGCCCCTGGTAGCATGCAGGACCAGGGGCCCATTTTTTTTAGCCCCCTAGGCTGCCTGCATGCCTTATTGGCCATTCTGGAGCACCTTTGACAAAATCGGGCATAACTTTTGCGTACGGTGTCCGTTTTTTGCAAACGAGATACCGTTGGAAAGATAATTCCGGCGTCGATCTATTCAACATTTTAGTTTTTCTATATTTTTCTCCAGATTTATTTTGCAGGTCCTTGAACTCAGATGTTGTTGTTTTCACTCCGGAGGGCATATCTTTTGACTCGGTGATCCTTTTTTTGCCATTCTTGCTGCGTTGGAAAGATGGTTCAGTCCTCTACATAGATCCGAGGTCTATTTTTCATTTTCTATTTATGCATGTTAGGAATTCTCTCCTTTTTCAGTCATTGGGGATTGTAATAAACGAACTGATATAAAGTTCCATCAGGGGGGTTTCTTGCATAATAATCTTCATCATGTTTTGATGGCAACTCGCATGGGTTGTAATCTAGTTTCTTAGTTTCTTTTGGCCATATTTTTTTTTAGCTTGACACATACCAGATTCATTTTGGTTCACACTTTAGATTGAGAGCCTATGGTTAGTGATCCACATCGGATCCATCTCAGTTTGAGGGCCACTAAATTTGTGGTTATTGTTCCCGAGTCTGTATGGTACTTTTTCCCATGGAAGAGTTTCAGTCTTAGTTTTGACATCGGCATCGAGATTCACGGCTTCCAGATTCTATCATCATCATATCATCTACTGTTGCTTTATGGATTCCAGGGTTGTTCCAGTTTGGAGTGTTCGAGTGTTCCGTGGCATCGGGTCTGTTGTCACATTATTATGATTCTGATATGGTTTCTTGTAGACAGAAGTATCTTTCGTTGCTTGCCAGATTGCGGTTCCAATGTTACTCCACAGTGTTCTAGTGCTTCTTTGCAGCAGTCATCACATTGTAGGGGGGGTTGTCCCACTGGGTTTTCCTTTTCTACCTCATTATTGCATTTGTACATGGGTACCTGATCAGGCCTTGTTGCCGGGACCCATTCATGCTTTCTTGCATTCATCTTAGTTTTAGGTGCATGCTTATCTAGTCTCCCTAAGTTGTACTTATGGGGGGGTGTTAGTGTAATTAATATTTAATTACACTTGCATAACTTTACTTAGGTTGAGCTAATTTTAGGTCAACATTAGGGTTGTATACTTTGCTTTTATAAAGCAAATCATCTCATTGTAATATAGAATTCCTGAATAATATCATTTTGCTCATTCACATGCAAAGCTCTGCTTTTTTAGAAAATACTATTTGTTTTGTTTCTAGTCTGCACGTTGAAAGGGAAAGAAGAAGGTACGAGTACATGTGGACTACTTGGAGGAGAATACCGACCAAATTGAGGTGACGGGTATTATCCAATAGTGTTGCAGAGGGTTTTACATAACTATTTGGGTTGCTTCTTTCTTAATACCTGGGGTTTTCCAACATGAATTGTTGCAAAATAGAATGAAGTGTGTACTATGAATCACACTATGTGTTGAGGGTTATTAGAGTCCCCCTTAAATGAGATATGTGCTATTTGATAAAATAAAACACCATCTATACATTTGTATATTTGCATTACAAGACAAAGGTTGGGTATAAGTAAAGGCAGGCTTCAAAACACATTGTGTTTTCCAACATGCACTACACAATGTGCACACCTAGATATACTAGTTTAAAAACCAGAAAGGGCTTGGGTATGTTGTGATGTGGAGGTTGAAAAATGCAGTGTGTTATGAAGCATGCAATTTGTTATATACTTGAAACTTAAACACAACAATGGAAGGTGTGATTTGGAAGACTTTCATACTGTTTTGTAACATTCCATCTTGCAAAACCATGGGTGTTAAGAACCAAGCAACCTAGCATGAGATGACCCTTTAAATTTAAACAGGGAGATTCAAATAACTGAAACCCAACACTATGTTTCCCATTCACAATTATTTTGTGCAGTTTTTTTTCAATCGACTGAAATTTAAACACAACAATGGAATGTGTGATTTGGAAGACATTCATACTATTTTTGAACATTCCATGTTGCAATACCCTGGGTGTTAAGAAGCAAGTGACCAACCGCGAGACAACCCTTTACATTTAAACAAGGAGATTCAAATAACTGAAATGGGACAGTGTGTTTTCCAACACTATAAACCATCTATAACAACACTTTGCCTTGCAAGTATCATAATACCTACTATTTTTCAGTTTAATTACATTCTTGGCACCTTGTTTTTCTATTTGCAAATAATGGTTTTCAATGACATGTTTTGGGCTTTTTGTCCATCCATGTCGAACAATTATTTTGAAAACAAGATGATTGTTATGATGCATGTGACACGCATTTTTGTAGGGAGAATAGCTTGCTCCCAATTGCAGAAGGTGATCTCCTTGCGACATGGCTTACACATGATAATGTATTGCCCTTCTTCGGGGATAAGACATATCTGCTTATCATTGCTAGTTGATTTGTGGATTCGATTGTGTAAGAAGTTTTGCATCAACATTGCAGATGAGACTCCATGATCCAACATCATGATGACTGATGTTGTCTTCTTCATCCTGATGTTGGATCACAGAGTGTGATCCCAAATTTTGATGCAATAATTCTTACACAATTGAATCCACAAATCAACTACCAATAATCAATATGGATTGTGGAAAATTGATATCATTTATGTTTGATTATGTTATTATTTCAAACACATGTTTTTTCAGGGATAATAGCTTGATTTTACTATATTTCATAGGGAGATTAGCTTCTACCTTGCAATTGGACTTCGCTATTATCCCTAGAAGAATGCATGTCATAGGCATCATAACATGCAAAAACCCTTTAATACGGTATTGAAATGGAATCTTTGGTGCAAGTAAGGGTTGTTATAAAATATGAAGGTGAACTTTAATACACTGTGTTCTTACAGTGTGCATAACAGAAAGTGTTGTCTTTCGAGAAGAATTGAGAAGCGAGGGACAACCCTCTAGGTTTTCCATCATGCAACTTCTTTTTTTTGCGTGCAACTTTTGCTACAAGCAAGGGCAGTTATAAAATATGAAGGTGACCTTCAATACATTCTCTTCTTATGGTGTGCATAACACTAACTGTTTCCATTGAACAAGATTTGAAAATTGTGGGATAACCCAGTGTGTTTTACATCTTGCAATTTTTTTGTCAATTTTCTCTTTGAAACGTATTACGATATTCAAATGGAAACCTTTTTTGTCGCGTGTTCCTTTTGTAAACCTTTTTCACTTATTTTGATTTTCACAATGCTTTGTGGTCTCTGTAAACTTTATTCAGTTATTTCACTCATATTTCCATGATGGGTTGTCATCTATTTCATTCAAAAACCATAAATTTTCAAAACCAACAGACGAGAGGAAACAAAATTAAAAAATCCTCAACAGAAAATCACAAAATGAAAGCCCTGCAATGAATGGTCATTTTTTCTTCATTGTTCATGGTAGAATGGAAAAATGGCACATACACCGAGCGGATATGCATACCTTAAGGAGCTCTGCATGCCTGCAACTCTTTCCCTTGCTATCCACCAAAACGTCGTTGTCTAAAAATGGAGAAAATGTGACCTCGTCTGGGCTTTTTGATATTTACTAATAATGGTTTTGAATGCCACATTTTTGGCTTTTTATCCATCCACATCGAACAATTATTTTGAAAACCTGGTGATGCTGACACGATTTCCTGGCGACGAAACAACAAATGGCTGATGGGATGAGACGTTCAGCCGTCAAGTCTTTCCTTCCATCTGACAACCTTTTCCGTCGCGGGTCCCACCTCTTCCGTTGCGACTCTTTTCTCCATGCGGTATGGGGGCATATCCTATGTTATATACATATGTGAATTTTTTCTAGGAGTTAGCTTTATCCCATTATATATAAACCTAAATGATCCTAAAGCTTTTTAATAACCATAATTATTTAAGCTTTTGAGAAGCGAGGGACAACCCTCTGGGTTTTCCATACTGCAACACTTTTTTTTGTGTGAAACTTTTGTTGCAAGCAAGGGCAATTATAAAATATGAAAGTGACCTTCAATACATTCTCTTCTTACGGTGTTCATAACGCTAAGTGTTGTCATTGAACAAGATTTGAAAAGTGTGGGACAACCTAGTGTGTTTTCCATCCTGCAAAATTTTGTGTGCATCTTCTCTTTGAAACATATTACGATATTCAAATGGAATGTTTGGTGCATGTGATGGGTTGTTATAAAATATGAATGTGAAAAAAGTGTTGTCTTTGAAGAAGAATAGAGAAGCGAGGGAAAATTGTGTTAACCAAATTGAGGCGGGGGGAGTAACTAATAGGGTTGTTTCTTGTAAAGGGTTTTAGAACAGTTTGTGGGTTGCATGGTTTATAACACCTTGTGTTTTCCAACCTAAAAATTTGGATAACAGTTTGAGTGTCTTGAAAATATTTTCTTATTTACACTGTATGAATGTAAAAATGGCACCTCCAAAAATTACAACTATTAGTTATGGTATAAATTACAATTCAGTATCTTCACGTGATTGACAATAATAACTGGAAAAAATAATTGCATGTTGTAAAACACAGTGGGTTATTTGTATAGCGTTTTACAACATTGTGGGTTGTGCGTTTCAAATTCTTCTTTTCATTGAAAAAATATATGCTTGATTACTGCAAAATGGTGCAATAAATTTTGGAACTTTAACTGTCCATAACACTTGCAACAATTTTATAGTTTACAGGAAACCAAGGATGCGTGTTGTAAAACGGAAATTGCTTCCTACAGTGAAGAATTTCATTGATGTGGAAAACACACCTAAAAGGTTGTGTAGTAGCGCATCTTCTTCGGGGTGGTCACGTTCACGAAATGTGTAGGTAAGATTTGGTAATTACAAGATGCAATCAAATGTAAACTTTTAATCTCTCATAAGTGGTTATGACATTGACTAGAAAGTGGGAATGTTTTATTCAAGAGACAGCAACCGTGATACGGAGGAAGTCCCCTTAGTTTACGAAAATGGTGAACCCTAAGGCAACGACATGTTCGGTAATTGATTGTGAACTTGCAATTGCCCTTCCCTTCCTATGCGTCAATCAAAATGCTTTTTAATTTCAGTTAGAAAATATCATGTCTATTACAAATATTCTGATTTTGGCAGTATATCGTTCCTTTGATTCAAGAAAATAATTAGGGAGATGATCTCACTCTTGCCATAGTCCATGACCAGAAGGAAAAGCGTGCAAAGGGAGACCCTAAGGATGGAGAGGGATCCAATGAAGCACGGGGTGATGTGGTGGACAGGAAGGTAGATATAAGAACTAAATTATTGCATCGTTTAGTTGTGTGTATATGTTGTGCATTCAATTTGTTTGAATATCAAATATATTAAGTGATTTTCTTTTCCAAATTTGTTGTGCAAGTTGTTGCTAAATATAAAAGAGAAATGGTGAATGGTAGATATATATTATTGTATTGTAGAAGAATGTACAAGAAAGTATTATGATAAGAGAGTGTTCAACATGCATAGGTCTTGGCATCATCACCTTCCTATTCTTGAGGCACCAAAGTGTGGTCGAGCTGTGTTGGGGGGAACCAAAACAACCCGCTCCTCCCCCTGATAAATTGAAAGAGTACCTTCTAAAGAAGGTGGAAAATATAGAGTACCAAATGAATCTACGGAAATAACTACAACAGAAGCATGTTATTAGACATGTTTGTCAAAATTATGGGAAACAAAACTTCCTTCAGATTCCCCAAGAAGGAAAGGATGAGGTGAAGAATCAAATGGTGTTATACAACAGTCAAGAGATTAAGGAGCAGAGAAGGCAAAGAATATTACAATTGTAGGAGAGAAAGAGACTAGAAGGAATGGTAATGTCAAACTGAACTATTAAATGTGAATTTTCCTTGCTTCATATTTTTTGTTATGATGCATACAAGGTTCACTTAACTTTAACTTACATGACATGATAGGGTGATGGTTGAGAAGCAGTTTCTTCCCCCCAGTAGAGTATGGTTCATTCGCTAGAGGAAGTTGTGCCCACAAAAGGCGAAGATGATGCTATTGCTCCCATCCCTGTGTCTAACATTCAGAATAAGCATCGTAGACAATTGAAAGTTTCAAGGCACCCTCTGAAGAAGAAACGAAAAACAAATGGTGATCTCAAAATCTTTTGTTTACTCTAATGTTTGTTTTGATTATTTGAATGAATTGGTTGCATGCATCTGAGTTTGGTGCAATGTTTCAATTCCTCCTTTTACACAAAAACCATGAACAACGAATTGCTACCCTCGAGCAGGTTTTTGTGATTTTTGATGGTGAACAATTGCCCACAAAAGTAGAAGATGATGTTGTTCCTCCTGACCCGACATCTAATAATATTGAGAAGAAGAAGAAGGAGCATATGATGTCAAACGTGTCAAGGTGCCTTGATATGGACGAACTAGAAGAAATGATGAATTGCAATTCTTTTATTTAATGTTTGTTTTGATTATTTCAATGAATTGGTTGCATGTAGTTGAATTTGAAATGACCTTTGAATTCCTGCTATTACAGGACAAGGATGAAGAACGAAGTGTTGGCCTTGACCTAATTGGTGATGTTTTTGCAATTGAAATGAGAGAGGCTAATAGAGATGGACATGCGGATGGGGAGAGCACTAGCCTCAAAGTGGGACAGGGTAACACAGATGGTCATCAGGACGGGGAGAACACTAGATTGAATGTGGAACTGGGTAATAGAGATGGACATGGGGACAGGGAGAGCAGTGGCTTGCAAGTGGGAGAGGGTAATAAGGATGGACCTAGGGAGGAGGAGAGCGATGACCTGCAACGGGGAGATGGAAATAAAGATGGAAATGGGGATGGGGAGAGCCATGACATGTCATCTATATCGATATGAGACCCAACACACTTCCATTCTTATGTTCTTATTTCTTTAGGAAACTTTTAATGTGCCTTCAATTATGCTTCACATCAATGACGTTTTCATTGCAGGAAAATCCGGTGGATGAATAGATGATAGAGTTCAACGACATAACTTTTAAGGTTGGTGATCACATCGACCTTTGGAGGCCACATAAACGGGTTGCCAAAGGAATTCTACATGTTTCCGACAAAAACACTCACACCCACTGCTTGAAGCACCCAAAAAATAATGTGAGAGTCAGCATTGTTGAGGCCATTGATGGTCAATACTACGTGTCTTTTCCCATGCCTGGCACAAAGACCATCAGAGAGTGTGTGGGTGGCTTTGTCATATGGTAGCTCACCGAGATGAAGCATTATGTTCCAAAGGTACACATAAACGATATGTTGTTGTATATATATCATATTACGTATATTGTTTCCATGCATATGTTAATTCTCATTAATTGTTTGCTATAGGGTGAAGGTATTAAACCTGACATGGAAAAAGCACAAACTATGAAGAAATCTATTGTTTCACATTCATCATCTGCGAGGGTTCGTGGATCTGGAATCACCCCTCCCGAAATACACAAGGACCCTAAGAAACGTGCCATATTTTACACAGACCTGAACTCAATTGCAAGGAATAGGCAGTGTAGGAATTGATGAGACATGCTCTGAATACTGATTCTGCTATGTGGGTTTCATTATTTGAATATTGAACAATTGTGGTGTAGAGATACACCATTTGCATATGTTTCAAAACTATGGTTTTATACATTTCATACGAGAATTTTCATGGGATTCTCTAATTATTTTATTATTGGACAATTATGTTGAATATATACTAATTTCATGTCATTGGAACACATAATTGTTATCCATTTCATATCAGAGTTTAAGAAAAATAGTCTTGTTCACTATCTATTCATATGTTTCGAACACAAATTTTACATAACTCTTGTGTTGTCCCCTCTAGCATGTGTTGGCATTAATGTCAAATCAATAAGACAATAAGATGTGCTTGATTGGTAAACAAGTCAGTAGTATTGGTTTGGTAATTTAGTTGATGGTCTCTTCATTTCAGTTCTTTGACAATCACTTGACTTGGCATACAAGTGTTTTTCAAGTCTAGTACATTGCATATTGTTTCATGTTCAGTCACCTTGCATATTGTGATAAGGACCTAAAATTGTGACTATATGCAAATACAATTATATGAGTTGAAATAGTTATGAAGACAGTTCTCTTTCTATTAAAAAATAGAGAACACTATTTATGCATGTTGTTGAAGGCATTCAGTATCACTAAAGTGTTTTGGTCCTCATGTTCATTTATTTATCATATGTCATTCAGTTTTAAAATTGTTGTAAGATTATGTTATCTTATAAATATTTCAGCTTCTGGGTTTCTATAATGTTCTTAGTCTCTATGATCTGGTTATGGTCTTTATGTTCATTCATGTTAAAAATCATCAAACATGCTTGATAACTAAATTTCTCTAGAGCTTGCACTTTACATTTGGTTTTTAATGCTAAAGTGGTTGGTATGGGAACAATTGATGTCACCATTTATCAAGAAATTTGAGAAATTATTTTAAAAAACAATCCATGAGGTATGGGATTTGAAACCCATCAAGTGTTGCTAATCTAGTTTTGGATTGTGATAATCCATACAAGTGGATAGAATAATTATGTTATAGACTAGTTTAAAGTGTTAAAGTGGGTTGAATTTCTTAGTTTACCTTTTCTTTGCTAGCCATTTCTAAATTGTATTCTTTGGACTCTCTATGGCTGGTGGTGTGTGTTGAAATAGACAATATCTATTTGGCTTGATCAAAACACATGGTCAATCAGAAATAGACATATCTTAGTACCCTAAGGAAACCAATGATATACTAATTTTTGAAATGCACCATTTGTAATGCATATTATATATTTAAAACAACCTAAAAAATATGTTGGGTCTCAATCCTCGAAACATAAAAATAAGGACTATCCATGAGTTGTAGGAGTTGAGAAAATACAACACCACAAACCCCGAAGATCACCTGCATGCAAATAACCTATCATAAAAGAAGAGATGGAGACAAACAAGCAAGGGTTCTCTGAAAACTGAAAATGTATATATCAGAGAGAATGAGAGAATGAATTGATATTGAAATACAATGGGATCAATCCTTATAAAAAGGAGATCATGCAAACCCTAACAAAACCCTAATAGGAAAAACCCTAATAGAAGCCCTAATAGGATAACATTTAATAATTATATTAATTATTAAATGTCACTTTATACAAACTAATATGAAAACTTAAGAAGGGAATAAAGGTAACTTAATCAACATAATTAAGTTAAGACCTTTACTCTAACACCCCCCCTTAAGATGAGCAACAGTGCAGCTACAAAAAAATGCAGAAAAGCAAAGGTAACTACAATGCAAGAAGGCAAACATGGGTCCCGACAACTAGGCCAGATCAGGTACCCAAATACAACCAAATCTCTGTAAAATGGAGAAATAGAGAAAACCTCATGGGAAAAAGCTCTACTCCAAAAAGAGATGCAAAAGGCCAAGAAGAAGAACATCACTGAAGCAGAAGAAGCTATAAACAACTATCGAAAGATGACTGCTATGGTGTTGAAGAACCTCCACTGAAGATAGGATGATCAGGAACAAGAAGACAATAATCTGCATGAGTGCCCCATATGACACTACTCAAATCAAATGGCAAATAAAGGCAAACACCTGGAACGAAGATACAAATGGTACAAGAACCAATAGTCTGAAACACTGATCAACTGAGAATGGAAGATTCCTTCCAAGGAAAAACCAAGGAAGCATTAGCACGAATAGTATAATACCCCCCCATAATGGTGAACTGGGAGCTTGACAGATCAACTGAAATGGTGTGCAACACCCTATAGTGCATGAAGAAGATACAACATCTGAAAGTGCACAAGAAAGCACCTGCAACTGAAAAAGTGGTGTGCAAAACAAAACACACATGCATGAAGCTGGAATCATATAGATCCATGGTCGTCGTGGAGGGACACTCACCGGACAAAGGTGTGATGGCAAACAAAGGAAAACTACACAACCCCCCATGGTATGAATTCAATGTCGTCGTGGAGGGATACTCACCAGACAAAGATGTGATGGAAAAACAAAGGAAAACTACACAACCCCTCATGGCACTTTATAATATCAGTGTGAGTACAAAATATGGCACAACCTTATGTGCAAAATCCCAAAAGATGCATGTACAATAGTGTGGCACTTTATCTCAGTGCGTTTACATAAAAGATAGCTTACAAATGATGCTCAAAATGCCCTCAAAGGACAAAATGTTGGAAATACATGAAGAACAGCAAAAAATGAAGCATCACATGCAAACAAAATGTTTTCAAGAGCAAATATGTCCAGGTAATCCACCAGAGTGTGAAAACACAAATAACTGAATAAAATATACCTAGAGTGAAATCTGGAAAAAAGGCATGGATGAAATTGAAGAGCTCTGAAATACGGTTTCGACGCCGCTGAGATTACGAAAAACGGAGAAATTGATCAAAAGTTATGAGCTTGAGACTGAAAATAGCCCCTTTGTCTTCAACTGGCTGTAGAATGCACCAACAGAAAAAAGATGTGATGAGACCCACATTACTGGAAAGATGAGAAAACCAGCTTTCTAATGATATCTCGTTTGCCAAAAAATGATATCGTATGCCCAAGTTACGGCCTCCGGAATAAATCAGTTCCAAAGAGGGAAAAAACCAGTGCTGGGTTAAATTTGACGGTCATACGGCCGTCGCAGCAAAAACACTGTGTTAAATTTGACGGCCAAATGGCCATCACCGTAAAAGTGCGATTGGGCTATTACAGAAAAAAATTGTTTTTTAAATAAAAAGACAATAAAAAAAATGCAGATTTTTTTTTAAAAAAAAATTGATGAGGGGAGGCACGTGGGCCCACCCCCCATCACCCCTGGGCGGATAGTGTACCGCCGGTCGGTGGTACTGTCAACTGTCGGTCAGCATTAAGCCATCGGTGGTTGGCAGTACGCCGACCACCGTACCACAGGGCCCGCAGGCCTGTGGGTGCAGGGACCTGCGGGTACCCTTGTACCGAGCCGGCAAGCCCTAAAACTGCGAAATTTTTTTCTTTTGTTTTATTTTTATTTTTGAAAAGATCAAAAATATTTTGTAACGAAAATTGCTGAAAAATAGAAGGCGGAAATTTTTTTTGAAAATAAATTTACCAGGTAGGGACGGCCGTACGACCGTATTTGCAAGAAAATTTTTGCCTCAGATTTCGACTTTGTCCAAAAAGAACGAATGGATAGTCGATTTAGGGGTTTTGGACTGCTGCGGACGCAATGGAAATGTCCGTTTGAATTGAAAATGCTTCAAAATTGCAAGTGTGCCCTAGATCAAGAAAACAAGCCCCAAACCCTTGAAGCTCCAAGAATCTTCACAACAAGAACAGGAAGCAACAGGTGTGGAGCTCTGATACCATGTAGGAGTTGAGAAAATACAACACCACAAACCCCGAAGATCACCTACATGCAAATAACCTGTCACAAAAGAAGAGATGGAGACAAACAAGTAAGGGTTCTCTGAAAACTGAAAATGTATATATCAGAGAGAATGAGAGAATGAATTGATATTGAAATACAATGGGATCAATCCTTATAAAAAGGAGATCATGCAAACCTTAACAAAACCCTAATAGGAAAAATCCTAATAGAAGCCCTAATAGGATAACATTTAATAATTAATATAATTATTAAATGTCACTTTATGCAAACTAACGTGAAATCTTAAGAAGGGAATAAAGGTAACTTAATCAACATAATTAAGTTAAGACCTTTGCTCTAACATGAGTCACTCACAAGATCAAATCAACTTATGAATGAACAAGTGAAATGCCTTAAGAAAAGAATGATGGAAATCATACTAATGTCAACAATTGCAAAGGTGATTACAATAGGCCAATCAAAATATCTCAATCAAGTAATGCACCCTTGATTCTCATTATGTACCTTCAACCATATGGTAATGACAACAATGTGATTGGTAAAGTATTCATTTTCATGGTGTACCCTTACCCAAATGGCAATGACAAAGCAAAGCATATATTGGTGGATTAGAAAACCCTATTCATCCTTCTAGAAAACCTTTAAAGTAAGGTTTTAATATCTACTCATATGTTTCCAACAAAAAATTTACATAATAGTAGCATCATGGAAAACACAATGGGTTGTGGCTCACTTCTTAATTTTTCTAGATTGCAACAAAATAATGTTTTCAACTTCACTTTCTTGTTTTATGACACCCCTTACTTTAAGAAAAATAGTCTTGTTCATTATCTGTTCATATGTTTTGAACACAAATTTTACATAACTATTGTAGGATGGAAAACACAATGGGTTGTCCTAGACTTTTCAAATCTTGTTCAAAGACAACAGTTAGTGTTATGCACACTGTAAGAAGACAATGTATTGAAGTTGAGCTGCATAATTTTTAAAAACCCTTACTTTCAGCCAAACACTCTTCTTCAATATCTGCCCATATGTTTCCAACACATTATTTACATAACAGTTGCATCATGGAAGACACAGTGGGTTGTGGCTCACTTCTTATTTTATGCAGGCTGTGAGAAGTGAATGTTTTGAAGTTCACTTTGTTGTTTGTTCACAACCCTTACTTTGAGAAAAACACTCTTTTTCAATATGTGCTCATATGTTTCCAACAAAAAATTTACATAATAGTAGCATCATGGAAAACACAGTGGGTTGTGGCTCACTTCTTATTTTTTTCAGACTGCAACAAAATAATGTTTTCAACTTCACTTTCTTGTTTTATGACACCCCTTACTTTAAGAAAAACAGTCTTCTTCACTATCTGTTCATATGTTTCAAACACAAATTTTACATAACTGTTGCAGGATGGAAAACATAGTGGGTTGTCCCAGACTTTTCAAATCTTGTTCAAAGACAACAGTTAGTGTTATGCACACCATAAGAAGACAATGTATTGAAGTTCATGTTCATATTTTATAACTACCCTTGCTTGCAGGAAACGTTTGACGACATTACAGGGGTTAAACAACTCAACTCGCTATGCTATTGCAAACAAGTCAGATGACTAAACTGGAAAATTCCACCTTTCAGCCAACAACAAACGACTGACAAAAAGCAATCCCCGACTTAAACATCTTGATATGTGAACTTTCAAAATAGACTGTCCTTAATCGACCTAATTAGGGTTTCTTTAATCATTCAATTTGACAAACAACAACAAAAGACTCTCTTACACTCTTAACTTAGTTCCATGGCATGTAAAATACTCTGTTTCAATGAATCTTCAATGTATTTTTAGCCTTTCAAGGAAGGAAATTCTAAACACTCCAAATACTGTTCAATCTATGCCTTTTGACAATTATGTCCTGATAGGACAGTCAATTAATGGTCTCCAAATACTCATAAATTCACCAATCTGTATCTTGGAATGGAGTCACCTATGCCCAAAAACCTCTGCAAAACAAAATTACACAACAAGGACTCATATTCCACAAACAAAACTCATCAAGTCACCAATGTACAAAGACATTTATAGATTTTGAATTTCCATTTCAATTTCAACATTCCATTTCTATTTCAACATTCTATTTCGATTTCAACATTCCATTTCCATTTCAACATTCCATTTAAATTTCCTTATACGTTTGCAACACACTATGTTGAAAAAATTGTTGCAGAATGGAAAACACGCAAGGTTGTCCCTCACCTCTGAAATCTTGTTCTAAGAGAATAGTTTCTGTTATGCAGACTATAAAAAAACAGTGTATTAAAGTTCACCTTCATATTCTCTAACAACCCATTACTTGCAGCAAACATTCCATTTCAATATCCTTATACGTTTCCAAGAGAAGATGCACAAGAAAAGTTGTAGAATGGAAAACACAGACTGTAACAAAACAGTGTATTCAAGTTCACCGTCAAATTTTATAAGAACAATGCACATCACACAATGAAATGTAAAAACATTTCGAGTCAATATTATACATTCTGAAGAAAATTACAATGCACATTTAATACTGGTAACACTGAGTACTATGTCAACCATTTACGAACATGTATAATCTTTGTGTTCTCAGCATCTGGAAGCATTTGCTACACTCTGATTGTCAAGGTGGAATTGACAACCTACAATGTTGGCACCTCGTAATTCTCATGTAGCAGCCTAAAGGAGGGCCTGACATGGTGGATCTCAAACCTGACAATGTGGTTGAATTTGAACACGACCAACAACCATTCCTCCGCAGGACCTTTGTGATTACTAATTAGAGATTCCTCCTTGAGGAATCTCATAAACCTCATGCTCAGTTGATCCGTAAGATTGTGCATGTGTATGATGACTGTTGGTCCAATGCACACCTTCCAGATGCACCCAACTAGGAAAAGGTCTCAAGTTTCTTGGTAAAGAGACACTGGCCAATCACATAAATTGACAATCTATATTTGTAGATTATAATATTGAACGTCCATGCCCATATGTGCCCATACACCAAACATGTTGTTGAAGAAGTGAGCATAATTATAAAACATCGTGTTTATTATATGTTTTATAAAGCATATACCATCGTGTTTATTATATATTTTATAAAGCATATACCATTTGATAATTGATAATTTAAAAAACTATCAGATTATTAATTATTTGCAAATGGTAGTTTTAAATGGGTGTGACAAATAACTTTTAGATATTTTGTCAAGTTCTTATATTTAAGTAGTCTTTCTCTCATTTAAAAGAGACTAAATTTAGTGAAACTTGGCAAGTTAGTGAATTATATCGTTGTGCGTATGAGATTTGTTATTGGCCAAATGGAAGTGAGGAAAAGTGGTATTCTCAAGTTCTATTGATAATTTTATAAACAATTTTGTAAGTGTGTTAGAATAGAATGTTGTTTTCTATTTTTTTACTCAAAAGGGTTTTACCCATGTCTATGATGTGTAATGTGTTAAATATATGCATCGTATGATTTTTATTTAATTTATTTTATATTTTATTTATAATAATTAGTAACCTAAGATCTTAATTTGTATCATGGTATTAGAACACGAGTAGATATTACTAATCATTTTTCAATTAAAATATTGAGTAAATGAGTTGTTTGATGATGATTGTCATTTTTAAAGGAGTGTGATAATATACTATTGTTTCACAAGGACTAATACATTTGTGAGAGACGTCACAACCCCATAATTGGATTGAATGGTGATTACTAGAAGCTAACATTAATTGTGGTTCAAAACACTTTAGGGATAGAGAAGATCAAACCATATTTAAAATTTAATGTCATACCAATGAGACTTTATCCCTTATACTCATACAATCTCATACAATATTTCCCCTTGAAATCAAGATGTCATCAGAGTGTCACGCCTCCATTACCACTAGTACAACATTCCCTTTATTTTATATGATTACATTCTCTCTCATAGAATTTATTTTGTGTTCTTTTCGTCTTCTATATATTTCAATTGGAATCATTTCTAATGGTTGAATATCTTGTTAATACCTTGTCTTGATTGAATGTTTGCACATACAAGACAATCAATAACATAACCTTCAAATCAAACATCTTTATAAACATAATTATTAATCGATATAAGAGAAATAAACTTATATATAATTCTTATTAGGCTATTTGTAGTTATTTTAGCTTGTGATAACTTTTCTTAGATAGAACTCTAATCTTGAATTACCTTGACAAAGTAATATGTATTGCACCTTCTATCATAATGGAATAATGCTATCATTTTGTAGTATATCAAGGCTCGAGAAATGTTGTAATGTGAAAAGAATAAGAATGCGCAACAAACAAGAGCCTCACAACCCTATGAAGATTGACAAAACTAGGTCAACGGGTTCAACTTTATTCTTATGTTGGCTAGCAATTTTAATAGGGGCTTCAATGAAGTCAATGTCTTTGTACATCCCAACAAACAAGCTTGAGTCATTTGTGAATTCCACCACCTTGAGAATTTATTGTCTTCATGACAAAGAAGTTTCATTTTTATCAAAAAAAAGTAATTTTCATTCTTTGTTTGAAAATACTATTGATGAATAATCTTGCAATTGATCTCAAGATATTACAAATTGTCACTAAAATTAATCTAATAATAGTCCATCAATTACCTAAAAATTGAAACATCTATAAATGATTTTTAGACAAACATTATTAATAATTCATCTATTATATAAAAATAACCAATGTCTAGACATTTGAATCTTAGAACATCTAAAATGACCCTAAAATGTTGAGAAAGATTATAGAATTTGGGTGTGCACCTACCAATTGCATTTGCTTAAAAGTTTTTTAAACCCTTTTTCAACAAATTCACCTTGTAATATGCATTCCAACAAAGTTCACATGCTTTGTCTATGCTTCCACTTTTTTAACTTTGGGAATATGAAACTACATTGAAAGAGTACATATGTCTTTTGTATGGTGGAATAATTATATTCCATGAATATGGTCCTCCACATTAAATGTAATATGGAAATTCCTTAATAGCTTGACATAAAGATAATTAAACTCATCTAAGATATTATAATGCCTCCACATGGGATGATGCATTATATCTAATAGTTTTGACATAGTGGGGTCCTCAAGTTTTACTAATCTTATAAGTCCCATATTATTATAACATTAAAACCGGATTTCAACTGCTCAAATTTAGTTACTATTTGTGTTCTCTCATAAAAAGGAAGTTACCATTTATATTTCTTAGCATGGTTATAAATTGTTAAGAAATAGTATAGATACCTTATGTAGAATATAGTATATATAAGAAAAAGTTAATTTGATGGGAGAAATGTTTTAAACAGATCTATCTAAAAGTTAGATAGTTATTAGTTATTTTATTTTAGTAGATGAATATATAATTTTTTATTTTTATTTAAAATTTATTTTATTTATTAATTTATTTATTTTAATATTAATTTATATAATATATGTAGAGATATATCAATTTTAAGATGTATTTTATTTTTAGTTTTAAAAGACCTCCAAATTAATATACGTTTAGATATATTAATTTGGAGGTCTTTTAAAACTGAAAATAAAATACATCTTAAAATTGAGTATCCGTTTCTGGTGCCTGTTTCGAATATGTGTATCAAAAGTTCAGGGTATAGAATTGTCGAAGGTGGTAGATCTCATTTTTGAGGTGGGCTCTTGGAGATAAGAAGTGAGTAGGGAAGATAGCCTATAAACCTGTCCTAAATGTAAATCATTGGAGCATGGTAAAAAGTGTATAGAAAGGGGGGAGGCCAGCAATACCATCACAGACAAGTGGGAGAAAGAGCCTGAAAAGGAGAAGGAATTCAAATTGGAGACAAGGCCACCAATCGAATATGGGGAAAATGAACTGATAGAGTCAATAAGACCACCAAAATCGGGAACTGAGGAGGTAGAGTTGGGGGGGAGAAACTCAATGGGTTCACAGGAAGAGGAGAGCCAAAGAAATTACTGGCTAGTTCAATATGAACAACCAATCTTCCAAGGTTTGGATCCTCAGTATGAAGAAGGTTTTCCCCAACTCACAAACATCGGGATTGAGAATCAATCGGTGGAAATCACATAAAGGAGAGGGACTAATCTGGAGCCAGAGGTCCTAGAGGCATCACAAATGAAGGAACTCACCAGTTACAAAGATCTAGAAGAAGGGGTGGAAGAAGGTCAGGATCAAGGTAGTATGGAATCAAAGTCAGACTGTGATGAAAGCTTTGAGGAATACCGAGAGGGCATATTGGTTGAGAGAGGAATTGAGCAAATCCCCTCGGTAAGGAAAACGCCAAAGATCAAGTCTACCAGTCAAAGAGGACGCAAACCCAACAAAGAAAAAACTAAAAGTGGCAAGTTCAGCCAAAGGCCAAACAAAACTTGGCCAAACGATCCTTAGAAACAGGAAGGGACTTCCCCTTCTCGGGGAACCATGAGAATCATAAGCTAGAATGCTAGGGGCTTGAATGCCCCTAGCAAGTGGTGCCACTTCAGGCATCAAGTAGACAATAGTAAGCCAAATATTTTTCTTATCCAAGAGACAAAATGGAGTAGGAAAGGCATTTGAAGTTTTGGAAAGGGTGGGAAGGGATTCTTAAAGAGTCAATAGGGGCTTATGGGGGATTGGGGATAGTGTGGAACCTAGCCACGGTATGTTGTAACCTCATAGAAGAGAATCAGAATTGGCTAACTGTCTTAGTGAGGACTTACCAGGGAAATGCATAATTCAAGTTAATCAATGTATATGGCCCTATAGCCCCAATGGACAAGAGGAATCTTTGGGCAGAAATCTCAACTTCCCTGGGACAGCTAAAAGATGAAAAAATCATAATTGGTGAGGATTTCAATGCCAACTTGAACAACTTGGAGAAGCAAGGTAGGATGTGAAGCCTAATAAGATCTCAAATGGACTTCCAAGACTTTGTGGATAAGAATATGCTAAGGGAGATACCTACGAAAAATGGAGTATACACCTAGAAAAACAAAAGAATGGGACATACTAGAATAGCAGAGAAACTGGACAGATTCCTAGTGGTAGGGGAATGGAACTAGGGGGAAAACTTGATGGAAGCTTCTATTTTTCCCTGAAGCAGTTCAGACCATTTTTTGATCCAACTTGTAATTCAACCGGATATTTTCAAGGGTGGTTCGCCCTTTAGATTTGAAAAGATGTGGATGAGAGACCCAATTCTACTAGAACATATCTCAGTATGGTGGAAAGAAGTCTGGATTGGTAATCACTCACACCTATTCTCCTTCTAGAAGAAAATTTCCCATATCAAAGCTAAACTACGAGTTTGGAATAAGGAACATTTCAAAAACATTTTTGAAGAAAGTGACAAGATAGAGAGTGAGCTCAGGACCTTAAATGAGAAAATAATCGAAAAAGGTATGGGGCAGGAAGAATATCTCAACGAAAAGGAATTGTTAAGCACTCAATCCGAGACTCTGGCAATAATAGAATGCTACTAGAAGTAGAAGTCCAGGGAACTGTGGCTCCAAGAAGGTGACAAAAATACTAAAAAAATTCACAATTCAACCCTGGTCAAAAGAAATTCAAACCAAATCATAGAGGTAGTCAAAGAAGATGGGTCTCTCGCCAGATTTGAGCAAGAGATCAACCAGGAGGCCATTAGGTACTTTGAGTCTTTGTTCAAGAAGTAAGTTCATTTGGATGGGAGACCCAGGGAGGAGTTCATCAGAGGTATTCCAAACTCAATCTCAGAGGCAGAGAACAAAGAACTCACTAATCCCATCTCTATAGAAGAAGTCAAGAAAGCAACATTCCAACTTGGAGTAGATAAATCCCTAGGGTCGAATGGCTTCCCAGCCTTCTTTTACCAAACATACCGGGAAATAATCAAGGAAGACCTAGTCAAAGCAGTTGAAGAATCAAGAAGAAAAATCGAACTGCAATGTTAAGGGCAATCAATCATACCTTCATTCCGCTCATTCCTAAGAAGAAAGAGGCAAATTGCATGGGGGCCTTCAGGCCAATCTCCCTTTGTAACATGATAAAATAATAATGAAGGTTATAGCCAATAGGCTCAAGTTGGTAATTGACAAAATCATATCAAAGAGCAAAGCGGATTTATTCAAGGCAGGTCAATTGTAGAAGGCATAATAGTGGCGCACGAGACAATCCACACAACAAGAAAGTTAAGACTGCCAAGTATGATCCTCAAATTAGATATTCTAAAGGCCTACGACTGGGTGGACCAACAATTTTTGTTAGATGTGTTAATTGGATTTGGATTTGATAGGAAGCTAGTGGATTGGATTAGAAGTTGCATAATTGCTCCAAGATTCTCAATTAAGATAAATAGAGTAGCCCAAGGTTTAATTGACTCCTCTCGGGGGCTAAGGCAAGGGGATCCATTATCCCCATTTCTCTTTATCATAATGGAAGCCCTAGGTAGGAAAATTAGACAATCCAGGCTGGAGGGATCATGGAAGGGTATTGAGGCTGCCTCAGGGGTGGGAGCAAGCACTCATCAACAATTCATGGATGATACCATCCTTTTCAGCCTAGCCTCAAGAGTGGAAGCAAGGAAGATAAAGGAGGTATTGGGTGATTATAGTAGGGCATCTGGATAGGTCATTAATTGGAGAAAATCGGAAGTCTTCTTCCTCAATACCCAACCTAGCCTACAACAAGACCTTGCAAGGATACTGGGTGTAAGACCGACCTGCCTCCCTGGGAGATTCCTAGGGATGCCCCTTTTCGTTGGGGCCAATCGTATTGGATTCTGGGATAGACTAGTAAGGAACTACAAAAAGAAGATGGAATTATGGAAAGGTAAATGGTTAACCTCAGCAGGCAGGCTACTCTTGGTAAAAACTGTTCTGGCAACCATCCAGTATATTCAATGCCATGCCTAAAAATTCATGAGGGTATTGTGGATTAGCTCAATCAAATAATGAGGAAATTATTTTGGAATGGACCAGAGGATAATAGGGTTCCCTTGTTGGCATGGGACAAGATATGCAAACCATAGGCCTCGGGCGGGGCAAGAATCAGACAGCTAAAGGAGATGAATCAGGTAGTGGGTGCTAAACTAGTATGGAAAATATACACCAACAATCAAAATTGGGTGAAAATCTTGAGAAATAAATACCTCAACTTAGATGATCTAGTGAGCATAGTCAAGGTATTTAACCCACCAAGAGGCTCGGCAATCTGGAACTTCATTTGTGAATGCAAGGATAATCTGCAAGTATGTCACATGGGAAGTCCACAATGGTAGGAACACATCATTCTGGGAAGATTCATGGGATGGACACTCTAAGCTAGGAAATATGATGGGCCTAGCAAAAATCAAGGCAGAAACAATCAAGGTCTGGGGCCCGAAAGTGAGTGACTACAAGGATAGAGTTTGGAATAACGAAATACAATAGTGGAGATGGAAAAATTTATATGCGCTCAATGCCCCTAAGACGCAAAAGAAGGCCCTGGAGATGATCTTGAAGGCCAAGACTATTCTCGTTGGCGAAGGGGAAGATGTACTGAGATGGAATGCCTTAGCAGATGGCGAGTATAAAGTAAAGATCGGATATAAGCTCAAGGAAAGGTGGGAGGGAGGAAAAATCTGGCCAAATGCACTCCTATGGAGGAAAAATGTCCTGCCAAAAGCCAGGGTTTTCACATGGCTAGCCACCCTGGGAAAGATATTAACACAAGACAAGCTAATAAATCTAGGTTTTAGGGGTCCTAGTAGATGTATAATGTGTAAACAACAGGCGGAAATGACGTCACACCTTTTGCTCACATGTCCCTATGCCGAGTACTGTTGGAAATTCATGCTCGGGCTTTTAAGCTACCCGACCCCGCTATCGACAAACCTCTGGGACTGGCTCTCCACGTGGCCAAGGAAGCTTCACAATGGAGCATTTAGCAGCATTTGGCAAATAGTACCATCCATAGTATGCTAGGAAATATGGAAGGAAAGGAACATGCATATCTTCCAAAAGCAATCAATGGGTAGAGAAACGCTCGTAAGGCACTTGGTCAAGGAAGTGGTGGAAATGGTAAACAGTGCAACAAAAAAGATAACCTTCCCAAAAAATGTGTTCTCTAACAGAGATATCGAGCTTACTAATAAATTCGTTGGACTGTACATTCCTCCCATTGTAGGAGCTTTGGAAGCAACACAAAAGGACGAAATCAAAAGAACAGTATGGCAGAAACTACTACCTGGTTGGATTAAAGTAAATTTTGATGTTGCCTCTACTAGTAATCCTGGAGCAACTGGCATAGGTTGTGTGGCAAGAGACTCCAAAGGAAGGGAGCTTGCACAGAAGGCAGAGTACATCAGCCAGGAAACAAACAACATGGCAGAAATCAGGGCGGCCCTGAGCGGATTGGAATTAAGAAAACGTATCGGGGCATCGAAGCTGCACCTAGAAGGGGATTCGTTAATCATAGTGAATGCTATTAGAAGCAACTTCACCCTGAATTGGTTATTGCATCGCTGGTTAGGACCAATCTGGACCCTCATCTCATCCTTCAAGGAATTCCAAGTCAGCCACATGTACCGTGAAGGAAATACAAAGGCAAACAGTTTGGCAATAAGGTGTGGTGGTGGAGGCAGAGTACAGTTTGGGTAATGACAGCTAAGCCGGAGCCGAGCGAAGTGTCGCATCAACACCAAGGTATAAAAATTGGTGGTGTAAAATCCAAGATGTGGAGGATTTGGTTGGCTCCATGTATCCACTTAAACCTGCAGTCAGTAAGAAAGGTACGCTTCAGAATTTGAGTTGCGTCACATTTGGCAGGTAACGGCCCTTTGAAGATTTAGTCGATTGATTCAAGGTAATTTGAAGTCACTTCAGGTTGGTGACCTCGAGATTGTTGGAACAACATTTTGGTGTCACTTGTGTGAAAGGACGATGCAATAAATTTGGTTTAGAAAAGGTAACATTTGGCTATAAGCATGGGTGGCATCATTGGAAAATCCAAAACTAGAAGTGTAGCAGAGAAGCACCTAGAGAAGTATAGGTGGGAGAAGATAGAACGATGGATACACCTGTATGTCTAGAAACAACTACAACCATGGTGTCATTTCAAGGTGAAGTGATGGACATTAGGTTGTGCGGGGTCCTTTCGGTGAAGGATAAGTTGGTCATCCATGCAGTTCGGGAGGTGTTGGGTCAAGAATTCATCTAGTCTTACCATAAGCACTGGATCAACACAGACATCCCTGAGATGTTCTTAGCCCTTGCACTCTACAGGGGCATGGAGAAGTCAAGGGTAAAGAACCTCTACCAGCGTCTGTTCAAACATATGTACCTTGGGGAAATAGATGTAGTGTTGGACAATATCGATGAGTATGGGCGAATTCCTATGCCGCAACATTATTACTTGCTCAAGAGACGAGGAGGAAGGCCAGTTCCAAAATTTTTGATTATGTCAACAGTGGAGCCCAAGGAATTGGAGGAACGGTGCAGGGATATAGACAGAAACATTAACTTCCTTCTCCACACAGCGGGCCTCCTTCCACCCATGACAAAGGAGGAATTGGGAAACTATATGGCTCAGGAAGGGTTCGAAGTGGACAGCGACGACGAGGATGGCAACACTCCGGTGACCCCAGTACTACCGGATTCGAGCGAAGACTGGATAGAAGATGATGGACGGGATGTGGAGATGATTGCAAATGGACCAACACACAGGAGATGCAAATTGGAATGCCCAGTAAAGTCTCGTGCCGCCCATGCAAAACAAATGTGAAAGGAAGAAATGGCACAGGGCTCAGGCCAAGAGGACTCAAGCCCCATCTTCACTGCTTTGCGTGGTCCCTGGAAGCCAAAGGGAAGGAAGGCAAGGAAATCATGAAGCTGGTTAGCAGAAAAGTATAAGTTTCTTTTGTTTAAGTTTTATCAAGTAGGGTAGATACAGATAGGTTGGTAGGCCTGCTTTTTGATCAAGTTAAGTAGTAAATTTTGCTTGATGTTGGGCCAATATGGCGATTTGAAGGTTGAACTTGGGTCGAAAGGCAATCAAAACTCTGCTACTTTTTTGATCGATAATATATGGTGCTGGCCATACCAACTATTAACTTACCAAAAATAAATAAAAATATTATTTTAAAATAATTACTAAAAATATTATTTTATTATTGGTATATTATTATTATTATTCTATTAAATATATAATATATATCTTAAATAATAATATTATTATATTATAAATATTAATATTATAAATAATAATATTTTATTATTTTATTATGTCGAAGAAATTCCCTATATCAACATTATCAATTGGCATTAATGATCAATGGTTGAGAATGTGGTAGAATGATGGTTGACTATTGAAAAAGATTTGACTAGTCAATGAACCCAATATAAAATAAATAAAAACAATATCTTTTAAAAATAAAAATTTATAAAAGACAAAAATAAAACACTTTATACAAAGAAAGAAAGCAAAGAAAAAGATATTCTTTCTACATTTCCCCTACTAAAAAAAAACAAAGAAATAAAGTAAAGAATTGGATATTGTTTGTAATTTTCCACTAATATTCAAAGTGTATAAATTATATTATTATTATTACATACTAGCAATTGCACCTTGGTGTGCAATGGGTATGCCGAAGAGGTGTGGAAGGTCAATTAGGGGAAATTTTCATTTTATTTTTTTTGCATACATTTGTGCAATATATGAGGTCAATTGATGGGTCATTTAGAAAATGATTTTGTTTATAATAATAATAGTATTATTATTATTGTTATTATTATTATAGGGAGATAAAGAGGAAGAAGGAGAGGGAGAGATATAGAGAGGGGGAGAGGAGAGAGATATACAAACAAAGAGAAGTAGAGATAGACAAATAGAGATGGAGAGAGGGTAAGAGAAATATAGGGAGCTAGAGAAAGGGAGACAAAAAGAGGGAGAGATAGAGATATTTGGGAAGAGAAAGAGAGAGATAGAGATATATGGGAAGACAAAGAGAGAGAGAGAGATATAGATACATAGATAAATGGGGGGTAGGGAGGGAGCAAGAGAGGGAGAGATGGGGAGAGATAGAGAGGGGGGAGATAGGGACGAAGAGAAAGGGAGAGAGATATGTAGAGGGGGAGAGATTTAGAGAAGAGGGGGGGAGAGGGAGAGAGATAGGTAGACAAGGAAGAGAGAGAGAAGAGAGGGGAGAGGAGATATACCTCTATATATATATATAGAGAGAGAGAGAGAAAGAGAGGGAGAGGGCGAGAGATATACAGAGAGATAAATTGAGATATAGAATAGGTGAGAGGGGAGAGAGGGAGAGACAATAATATATATTTGTTAGTTTAATTTGTATTATATAAAACATATTAATTATTAGTTATAGTAATTTATATAAATATATTTATTAATTTTTATTATAGAATCTAATATGAATAAATAATATAATTTACATATTTAATATTATATATAATAATAAATATAATTAGAGTTGATATAATTTAATTTGTATTATAAATAATATATATTATATATTAACTATACTTAATAAGATTTAATAATATTTTTTATCATCATAAAATATAATATGTAATAATAATAGTATAATTTGTATATATATATAATTTATATTTTGTAATATATATTTATATATTAATTATTAGTTATAATAATTTGACATGTATATATAATAAATTTTATTAGTATTAATATTTTTTATTATATAAAAATATATTTGGTAAGTCAACAACCAATAAGGGAATAAGGGTAGTCATATATGTACAAAAAATCTACAGAATAAAGACATATCATATTGCATATGGTTGGCGAAGGTGGAAATCACATATTCTATGTAATTTTTTATTTTATTTTTAAAATACCTGGAGTCTTCTAATGAGTTGTGAGGATGCCCAATGAGTAGATGGCATTCTGCAAAGCAGTTGACGTGCCTTGTCTCTGCTACCACATTTTGCATGCATGCATAATAGGAAACTCAATAATCTAGTAGGTTTAAAACCCCAATATTTTGAGATCTACTTTTTGTTTGTTGTTATTAGATTGCATAGATATATTTGGTGCAGGCAGGGTTTTTCTATCCTACAGTTAGATCCTAAAATGACTATTTACATATAGGTATGCAAAAGCAAGAATACAAAAAATTGTTGACATGAAACAACACCCACAAAGGCCTCCAAACTCGCACCTATAAATACATGAACAATGACGGCCTTAGAAGACTTCACATTGAAATAGGAAAAGTCGAGGGAGCTTGTAGACATTCAGATTATAATAGTCATGATGAAGTTATTCATTATTGTAGCAGTTCTTAGGTATTATGAATGCAGGTGTTATGGAGTACACCCTAATTCTCCTATAGACTTCGTTGTAGGAGTAAAAACCTTCACTAATGGAGATGTTAGTATCGATTCCAGAGGACTACATGTTGCCACTTCAGTCACCAAGTATCATGCAGCCACATAAGATTGTATTCTTATTAGTATAGATTATAACCCTTCTACTCTCCTATTTCCAAGTCACAAGCATGAGAATCAAAAATTCCAGTGGCTATCAATTATAGGTGAGAACTGAAATATAATTTTGTAGAATATTTTTAATTTAATATTATGAAATAAAATTAAAATATTTTTAGTGTGAAATTATAATATTTAGATACTATATATTTAATATTTATATACACAATAAGTTATTAAATACAAATATCATATAACTTTCTACATATTATTAATTAAAATATGAAATATATTATAAGTTTAATATTTATTTATATTTAGTTTTTAATTAATAATTTCTATTATTTTTAAAAATATTTTTATGGTATTTATTTTTTATAATAGATTATAAAATATAATTTTCTAGAATATTCTTAATTTAATATTATGAAATAAAATTACATTTTATATGTTTAACTATTTTTACTATAATATTATAATATTCATATACACTATACATTATTACATATAAATATAATTTAACTTTTGTGGGAGGTTGGGAGGGCGACTTTCCACAAATGTAGTTGTGGAAAGGTTGACTTCATATGTTTGGTTTAATCACTTTTGGAAACGTTTCTTATATCTTCATCGGTCCAGGATGGTTGGCCAATGCATACAAGTTTAAACTTGGGATAGCTAGTGTTGATGAGATCTAAAGTGAAATGTTAGCTGGAATTAAAAAAGCTTCATAACTATGGCAATCCGCACTTGTTTTCCATAATCGGTGGTGTGGAAAGCAAGAAAATCACTCAGTTCTTCTTTTTCATTTGCAATCTTGAATCATATCTCGGGCTTTCAAAGTTGTGTTAAATAGTGGCTTGGTTCCAACTATTGTATTGATTTTGAAATCAACAAGGTCGTTGATTGGTTATATTTGATCATAAATATTTTTTACATTTTCAAGTTTTCAAATCTGAAATGGCAGGAGAGTTGTTTGCAAATTTGATTATGGAGTGGAAGGAATTCCATGGAAAGTTCGAGTGAAGAGAAGGGACACATAGGTATGTGTTGGTTGCCACTTCGGTTGCATCAATAGCTTAAGTGATGTGGCATTGTAGTATAGTCTGACATCTCAACCATTATAATAGTACATAAGAGTTCACGCTAATTATGAAACTCAAGTTTTTTTCTTTTTCATTCATGGAAGTAAGTGAAATATTTCTTAGAGGATCTAGAACAAGGAAAAGGTGGCATGTCCAATCAAAATGGGTTTCAGCAGCAAAGGTGACATATATTTCACATAATCTAGCCCAGGAAAGTGTTGTGAGGTGGTTTATAATATCCTCTACAAGCTAAAGTGGCTTCGGTGGGATATTTTATGACCATTATTCATCGGTATGAAACTCCTAGTAAGGATATTTAATTGTGGTGATAAATTCAACATGATGATGTGTCAAGTCATTGCGATAAAAGGTCACCTCCACACATGGGCAGATTTGTAAAACCTTTTATTCATGTGTTTATCTCATTCCTTTCTCAAATTGGCCTCTAAGTTTCATGGTTGAGCTCTCCAAGTTCATAGTGTGGTTGTCCATAAAAACCATAGTTTGTAATGGGATGGACACGTCGATACAGTTGACAAGCGAGGTTCGACAAATGGATTTTATTGTGGAAGTGACAGACTAGCACCTCAAACGTATAATGCCTAAGGCAAACTTTATGACAATCATTGTTGTAAAGGTGATTCTAGGTAGGGCTTTCTCGTTTAAGGGAGAATTTTTTCATGTGGATACCAACATAGTTTCCAAGTTTTTAGTAATGTACTAGATATAAACATGCCAAAGGCAATGGTGGAAGGAATTACATGGAAGTTTTTCAAAGTGAACCTGTTAGGGGTTTGCAGGAAACCCTAGTTGTCGCAACTTTGGGAGTAGGTGTCCTACAACCTTGAGACATGTTTGCATTGGAAATCCCTGGGGAAGTGGTAAAGTATCGCCCTTTCATCCTTGACCTTAAGGGCTTTGTATTGATGGAGCAGAGGAGGTTGGTGTTGGTTGGCATTAGTTTCTTAAAGAAAATTTTACACTTGATGTCGGTGCAAGATTTCAATTGGATTCTAGAATTTAGGGCCTTTGTGGAGGAGCTTGGTTTCATCTAAATTGGAAGGGAAATGGTTATGTTTTTTTTATTTAATCTATCCCCTTTTGCATAAAATATGGTTGGGTTATGCTTTGGTCAAATTGTTGGTCTAACCTAGTGTTTGTATGTATGTATGATCTTAGGTAAGTTGTGTTGGTGGTGGTCTCGAATCTAGTTTTTTTGTCAACTCTCTTTCAACTATGCAGTAAGACATGTTTTAAGCTCATCAATTTTGTGAAGTCACATTGTAGTAAGTTGTAGAAGGTCAATAGTAAAGTCTTTACTAGCCCTACGTGGTTGAAATGCAAGAAGTTTTGTCTGGGTAGCTATTTGTATCAGCTAGTTTAGGGTCTAGGTTCTCTGAAATGTAAGCATGGGCATATGAAATGAATGTCAGTTTGGCAATAATGTACTCTTTTATTATGATATCAATATAATACTAAATCTTACATATCAAAAAATATATAATTTAACTTTTTTCATATATTACTAATTAGATATATTATAAGTTCAATATTTATCTATATTTATTTTTAAAATATATATTTATTTATTAAAAATGATTAAAATATTAAATATATTAGAAATTTAATATTTATCTATATTTATTTTTAAAATATATATTATATTTATTAAAAATAATATTCAATTTATATTTATTCTTACATATTATATGAAATATGATGCATATTATTAAATATATATATTAAATACATACTCCCTTATCCTCCCACCCTGTCTTTATCTCTCTACCTCTACCCCCTCTCTACTACTTTTATCTATCACCTCTTGTATCTCTCTCTTGCCCCCTCTATATATTCCTCTCTCTACCTCTCTCTATATCACTTCCTCTATATTTATCTTTCTATCTCTCCATCTCCCCCTCTCTCATCGGCTCCCTCTTTCTATCTCTATTTCTCCCTCTCCCTCTTTCTCTTTCCTTCCATCACTCCCTCTCTATATGTTTATCTTTCTCACACCACTTCTATATTTCCCAAGTTATATCTATCTCTATCTGTATCTCTCCCTCTATCCTTATCACTCCCTCTTTCTATTTCTCTCTACTTCTCTCTCGTCTCTCTATTTCTCTCCTCCCTCTCCCTCCCTCCCTCTCTATCTATTTATAAATATATATCTCCCTGTCTATATTTGTCCATATCTTGCTCGCTCATATATACACACTCCCTCTTTCTCCTTCCCTACCTCTATCTCTATATCTCTCTTCACCTATCTATACCTCTCTCTATTACTTATCTCTTTCACCTTTCTCTCTCACTCTTGCCCCCTCTATCTCTATCTCCTATCTCTCCCTCCCCCTCTCTATCTATATCTCATTATGTCTACCTCTATCTCTTTCTCCCTATCTCCCTATATATCTCCCTATATATCTATATCATTTCCCTCTCCCCCTCCTTCTCTCTCTATCTTATTCACTACATCTCTCCCTCTATCTCTTCTACTCTATATCTTTATATTTGTTTCTCTCTCGATCTCCCTCTCACTCATCTCTCTATCTCTTTCTATCCATATCCTTCTCTATGTATATCTCCCTATCTCTTTCTCTTTTCCTATCCCTCTCTATCTCTCTATATCGCCCTCTATCTATGCTATCTATCCCTCTCCCTCTCTCCCCCCTCTTCTTCTTTCTCCCTCTCTACATATATCTCCCTCTTCCCCATATTCTCTCTCTCTTCGTCCTCTACCTATCTCTCTCCCTTCCCCTCCCTCCCTCTCTATCTCTCTATATCACCCTCTATCTATGCTATCTCTCCCTCTCCCTCTCCCCCCCCCTTCTTCTTTCTCCTTCTCTACATATATCTCCTCTTCCCCCATATTCTCTCTCTCTCCCTCCTCGACCTATCTCTCTCCCTTCCCCTCCCTCCCTCTCTATCTCTCTATCTCTCCCCATCTTGCACCCTCCCTATCCCCCTACCTATCTTTATATCTCAACCTCTCTCTCCCTTTATCTTCCCATATATCTATTTCTTTATCTTCTCATTAATCTCTCTCTATCTTTATATCTCAACCTCTTTCTCCCTTTCTCTTCCCATATCTCTATATCTATTTATTTATCTTCCCATTTATCTCTCTCTCCCCCCTGTTTCTATCTCCCTCTCCATCTCTATTTGTATTTCTCTACTTCTCTCTATTTCTCTCTCTTTATCTCTCTCCCTATCCCCCTCTCTATATCTCCTTATATCTCTATCTTTATATCACTCTATCTCGCCATATATCTATCTTTATCTCTCCCTCTTTCTCTTCCTCTTTATCTCTTTATCTCTTCCTCTATCTATTCCTCTCTCTATATCTCCTCTATCTCCCTATCTCTCTCTATCTTTATTTCTCCATCTCTCGCTCTATATCTCTATCTATTTGTCTCCATCTTCCTCTCTTGTTCTATATTCATCTCTACCTCTATGTATTTGTCTCACTTTTCCTCTCTCGCTCTATATTCATCTCTACCTCTATATTCCTCTCCCCCCTCTATCTCTAGAAATGTCTCCCTCTCTCTATCCATCCTTCTCTCTCCATCTCTCTCCCCCTTCCCTCTTCATAAACCTTCATTGTCTTCTTGATTCAGAGGTTTTCTTTCACTCATTTTTAGAGGTCTTTGTTGCACAAACAATATCATTTTCTTAATGGTCAACCAATTGAACGCATGTAATACACAAATTTATGCAAAAAATAGGCTTAAATTTCCCCTAATTGACATTCCACACCTCGTCGACGTACCCATTGCACACCAAGGTGTGATTGCTATTTATTATTAATATTATATTATAAATATTATTTAAAAAATTATATTATCATTAATTGATAATAACAATATTATTATTTTTTAAAATAATTATTAAATTTTCATATTTATTTAATTAAAATTAATATTAATATTTGATGATGATGATGATTATATTATTAATATTACAATAATAGGTAATAATTTAATAATAATATATTATAATATAATTTAAATACTATTAATATTATTATTTTATTATTGGTATATTTTTATTAATATTAATATTATATATAAAATGTTATTTTAGAATGATTTTGTATATGTATACATAGATTATTATTTTATTATATTACTTTTTATTTGAGAAATTATTTGTTTTGTATGTAAATCTTAATTTTATTTTTAAAATGTTATTCATTATTTCAATATTGTCTTGTTTTTGTTTATATTTTAAAAAGTGTAGCAAATGTTATAAACTTAAATGTTATTTTTTATATATATTGTAATGCCCTGCCACGTAACCCTAGAGGAAGTTGCAATTAACTACTTAAGTGCACAATTTTTTTTAATTTAAAGTACAATTATCATACATGTTCACTTCCAATTGCCAACAACCTCTAAGGCTACGAGACTGAGATTACTTTCAAACCCATACATACATCATAATACATCCATAGCATATAATTACTTAAGGAATTAAGTACTCATACATTCCATACATGATAAATTACATCATAACATAAGAGATACAATAAAATTCCAATAACATTAACTTAACAATAAAGTTACATTTCTCATTCCCCAAATGAGGTAAATCATATAAATGTGATTACATATACAATTATCCACTTCGAATACAATAAGGGATAATAATTACAAGATCCAATTGAAATAAATATAAAACAAGAAATGAATACTGGAAACCACGAGCTCTCCAACAGGAAATCTCGCCATCACGAACTAAAGATCAAGGGGGATCCAATGACGTACAACGCACGTTCCTCCCAACCAAGTGGTACCCGAAGGCCCACCCACTGTGCTAAGAGATAGTAACAAGATAACATGGCTAGTCCTACAACCACTAATCACAGGATGACACAGACTGACACACCCAAACTCATGAACCAAACTAACACAAGTACAACTCTTAACATGGGTCACATTGCTTCCAGATAAAAAATAGATCAAGTATGTTAAGAGAACCATACACATAACTATGTACCAATCGTTGTTGTAGATAGAGTGTCATCACACAACTCGACATGGGATATCCAATGGGATCTTCTTAGGCCCCGACCCCCATTTTGGGATCTCCTGAAAGCCTCAACCAATCCTTGACCCCCATACTCACTCATGTGGAATCAAATGTCTCTCATAAAGACAAGGTATATGACATTTGTCATTCTAGGCCTTCCCACTCATCCCAAGCCTAAACAAGCACTTGCGTCTATGAGTGAGGTTAGAACTTATCTTGTTTAGTGTGAAATACTACCTAATCTCCTAAGTACATTAGTTAAGTTATCACTTGATTAACTACTTCTGAAGGTTATCCAGTTTACCTCTTTAGGGCTCTGGTGCCTAACGGAAGCCACTCTTCTACTTGACAACATACCAACCAAAACCATCACCAAGGGTACCATAATGCATACAAACTAGATAACACGACCACTCCATTCCTAGGAGGAAACACATAAAGAAACCCACTCCAAACACTAGAGGCAACAAATCACATAATCCACTCCTAATTCAAGGAGGCACAAATCCCCATTCGTGAAAATCGGTTAAATCACTAACATGACCTCATGCACTACCCAAAGGAAATACAAACGATTGACATCACAAATCGACAACCCCCATCATATAAAGAACCTCTGTAAGACTTACGAATTAACTGACTCACTTAACCCATTTCTCCAACACACAACTAAAAGAAATAGTTACAAAAGCAATCAACACGATAAATGAATCTAATGTTTGGATTTACTAAATTCATTCTCAATCAACGAATAACATAAAATAATTTATCCAATTTCACTAATTAAATAAAAAACCTTTCATATTCATTAAGAAGAAAAATCCAATTTTATTTAAATTTAAATTTTCGATTACTTTTAAAAGCAATAATAATTTCCTCTATTTATTTAAAATACCCATTTCTCTAAAAGATTAGACCATGCATATAAATTATTCCTTTCCAAATCACCATTTGTTCAAACTTACATTTAACTAAATACATAAAATAAAACATTAAATATACATTTAAATATATATTCACATGCAATATATACACATCACATATATAATTATATATTTAATTATATATATTACAAAATAAATATATTATTTTAATCAAAATATAAACTTTTAATAAACAAATTCTCAAAAATATATATATTATATTTAATATTAATTAAGACATACAACTTTAAATCCATTACCATTTACATGGCGGACGAAATGCTAAGTTCGCTGATTTTTTTATTTTTATTTTAAACACCATACACTATAAATGTGGGGACAGCTGACCCTCTCCCAACCATGGTGCGGCCACAATAAGGAAAGGGGAGGTGGTTGCGGTGGAGGTAGCGCCTTCAAAGCCTCCCCCCATCTTATAAAAATAAAACCCTCTTAAAAGATTCTCTGCGATTTCAAACAACTGATTTCTTATTTCGTCGTATGGCGATTTTCATCCGCCCAGCAAATAATAATTTCTATTTTTTTTTAAATATATATTGACAATTTACGGAAATAACCCAAATTTACAGAGGAGAATAAAGAAACATTTTTTTTCCCAAATTTCTTAACAGACAGATTTTTCAAATCTATTTCCACAAAGATTCAAAATGTCTCAATTGTTTCTTCTGAAATTTTCTATTCTTTAAAAACAATTAAATTCACCTAAATTTATTCAGGACAAATCTACAAACATAAGTCTTACAATTTTTTTCCAAAACAAATAAAGCCTTCTATTACTAATATAAATTCTTCTTACATAACAATCTTTCCATTTCTTTTAAAATCAATATAAACAAATCTTCCATAAATAGAGTTTTGTACAGGCAATCTTTTCTTCAAAAAATTATTTTCATTTAAAAATTTTAACAAAGACAAACAAAAATAAGGAAGAGAACCTGTATCCAACAAAGCTTTCAGAGTAAATAAATTTTTGGTGCAAAACCTCCTCCAAAGCCTCTAGCAAAGCTTTTCTACAACGCAAAACCTTTCCCAAAATTTTCACAACAAACAAATCTTCTTTCCCCAAATTGAATTAATTTTCCCAACCACCTAATTAATTTTCTCAAACTTGATAGCAATTCAAAATTATCTTTCAACAACCCATTTATATTTCCTCCAAGCCTTTTTGCATTTTTTAATAATTTCAAATCACAATTTAATTTCAAAATAAATTTAATTCTATTAATCTATTTGCTTAATAAATAAATCTATTTAACCAGAAGGATTAAATTGTTTTACTAAATAAATTAAATTAAATAGTAAGCTTCCATCAATATTATCTAAAATTAGTTAAATAAATACTAAAATCATATAAAACATTAATTTAACATTTATTTCCATAAAATAAACCTTGCATAATTAAATAACAATAGACAAGGCAAACACAGACATGACAAACAACATACCGAACATGGACTGATGACACACTGTGGCTAGGGTGTAGACCTAACACAAGTAATCTAGCTACTATCTCCCAATCAATTTATCGTTGGGTCGACACGCTCAAACCTATGAAGCCAGGTGGAGTCAATGTCATATACCTGCAAATCTGTAAACAAGATATCAATAGTGCATGTATATCAACAGCATAGTAATACACACCGTGGAGAGGAAATCGCGGAATCGTAGGCCGCTTGCAAGTGAGTGATGCTATTTTGTCCCCTTCACCAATACACTTGTCACGAATTGACGGTTCCATCATAATTAAATAACTCATGTGCAATAATCATGTTATAGCAAACTAACATTATTACACTAATCAAAGCATGCCAAATAAAGCATCAGAGAAAGTACATCACATCACACAATAGTCTATGTCACTCTATAAATAGTGATCAAGTAACACACAACATGATAAAGTTTATCAAAGTATCTGAATATCTAGAAAATAAATCAAAACAAAACAAGGACACACTGTCCAGTCCAAAGAGCAAAATGGAGGGGTATTACATATATTATTAAATATTAATGATTTGATGTATAAATGATTATCAAATTTGAGTTGAAGGGGTTTATGTTCTTTTTGTTACTATTTTAGAATGCCTCTTGACATCAATTTAGCATCGTTTCTTTAAATTTGAATCATCAACGTTAAACCTTATTCATAGGTGACACATATTGATGTGATTGTAGGTGCATTAGCAAGTATGCTTCCTACATGTCACACATGAATGAATGAAGATATAATTGCATGTGCATAGATACACATGTTAAGTTCTCTTGTGTTTAATATATGGACTAAAACTGGATAATTGTCACATTTTCATATTTCTTATCCTAAAATACAATTGAAAATCTTTATTTTTTTAAATCTTGTTACATGTTGCACTTATGCGTTCCCTATGTTCATCCCACACGTTTTGTTACACCACTTTTTTGGATAATTAAATTATGTTATATTTTATTTACATATTATTAGATAATATATCATGCAATTAAATTTATGATTTTCTTATGAAATTTTGGAATAGATATAATTTCCATGATATGATTATTTTGATATACATCAATGTATATATATGAGATATAGATTTCAATTTTTAAATGATGAATAAAATTAATGTGATCTTTAACATGTCGTTAATTCTTATGAATTGATTGTTAATTTTTTTTTTGTTTATTTAAATATTTATGTGAATATAAAATGGATGGACTAATTACTTTGTTGATGAATGAGGTGGATAGAGGATAATTTAGTTCCCCCTCCCGCTCAAGGAGGGAGAGCATCATCAGGGAGAGGGCAACAAATCAAGATGGTCAACATGTCATAGCATGTTTACCAAGAAAATTTACTCACACACACACCACTAGGATTGTATGTGATTTTGGAGATGTCATTTACATTGTAAGAACTTTTCTTACTATGTTTGAACATTTAAAATTGGCTATATTAGCATTAGTGCCTTAATTGTCAAAGGTCAATATTTTCACCTATGTAGAGTGTATTAGTTGTCATCTTGCTTTGATTGTATTATGGTCTACTGAGTTGGTATACCATTGCTCTAATCATGTCCCTTGACGTTGATGACATCAACCTTATGTTTGTCATACCTTGTGGTTGTCATCCTAGGAATACAAGTATTATTTTCCTCTTAATAAAATTATTTGTAAATTAGTCTAAATTAAAAATAAGGTATTTAATTATTTGTGTGGGTTTAATTCTCAAAAAAAAAAAAATCCACATAGGTGGAAGTGTGAGAAATTCAATGTGAAATAAATAAAATTTAAAGAACTCCCTTGGAGCTCGCCATCACTATAGTTATCACTCGAATGACATTGATGAAAAATAAATGGGTTGGGGGAGTGGAGATACCTCCAAAGGAGTGCTAATGAATGTAGCAGGGTAGAAGGATTTTCATCACCATGATTAGAGGGGAAATGGAGGTAGTGAAAGGTGGAAAAGAGCAAAGAAAAAGTAAAAGGACATAGCAAGCAAAGGAGGAAAAAGAAAAAGGAGAACAAAGATTTAGGATCTCGCATTCAAGAGGTATGTGAATTTTTCCTAAGGAACTTATTCTATTTGTTGAAATATGGCCTTAGAATTATGGTTCGGACTAGATTGCTCTGTTATAGAAGAATTTTAATAGTTACTTCTATGCATTTTTGTTTTGGTATCACATTTGGGTATTTGTAGAAGAGACTACATTTTTATAATTTTGTTGAAAGACTTTGCATACCTATATATATATCAAGGGTATATTTATATCTCTTGATCATATAAATTTTTTCATTGCAACCCTTCATAGCTACGTAGAGTTATCTTACCAACAACAACCTTAGTGTTGTGTTTGTTATACTAGTTCAAAATATACATACTCATGGTCTTATAAAGTATAAGATTGTTGTTCATTGCAAGAGAAAAGGGTTGATGTACTATCCAAGTAAATATTATGTATAAAAACAGTGTTGGATTGAATTGAATCCATCCTTATAAGAATTAAAATTGTTGTGAGTAAAATGTGGAGTAGGGTCGATGTCAATTAGACCACACAATTTTTAAATATTATTGTGTGTAAAATATATATTGAGCCAATATCAATTAGACATCATAAAATACGATTTTCTCTATTTATGGTAAACATAGGGTCAATACTATGAGACCCAACCACTAGTTTTATCTACATATAAAAATGCATAATGTAATAATTGGTATGAACCATTCCTTAATTGACTATATTAATATAGTTAGTCAAGTAAGAAATCATAGCCCCCATTTTCATATATATATTTTTGGAACAATTATATCATGTTATGTAAGATGTAAATCGTTGGAAACTATAATTATCATGTTGTTATCACCTATAAACATAAGAAAATATGTTAGAGTTATTTTGTAATAAACAATTGTAGTATGTACATTTCAAAGAAAAATGGAAACAATAGTCATTGCATAGTAACAATCAAAATTGAAAGTTATACATAATTAAAATTATGACCAAAAGATTGAGTGCGAGTATATTTCATTAGATCATTAAGTGGTTGGTGAAGAGCCTCAAATGTAATGAGATTAGATATTTTTTATTAGTACTTTAACAAGACTATGTGTGGACTTGAATGTAATAAGATTGCATATTATATTGTCTATATTCAAGTTAGTGAGTTACCTTTTTGTAAACGAGTATGGGTTTAATGACTTCATTGTTTTCGAAATTGTAAATTGTAGATTATGTAGAAATATCTATGTGATTTGACCATATTCAAGTTTGCATTTATTTATTTGCAAATGTAACTATGTTTTGAGAATGGATAGTCTTCAACATGAGGATTAATGGCATTATCCTTTTAATCGTTGAATGGATAATAGAATTGAATGGTTTCAATATTTTTCTCTATTGAGTATGTTTATGATCTCTAATTTCAGGATCTCAATAATTTGGTCTTTTGTAATGTAATGCAGATACGTTCATACATACATACATACATATAAAATAATCGTTTATGAAATTTGAGTGGAGTCTTGCTATGACATTCTTTACTTGATATATACATTCATAAAGGGAAAAATATAGAGATTTTCCTTCCCATGATGTTGTGGTTTAATCAAAGCATATTGAAAACTGATTATCTTTTGGAAAGTAAAACTTAGTTTTACATGTACAAATTTTAAGTTAGATTGATACGATGTTATTGTGAAGTATCATAGTAAGTATAAAGTCGTCTTATGTTCACAAGACTAAGATAGAGGTGTGTGAACAATGATGCATATATCCATATTGGATTGTAATCTTGTATTACAAAAATTCAACCAAAGTAATGCAATTTGTTGCTTGCATTGTCGATTCATGGTGTCTCATAGGTTGCATGTCAATTTAAATTGTCATACTTAACTAGAGGGTATCTAAAGTTGCATGTGATCAAGTTGGTAAACCACACTACTTCTCAAATGACATGATATGATTGAAAATCTCTTTATCTACTACCTTCATGAAGAGTAGAGCCACTTCTAGTTGGAAGGTGTGTGAGGGACTGTTGGTTTATGGTTGATGCAAAAGCACTTGAATGATGCTCTCCCTCTTGCAATTGAAAGAATGTTGAAGGCTTGATCATATAGAGAAACATTGTATTTTCCATAATTTATACCAAAATTTATAAAATTATATGTTGAATTTGTATGCCAATTTATTGGTAATACTCTTGTATAAGTGGTTAAAATTTTAAATTATATTATGTAATACATAAAGTGATAGGTTTAATTCAAAGAAAGCATTCCTATTTGTACTCATGATGTTTTGTGTACTTTAAGTGTTGTTAAAATATCATTGAATTCATTAGAGCATGATTATAAATATTCCTAGATTAAAAAATACTTAGGGTTTTAGCCAAAAAAACTAATAGTGAACTGGGGTTTGTTACATGTTTAGTATTAGTTTGATCCCACATGTTGAGTATAAGGCAACATATATATTTTAATATGTAGCATGGAAACAAAGCAACAAAAGTTAGTAACTTATTAAATAATTATCATAATTATAAATCTCATTTGACATAGGTCATATCTTATGTTCTCACAAGGAGATATACAATCTCATATGACATAGAATTGAAACATTACTCATGTTTGAGTATTGCTATGAATTCCTCTCTCAAACTAAGTTAAAACAGTACTAGCTTTTGACATTCATAAAATAACAAATAAGATTATATTATACAAAGTAATATATTATTTTGTCTTAAGACCAAGAAGAGGCCTTATTGTTCAAGTTGCAATGTGTCTATGTATTCTTCTATTAACATGGAAAATGTAGCCAAATCAAAGTTAGAATTCTTGGGGACAATTTCATTGTCGCAACACCGTTTTCCATCTCCGCATATGCATGCTTGTCTTAAATCTAAGACACAACTATTTGATCCTTTGGGAGTTGAATTGAGCAAGCTCTTGATAGCACAGGCCTTGGATTTTTTTCCAATTACTTGTGTTATTTAACTCATGTTTCCTACCATTATTTAGTTTATTGTATTATATGGCTTTATTATTTATTAAACCCTTAAGTAGGAATTTTATATGAAATGTATTAGTAATCATGTGCTTATCTTCAACAATATAATCTTTAAGTTCTTAAATATAATACACCTACTTATAATGAGTGGTTGCCATCCTAACAAATTAATCGAGGAGCAAACTTGGAAGGGATAACTTGCCCATTACTATATATTTAGCCAAATGACTTTTTACTTCTTAAAGAAACTTGACAATTCATTCATTCTTATGTTTATAAAAATCACATATAATCTCCTTGATAAAGATCATCATATCATCTTTATTTGTAAGTATTATCATGTCATTATAGCTACATTACATGCAATTGACTTATTATTGAATTAATCATTAGAGATAGCAAATCTAAGTTTGTCTCGTCATTCAATTTGACTATATTCTAGATCAATTACAAATATCTCAAACCAAAGTATGCATAATGCTATAGAAATATAATCTAATCAAATTAATTGTTATTACAACTAATATTTATTTAAACCCTAAATCTATCATATAAAAATATCAATCTCACCTTGTAATAAGTTTGATTTACCTTACCATATTTAGACTAGATATTACAACTAAATTTCTACATGATATTATACGATTATTGAAAAATGGCAATTTTACATTAAAAGTAAGTAATTATGGTCTTTATTATTCTTGCACCTAAAATGTTTTTTTTTTCATTTATTGTGTTACTAACTATGCTAGTGATTCTATTTATAAAAAACCTAGCTCAAAATATGTCTTGAAAATAATGGTACACATGCTACCCCTTGGATGAAATGATACTTGAAAAACAATAACCTTCTATGGCTCTTTAATTTATAGAGGCTAAATAAAAAAATAGTTCCAAAAGAATCAATGTGGCTTAGGAGATTATTGGAAGAGTTTCATTTAAGTATTAATAGAATCTCACTTTATTATATAATAACAAAGTTATTTACTCTTGCCAAAAACTCATATTCGAACATCCATAAATAAAGCATATTAAAGTATATGAGCACTTCATTCAAGGGAAAGTGTTTTCCATCATAAAATTACTCTCCAATTTTGTTAGACTAATTATTAGGTGGTAGATATATTGTGATCAAGAAAAATTGAGTTGGAACCCTGATGATCACAAAACATATCCTCTATCCCATGTAGTTACCAAATTTTTGTGCAATACCAAACTCTCCAAATTCATATCAACGTTTGATCTTAAGGAGTTGCCATTGAGGAAGTGTGTGTATAACAATAGCACCTCTACTGGCTAACTTTGCATGTAAAACATAAGGGCACTTGTAAGACCTATAGGCATTGGATAAGACCTAAAGACACATATAGGGCCTACAAACATTCTACATACTTTATTATATAAGTTCTTCATACATATTGTAGTTCTTCTCTATATAATTCTTCCACTTGTAAAGCATTATATTGTATAAAATCTGTAGATAGTACACAATGAATTTGGGTGAGGCTAGTTTGATAAGACCTATACTCCAATAAAAACTTAAGAAGACCTCATTGAAGGTGTCATTATTTAAAACATTGGGATTACAAATTATGACAAGATGACTTTCATGCAATCCAACTAGCATGATCTTCAATTGGCATATATTTGTCTTGTTTATCTCTATCAAAGAAGACCTACATTACTCCAATATTTTATTTATTTTAAAATAAAATTTGATAGGTTATACCCCTAATTAACATTAAGGAAGAGTGTTCAAACATAATGTTATTAGGAGCCATACATTTATGATGTTTACATTTGTTTTAATAAAAAGTTATAAAACCTTATGCTTATTAAATGTTTTATAAAATATATCATTTAATATTAATAATCTAATAAAATATTTGATTATAAATTATTTACAAATGATAGTTTTGAATGGTTGTGGCAAGTAACCTTTCAAGTATTTTGCAAACTCTCCTATATTTAAAAAGCTTCTTGCTCATTTCAAAGAGATGGAGTTAGATGAGATTTGGTATGATGGTGAATTATATCATTCTTTAGAAAAGATTTACAATTTGGCTATGTGGAAGTGAGAAGTGATATCCCCAAGTTTTGTCTACGATTTTATAAACAATTTTGTCAATGTTTTATAATAGGATGATGTTGCGTAGCTTTTTATTTGGAAGAGTTTTCCCAACGTTTATAATGTGTAATATGTCAAACATTTGCATCTTGCAATTCTCATATTATTTATTTTATATTTTATTTGTAATGATTAGTAATCTAAGACCTTAATTTCCATCAATTATGAAATGATTGTTAAATGTGTATGCAATATAAATGAGAAAATACTTGACTTGTATCTCTCTTTTACCATGTAAACTACAAAATTTGAAGATTTAAACCACAAATTCCTATTTCTTTGAAAAATGAAGGTTAAGTGTAAAAGAAAATAGCATTAAAAAATCTCTAAAACAAGTTAGAAACAATAATAAGAGAGGGGGGCTCATAATCATAGGGATTAATTTTGCACCTGTCAAACATTTATATACGGTTTGAATGTTTCAAAACTTTTATACCAATTTACTTGGTAAATTCATTTTTTAAACCTAAGCTTTAAGGGGAAAAAGGTTAATTCCTAATGTGTTTATTGTGTCTATGTTTTAGATAATTTGCAAGTTTTTTATTAATGTAACTTGTTTTAGGGGTACATTTTAGTTAACTACTAAAAAGAAAAGATAAAGATAGATTTGCTAGTGGGATATTTTGTTTGGTTCTATTGAGAGCTCTGGTGTTACTTCTTCTAAGTGGATTTATAAGATTTGGCTTGTTCTGTCTAGTGAGGTTCTTTGGTTCATGTGGATTAGCAGAAATAAGCATGTTTCTCAAAAGGTGAAAGTAAAAATGTTGCTGGCTTTTGTAAAGAAGCCAGTTTTCTTCATCCATTTGAGGGGTTGTGAGTGTTATGAAATTTAAGCCAAAAAAATAATAATAACAACAACAATAAAATAACCACAACAAATAAAATAGATAGCAAATTCAAAGATGCACAATACACAATGATTTACGTGGAAAACCTCCAATGTGGAGGAAAAAACCACGGGGGTAAGGATCAATATCTTTTATTGCAACAGAAAAACTTTTACATCAGAAGTTTCAATTCGATTTTTTTTTCTTCTTTTCAACATTTCAAAAGGAGAGATCATCTTTGACATATTTATAAAAGCGGGGAAACTTTCAAATGAGATACTAGAAGCTTCTATTTGAACTAAATGTTTCTTAATTGGAAGTGGAAACATCTATTCGAAATAGAAGTTTCTTAATTTTAAATTTAGTCTTCAAAAAACTAACATTCCAAATCTAAAGCAACAACAAGACCAAAAATAATTCTAATGGATAACATTTTAACAACAGGTGAAAAAATTTCATTGAAGTCAATACCTTCTTTCTGAGCAAATCCTTTCACCACCAACCTTGCTTTGTATCTCTTCTTCTCATCACCCTCATGTTTGATCTTGTACACCCATTTGTTTTGTAGAGCTTTTCTTCCTTTTGGAAGCTTTACCAACTCCCAAGTTCTATTTTCCAGCAAAGAGTCCATTTCATCCTCCATTGCTTTTTTCCATTCTTTACTATGTTCATCTATACAAGCTTCCTGAAAACAACTAGGTTCACCTTCATCAGTTAATAAAGTATAATCGGAGGGAGGATATCTTTGTGAAACCTTATGAGGCCTAGCAGATGTGCGAACCAAAATATCTTGTAACGACTCTTGCACGACTTCTACTTCTTGTTGTTCCTCATTTCCATTATGTTGTAATGGCTGGTCATTGTTTTCAGCAGTGGCTTCTTCCAATGGTGGCAAATTTTCTTGTTGCTCCTCTTGTTGTCCTTTAATTTCAACAAATTTCTACATCTCCACACTTTTGTCAATATTTTTAAACATTTTTCCTTCATTAAAAATAGCATCCCTACTTCTGATAATTCTTCTTTTTAGAGGATCTCACAACCAATAACTTAGCTCATTGTCAGCATATCCTAAGAAAATACATTTCAAGGATTTTTTATCCAACTTGGACCTCTGTTCTTTAGGAATGTGCACATAAGCTTCACAACCGAAAATTTTCAAATGAGAATAATATAACTCCTTATCGGTCCATACCATTTCGAGAATGCTTCCATCTAATGAAGTTGTGAGAAAACGATTTATTAAGTAACAAGCAATACAGACAGCCTTTGCCCAAAAATGTTTAGGCAAACCAGAATTTGAAACCATACTTCTCACCTTCTCCATTATTGTCTGATTCATTCTCTTAGCTATTCCATTTTGTTGTGGAGTGAGAGGAACTATTTTTACATGCTTTATCCCATATTTACTACAATATTCTTTGAAGGTTTTGGAGCAATACTCCCCACCACTATCTGTTCTAATACATCTCATAATTTTGTTAGTTTCCCTTTCAACAACCATATGAAATTTTTGAAAAAATCTAAAATTTGATCCTTACTCTTAATAGGGAAAGGCCACACCTTTTTTGATGCATCATCAATAAAAGTAACGAAATAAGCATCCCCTCCTAGTGATTTTATATTAATTGGGCCACAAACATCAGAATGCACCAAATTTAATATTTATGTATCCCTTTTTGAATTATTCCTTAAAAATGACACTCTTTTCTATCCACCCATAATACAAAGTTCACAAAATTTAAATTTTGTACCTTTTTATTTCAGGCAAAATTTTTTGCTTAGCAAGTATTTTCAGACCTCTTTTTGTCATGTGTCCAAGTTTTTTGTGCCACAAATTTGCTGCAGGCTCCTCTGCAACAATAGCAATATTTGTCTTTTGCAACTTCGATTTTAATGTATAAAGAGTGTCTGTTTTTTGCCCCTTTGCAACAACCAACGAACTTTTTACGATTTTCTAGCATCCCTTGCCAAATACTATATGGCAGCCTTCATCATCTAGCTTTCCAGCTAGAACTAAATTCATTCCAAGCTCTGGTACATGCCTAACCTGTTTAAGCAATAAACTACAACCATCTTCTGTTTTTATTAAAACATCTCCCACTCCCTCAATACTACATAAATTATTATTACCCAAGCGAACCTTACCCAAATTACCAAATTTATAAGAATTAAAATTTTCTCTGTTTAGGGTAGCATGGTAGGAGGCTCCAAAATCTAAAAGCCAATCAATATCATGATTAGAAGTACAAAGGCATGCATCCTCATATGAAACAGTAATTAATACCTCACCATCTGATGCAACAACAGTAGTTTTTTCATTTGCACTGGCTAATTTTTGTTCCTTTTGTTCTCGCTTCCAAATTCAACATTCTCCTTTCTTGTGTCCCAATTTGCCGCAATGATAGCAGGTGAGTCTGCCTCTTCTTGATTTCGATCTACCTCTTGACTTTGAACGCCCCTTATCAGTTTCAATCAAATTTTCTACCACGATCAGCTAGGGTTAAGACTTCACCTCTTTGGTTTTCTATCATTGATTTGCGCCACAACTCCTCATTCATTAAATTGCTACTGACATCATCAAACTTCAGAGTTCCTCTAGGTGTCGAAGTGCTGATCGCTATGATTAGGTTCTCTCAACTGTCCGACATTGAACACATTAATAAGATGGCTCTAATCTCATCATCCAAAGTTATTTTAACAGAGGCAAGCTGACTAGTAATTATGTTTAACTCATTTAAATGTTCTACTACTGAAGCACCCTCCTTCATATTGAGATTGTATAATTTTTTTATCAAAAAAACTTTATTTGATGTTGTGTTCTTCTCATATAGATCATGAAGCTTTTTCCATAGTTTTGTTGTTGTCTTCTCTCCAGCAACATTAAATAATACATTTTTATCCAAATATTGACGAATGGTTGCAACCGCCTTTCTATCCAACTTTTTCCAATCTTCATCCGTCATCGTTGTGGATTCCTTTGATATTCCTTCGAGCGGCAAATACTGATATTTCAAAATTAATATATCCTCCATTTGGGATTCCAATAGGACAAAATAGCCCCGTTTAACTTCTCCATGTTTCTCGTTGTGACCTCCATGCTGCTCAACAAAAAAAACTACACACCAAACCCTCCAGCAACCTGTGCTCTGATACCAATTGTTATGAAATTTAAGCCAAAAAGATAATAATAACAACAACAATAAAATAACCACAACAAATAAAATAGTCAACAAATTCAAAGATGCACAATACACAATGATTTACGTGGAAAACCTCCAATGTGGAGGAAAAAACCACGGGGCAAGGATCAATATCTTTTATTGCAGCAAAAAAAATTTTATATTAGAAACTTCAATTCGAAAAAAAATTCTTCTTCTCAACATTTCAAAAGGAGAGATCATTTTTGGCATATTTATAAAAGCGGGGAAACTTTCGAATGAGATACTAGAAGCTTGTATTCGAACTAGATGTTTCTTAATTGAAAGTGGAAACATCTATTCGAAATAGAAGTTTCTTAATTTTAAATTTAGTCTTCAAAAAACTAACGGTGAACAAGTTAATAGATTTGAAGAGCAGATCTAGCAACTAGGTGAAGAACATTTGAGGTCTAAGGCCAAGGCTAAGGCTAATGCTAGTGGGGGTACAAGTGCTCAAGGAGGTGATAATGTTTTTTATTCATGTAAAAACAGGTTTTGAAGGGACCCGAAACCTTTTACATTCATGAGCAAGGCTGCAAAAAGAACAACTTATAGCCAACCAAAAGCCAATCCCCAAACAAGACCTGTCAAGATTTACATTTAGAACTACTCTTGTGGGAACAGAGAGTCATATCAAAAGAAAGTCGAGATAATTTAGTTTTTTTTCCTTTAACAGTAATCCAGCCTTCTTCCACTTGCGCTGCCATATCATGCCAAGTCAGCTCACAATTTTCTTGAGGTTTGTCTGCAACCATTGTCTCAAAAATTACATCATTATTCTTTCGTGCAGGCAAAGACATATCAGATAGGCCATCAGAAGTGATAGCCAGAGCGCTATCATCAGAAGTGGCCACCAGAGCCCCAAATTCTCGCTCTTTCGAGGTTCCAATCTGAGAGTCATGTGCAACATCAACAGCCTCATCATTTGAGACATCCTGAGGGGATACCTCAACACCCTGTGATTCAGACGCAACCACCTCTAAAAAACTCGTGTTGTTTAGATTTCTTCTCAACCGTATAATGCTGCTGAGAAGCACCATTCCACCATATAGCCTTCGTGGTTTTTTTCTCAAAACCACATTGAGTAGTAGCATGACCTGTTTTAAAGCATCTTCTACAGTGGAAGGGAATCCCCTCATAGTTGTGGGTGACGGTTCAAAGAATGACAAGGTTACTGTTTACAAGGGATATGATATTTCAAAGTTTGGCGACTTCGATGATACTCCTTTGCCTGCTTTTTCAGAGCGGTGGATCACTAAATTGCATGAGGAGTACGGTTCAGAAGTTGGCTGAGAAGATTATTGACATCATTGAAACCGAGAAAAAGATGAAGAAAGCTATGAAACTTAAAGATTAAATTACAATGGTCTTTTTTCCAGTTTTGGTGCTGCTGCTGTGTTTCTTTTTGATGGATGATCTGTGCTATTGAGATCCATGGTTAAGGACTGATGCAGTGCAGTTTTTTTAATATTATCTTATATTTTGGTTTGGTGGCAGCTGGTTTTCATATGTCGTTCACACTTCTGATATGGACTTATGCTATTGTCTTAAGACTCTTATGTAGCCTTGTTTATGTCATCTTATATTGGTCACCTTAGTTGTATTCATGCCGTTTGAGCTATATTTGAAGTTTTGAACACTTTATCAATATGTTTTAAAAAAAATTATTTAATATCCAATACACAAAGTACTAAAAAATCCTTAATATCTAATACTCTTAACAAGTGTTAAACCCCCATCACTTGAGTGATGAGTCCAGTAGAGACACAACTGTTGTACTCAACAGACTTTTTCAACATCCATAGCTACCATAATCCCATAGACTTTGCTCATTTCTAAGAATCGTTACAAAGGAAAAAAAAATTGTACAGAATATGTATAAACTTGGTCAAAACCTGCATTTTCAGCTGCAAATGTACTGTGCTGCTTTACAACATATTTCATGGGATTGCAGAGAAATTTATAGGTTGCAATCCACTTAAAGGATTTGCGGGGCTTTAATTGAATTATTGATGAACATTAATACATTGTAAAGCACACAGAAATGGCATATAGATAAACATGTCCAGATTGGAGCCCTTGCTTGTAAAATCAAATCTATACAAGCTCAGTTACTATAGCCTGGATATGCATCTAATATTCAAAATTATCTGCCCTGTATAAGTCCGCTAAAAACTTGACTATTACCAGCGAGGGTTGCTTCCCATTCTACAGAAGACAACAGGATTTGTGAAAGAGTGAGTACAACTTGCTTCATGTCTGGACGCAAGATGGGATCTTCTTCCACACATTGCTTTGCTAACACGGCCATCTTCATTTCAAAACAAAAAATTTGAACCATTAGATGCTATCATAAAAATCTGTTACAGGTATAAAATCAGAAAACAACCAAACAAAACTTCTTCTTTTTTTAATGATAAACTGACCTTATACACACAATCGCGTGGATATAGATCCGTCATATTTGGATCTATACGCTGCATTAAGCTGTTCATACTAATTGAACTGGGGGAATCTCGAAGTGCAGCTAACATCTGTGTGATCAGATACCAGTCAAAACTTTGATGTGTCTCCTCAATCTTCCTTCTAGGCAATCCCTCATTGAACATATAACATTAAAACAAACAAAACAAAATGACAGTAAAAGCAATCTTAAAGATCTAAATTTGGATAAAACTATTAATTCCAAAAATTAGAATATTACAAAATGTATGACACATATCCCAACATTCTACCACCTCCTATATACCTTGCAAGCGTAAAAGGGAACTACATCAAACACGTGAACTATTTGCTAAAGGCTAAGAGGCCCATAGTTTTACTACACCTAAATTTCTTTGTGCTCACTAACTTATTGAGAGAATCATTTGTTGAGGTGTCAACCTTCTATAACATTAACTTTGCCAACCTCAGGCATTTGCTCAATAAAGTGATACTAAACATCAATATGTTTCATACAAACATGATATATCATATATGTGATTTTTAGCTAAATAAATGGCACTCTTGTCATGACAATTGATTTTGACCTATCTACACTCAAAACTCATTCCTAAACAAATAAAAACACAAAGTTGTGTCACACTTGCGGCCAACAAAATAGTTTCGAGGAAAATAATTTTGCCATGGTTTTGGACGAAACAACTATTTCGTTCATTTTGACCTATTTACGCTCAAAACTCATTCCTAAACAGATAAAAACACAAAGTTGTGTCACACTTTTGGCCAACAAAATAGTTTCGAGCAAAATAATTTTGCCTTGGTTTTGGACGAAACAACTATTTCGTTCGAAACCACATGGCATATACATGGCACACATGATTTCAGATGAAACTATAAAATAAAAAAATTCTCATTAAAAATTTGTATCGTGGTTGGATTTATGGGTATGGTTTCGAGTGAAATCCTTTAAGTCAGGAGTGTTTCGACCAAAAGAGTTGGGTATGGTTTCGAGTGAAATCCTTTAAGTCGAGAGTGTTTCGACCAAACTCTTTTGCTTGAAAATGTTTGTGGTTGACATTATTACAGCTTAACCTCTCTTTTAGGGCAAATCCGAGAAAATCTAATTTCTCCAACTAAGGGTACTTTTATGAAAATCTAAAAATACCCTTTTGTAGAATCTTTTGTTTTTGTTTTTGAAAATTTGACTAGTTTTATCATGATTTTTTTTTTAAAAATTTATTGTAAGTAGATTTTTATAATCAAACATGAGACCAATTAAAAATTAATATATATATATATATATTGAAAAATATACGATGCACTAGAAGAAAGAATCTTCTACAAGAAGATATAATTTTATTTTTTAAAACATAAAAATTTTAATAGAAATTAACATCCCATGAAAACTATGACATTTTCAGTAAGTTTGACTTCAAAAAATTATTTGAAAAAATATATTCATCAAAAATTTAAAAAAATAATTATGCACTAGATTTTCAAGTAATCTATATTGAGAAAAAAAATCAAAGGAAAAAAAATGTTTTGCTCTTTTTTTTAAAAAAAAATTAACACTTCAAATTTTGCTCTTAAATTTATTAAAAAATATATCCAACTAATTTTTTTTTTTAAATTTAAAAAATTATAAACATACATAAAGAGTTTTATATTTCATTATTTTACTTCATTTTAAAATTCAAAACATAAATATCACTTTTAAATTGGTATTTGTGTTGATCATTTCCTTTATAAAAGTATGACAAAGATCTATACTTTTTCCCAAGCACAATCTTTGTAACCATATTCTCTATTTACAAGCATGTCTCGTAGTCATGTATTTTGCTTCTATAGTGGGCAACACACCTATAGGTTGTCGTTTGCTCATCCAACTAACTCCTACAAACTAACGTGGACCTCCTATAGTCTAGAATCTAGATCACTAATCCAATCAAAATTAACAAAGGCTTGAGGCTCAATCAACTTGCCCACATCAAAAGTCCCATGATAACAAACGCAATGATTAGAAGTCCTTTGCAAATTTCTAAAAGCTCTCTCCACATAAGTCTAATGGTCTTTACAATGCACAAACACTTCTCGCTTATTTAGCAAAGTGCAATTACAAAGCACAAGAACCTCTCACTTATTCAGCAAAGTGCAATTACAAAGCACAAGAACCTCTCACTTATTCAACAAAGTGCAATTACAAAGCACAAGCACTTGGTCATATCAGATCACAGTTTGAGGTTTTCTTAATTAAAATTGTGAAATTTGAGCAGTTCCAAGTTCCTGGTTCTGTTTTCTTTCTTGTTTTAAACATAATAGAGATTTATAAATTTGAAGGAAAAAATAGGCATCTCAGATCCTATTTCTGTGTTTTCACATTTTCGTCTTGTTTTAATGCCTAATAATTTAATGATTAAGCAATTCCAAAGTCCTTCATTTATTTTTGGTGCTCCAACTATTGTATTTTTCAATGATTGTTGCCCAAGGATGGGAGAAGAACTGTGAAGGAAGATCTTGATATCTGAATTGGCAATTTTGTAGTTCCTGATATCTGAATCAGTCCTAGTGAGTGTAGTTCAATCACCTTTGTAAATGCTCTCTCTCTTCTTCCTCTATGAATTCATGGCTTGAAAAGAGGAAACACTAGTTAGCAATTTCCTAGAAACTTTAATATTAACATTGGCTCAAGACCAAATAAAAACAGTTTTTTGCAATTGAATGTACCATTGATGAGATAAGTGAATATATTGTGGTCACCTAATTTGAGTTGCTGGGATGTGTGGGCTGCCTAAGTAACATATCCTCTACTAGATTTTAGTTCTGTAATATGTTTTACTGCAACTAATTTAGTATTACCAATAGTTGAGACCATTTTCCCAATCAGATGGATTCCCCTGGGTTTTGGAAGAGACTATGCTTTGGTTTTGGCTGAAGACAAAAAGAATTCAGCCAAATTTTGTCAATGCTTGAATAAAAAAAGTGAAACAGATACTTACAATAGAAACCAATGTTCGTCTTTCTGGTGTATTGGGTGCCACACCTTTGTTTTTTGCTACAGCTTCCTTTCCTGATATAAGCTCAAACAGTACAACACCAAAGGCATACACGTCACTCTTGGTTGTTGCCTGACCATCATGCAAGTATCTGCCAACCCATATCCCACCATAACATGTTAGATGTCTCCAATTCTATCATGCATATACTTGCACTAATGTCCTTAAAATTTATGTTGTGCAAAGAAGAGAGGATATGCATTATTATTTCATTATACTTACTCTGGAGCCAAATATCCAAATGTTCCAACAACTCGTGTAACTGATGCTTCTCCTTCTCCAGCTTTTCCAACAAGTTTTGCCAACCCAAAGTCTGAGATCTGGAGGACAAACAAAAGGTCTCATGAGAAATCAAAAGATCAACAAAATCCATCATATTGATGAATATAGTGCTACTATCCTGCATGAATCAGAAACATCAAAAAGACACTGAAACATAGAACTGTACTGAAACAAAACTTACCTTAGCCCTGAAACAGTTGTCAAGCAAAATATTGCTTGTTTTAATGTCTCGGTGGACATAGTGAGCCTTTGTATGTTCATGAATATACTCAAGACCCCTGGCAGCATCTAAAGCAATTTGTACTCGAGCATTCCATGACAGTGGTGCATAACCTTAAGAAGAAACGAGTAGCAAGAAGTTAAGAAGTCCTCCAATAGGAACATGAAATACAGTAAATCAGGCTTATTATAAATGTAAAACAAATCAACAAACACAAAAGGTTATACCATCACCACGTGGAGGCAAAAAGCTGAAGAAATAACCTTCTGAAAAGCCTATTCATTGAAAAAATATTGGAGATAAAATTTACTACTTTGACACATTATGGTTATTGACCCATAGCTACAAAATACATTTTCACAGTATCTATGTAAGTTGACCCAAATTTGGTAAAGTTCAAGTGGAAGTAAAAAAGCATATTCATAAAGCGTAATAAGCCTTGATTATAAAGTCTAAATCTGAAGATGCGATGTGCCGGTCACACTCATAGGATATCTGTATTTTCTTCAGTTTCTCTGCATCATGACCCTATAATCCTTCAAAATATTTTATATCTTTTTAACATATGCAATCAAAGTTTGACTCAACACTATAATGATAATATTTGCCATTAAATTTGTATCCACTCAACTAGAGAATTTGTTCTCTCTGTTTTGTCAAAGCTCAAAGGAATTTGTCTTCTTTAAATTGCCAAAGCTTAAAAGTCTCTATCATCGCTTTATATTTCCAAAATTATTCCTATCACGTGTGTGCGGATGGGTGGGGAGTTAAGGGCCTCCCACCTGCACTAAAATTCCCTCCCACCCATGTTACATAATCACCATCTTGTTGAACACTAAATTGAACTATAATTTCCACCCAACCCAATCAGCTAGCCTCCCACCCACCCTTGGGGGGTTAAGCGCCCAAGCCTGGGGGAACCTCAACTACCCCCGAAGGTTTGGGTCAATTATAGCAAGGCAAATTGGCTAGAGCTTGGCCCCCTGGGCATGGAGCCCCCTACTATCATAGGGCTTCTCCTTGGTGGATAGGGTGGGGCTTGGATTTGGCATTGGGCCTAGGGGTAGTCTGATCCTCCGTCTTTGCCCCACTATCAATAGGTAGGGTGGTAGTTCCTTACCCCCTACTATAGCCGACTGGGAAGATCGGCCAAACAAGTAGTAAAAGACCATTAAAATAAATTATCTTGATAGATGCATGTCATACAAGCATAAATTGATCTTTATTATGAAGCAATTCAAAATTTGCAAAATTGATTGTACAATTTAACCTTCAAAAGAGAATGTATTATTTCCCAACTTTGGCAGTTATTACTAAAATAAGTAGGTATTCTTCTTTATTAATCTTGCAATTCTCATCCAACATCAATTTTGTCCTTCGTATGAACCCTACTTCACCAATGAATCCCATTGCAAATGTTCTCTCAAGTCCTATTATCGACATTTTTACTAGAGGTTCACAGATTTTCACGATGATTGCTCTGCATTATGAATTACCAATGATATAATTAACCATAATCGATTTCTCATGTCCTTTGTTGGTACCATAGTTTGCTAACTCTTGCAGACTCTTGCGGACTCGGCGGACTCAAGAGTTCGTTGGCCAGCCGAGTCAACTCGCCACAAACTCGGGAGTCAAGTCCAGGAGAGTCCTGGGTCGAGACTCCTGAGTCCAACCTCAGGACTCCGTCGAGTCTTGAGGTCGGACTCGGGAGTCTCGACCTAGGACTCTTCTACACGGCTAGGAGTTAAAATGGGTTAAAAACCCATGTTTTTTACACTTTTTCTTTCATTTTAACATTCAACTTTGTGAATTTCAGGTTTGCAAATTGATTTCAGACATGATTTCAGCCATGATTATATGTGGTTGTTAATGTTTTCCTCTTTTTGACATGATTATATGTAAACGTTTATAAACTTATGATATTGTTATACATTGAAACTATCAGTATTTGATGACTATGAATGATTGAATTTCAATTATTGAGTGTTTGATGATCATATGACATGTGTAATCTTTGAATTATGAGTGTTTGATAATCAAATTAGGCTCTTATGTTCTCTAAATGCATTAATTTGTTCTTGTTTTTTTTGTAAAACTGCAGTTTTTTTTTTTGCCAAGTCCTAACCGAGTCCGTCCCGAGTCCCGAGTCCGAGTCATACTTTTGGGCTGCCGAGTCCGTGGCGATTCCGAGTTTGCAAACTATGGTTGGTACAATTAAGTTCATCAACTCACCAAATACAAGATCCTTTCTCATGTGCAAATTTTTTGAGGGTGTTGTTGGAATGGTTGGATATCTCACTAATATTAATCGTATTTACTATGTATTCCTACTGCATACTTGAAGGACCTAAGGACATGCAACTAGTGGAAATAGCTGATTGGAGAAAGGAGATATCAAAAAAGCAACAAGAAGAAATTGCATAGATCTTGGACACATGCATAGGCAAGAAGACCCATAGTGCGAGTAATATATTATTTTCTAGAAAGATAAAGGGCCTAACAAAGACTTGTGGATTTCTAAAGTTGAAGAATGTAGACTTGGGTGGCTGAATCAATTATCCATGTAATCCCAATTGTGAGCACCTAGCTCACCATCTTTTTTTACCAAGGGTATTTGATGCAAAAGCATCTTTGAGTTGGCACAAATTTTCATCACTCAAAATTTCTATTTGTAGTTCCTTGAGCATAGGCTTAACCTATGCACACACTTGTGTTGTATTAGTTTGTTGGCATGCAAGCGTAACTTGTGTGCCTATGTTGTTTCATTTGTTTGGGTAGTTGTTGTGTCCCATGCACTCTATGTTTGTTGGCACAATTTCACTCAATCCATGTGTAGGCTATTGGTTCGATACATTCTTTTTGAAGTACATCTTAGGTCACATACAAGTCTTGATTTGCTCATATCCCAATAGTTGTTTTTCCTTGGTGCAACCTGCTTCTAGTGCACACCCTAGAGAGTTCAACCGATGTCATTGTTAGAGGGTTGATCATTTTATCAGAAGGCTTTGATCAAACGACAATGATTAAATATTCTAATAGCTTGTCCATTCTAGAAGGTTAGAAGAATGTCAAATCCGAATTTATTATGGAATGGTCGACTACTCTATTGGTCAACGACATCCTGTTGATTGAAATTTCTCCTAGTGCACGTTTATGGTAATGACCTACTTCAATCCTTCACCAAAGCACAAATTAGATGTTATTAAGTGTCTTGATCATTCAAGTGGTTTAGCAAATCTAGTTTTAGGTAGAGCTTAAACTGATTCAATTGTGAGCACAAAGAGTCTTTGTGCATATTTCTCCCAATGGTTAAATAGCATAATGTGGTCACGTTTCATATATAGGTGGCTATTTGTAATTCCTCCGTTTACTGCAATAAAGCTTTAGTTTTGTTGTTCAATCTCCATTGTTCTTATTTTAGCTTTTCTTGTGTGCTTTGCAAACCCATTTGTCGATTGTTAATGTAGACACTAAAAATTGTCCTAGGCCTACGAACATTATTTTCTTTGTCAATCCCCCTTTCGTCCTTAATAATTAAATAATTTTAATTATTTAATTGATTCATTATTTTCCTTTTATTTCTTCTTTGATTAATTAAAGAAATTATATTTATTTAATTATGTCACTAATGTCCCCTTTCCTCTATAATTAAATAAATTTTATTTATTTAATCATTATCATCTTTCTACTATAATTAAATAATTATTTCAATTATTTAATTATTCATTAGCCTTTTCTACCATAAATTAAATAAAATTTATTTATTTAACGACTTACTAATTTGTCTTTTTCTTCCAATTTTAAATTAAATTATTATTTAATTGAAAAGTCAAACTTGTTTTTTTCTTCTATAATTAAATAATCATTTTTATTTAATTATTCACTTTCCCTCCTTAATTAAATAATTTTATAATTATTTAATTTACTCCAGCAACCTCTTTTTTTGTGCCATTCTTATCTCTTCATCTCATTTAATTTTCACCCTTGATCATGTGACATTACCTTTTAATCTTCACCGTCCATCCTTATCTTTGCCCTAACTTTGCCCTAACCATATTTCATACTACAACTTTCATTCTTGGCCATTGACTATCATATCTTATTGGCTTTTAATCTCAACCTTCATTCACATTTGGCATTCTATAAAAGAGGCCTATCATTGTCATTTCAACAAATACACATTGAAGGCCTAACTAGTTCATGCTATTCAAGGAGACAAGTACAATCTTCAATATTTTGCTATCATTGTCATTAGGCTATTATTGCATACTCAAAATCTGAGGGCAATCAAGCATATAAAGCAAAATGGAGAAGGACAATGGAGGTGAATCAACAATGGCATAGGTAATATTGCTTTATGTTTATGTTTCTATGTTGGATTGTGTTTCATTGTTGGTTTAGGGCTTTATGGTTTTAGTTTTGACGATTTCTGACCTTAACCTTGATTTTACCCTATTCTACAGTTAATTTGACCTACATTTGGTTGTTGCACTACAAATATAGCAGAATTTCTTTCTTTTCAGATAGAAAAAAAGGATTTCAACTTAGAAAGTATGCAAAATCTATGTGAATTTTGCAAGAAGAATAGGCTAATCCTCCAAAAGAACATTATGCCAAGTAAATGGCTCGTGTCTAAAGGGTTTGAAGAAGCACTCCTAAGTGGACTAGGCATTCCCCATAGGCAAGCCTTGGTAGAGAATGCAAAAGACAAGGAAAACTTGTTTTATAGAAAGGTATTCTAAACAGTTTTTAGAACCTATTGGTCCAAGTATGAGAAGGAGAATCCATCTCTCATTCAGCTTTTTTTGTATCATTGACAAGTAAGGGAAGACCACTGGAGAGAATGTTGGTTAACTAGGAGCCTATCATGAAAGGCATTGCCATTCCATAAAAGCTAGGTTTTGATAGCCTCCTAAGCCTTTAGATACTTTTGGAAATAAGAGTTCCCACAATTTTGACAAGGGCTCTAATAATTAAAAAAGAGTGTAAATCCAAATTTCTCCACGCTACATGACCATATGAGAGACCTAATGTCATACAATTCCTCATAAGACCTTCCAGACCTCATCCTCTTCAAATTACTCAATGATGCACATAAAGGAAGCCTAGAACACCAAAATTCTTGGAAAGGCAATAGAACCCCTTGGCTACTCAATGAAATCCTTTGCGTTGATCGGAATTTTCTCAAAGAAAATATCTAAGTGGTTTATTTAATTTATGAGGATCTTTTTGAAGGAACCCAACAAGAAGAGTAGTAGACATGGGTGACCATTCTCTCTCAACATCTTGGTTGGATCTTCCCCTTCCTCCCTAATGATGAGATGATTAACGAACCAATCAATTAGTTGTATAGATCATATTATATATGTAATATGAAAAATGATTGATCGAATCATACCAATGGTCAAGACATGGGTTGTAGTTTCAACTAGAGTATAGCAGTTCCCCACTTGCTAAGATAGAGGTAGGAGCCCCCAATAGACCATGAATGAATTAGCTAAAGAGAATTTTTTTTTAGACTATAGGAATTGATCAGGTATCTGTCCCCCTATAAACTACAGTGCACCTAGTAAACTTTTTTCACATGACCGATGACGTTGGCACGACATGCCCTTCGGTACCACGGGGACGGTGGGGAGACTAGACCTCTCACCTGCAATAGGATGCTTTAGCTAATCGAGCTAGGCCCACTACCCCAATTAGCTAAAGAGATTGACTCTATGATCTAGTAGGCTATTTTTTTCTCCACTCTATCTATAATGTATTGCCAAAAGGAAGTAGGAAAAGCTTGAAAGGCAAAGGGAATGCCCAAAAAGCAATCATCCACCTCCATGCCTAAGCTTGTCGCCAAGCAAGAATCAACCAGGAGGATTGACTATGGTGCTAGGTTTTACACCATTGATGTTGGATCTTGAAATTAGGTAGATGATGTCAAACCACTGTAAGGGTTTCCAGATATTCTCCTTATCCTGATCCTCAATTGATGTGAGGAACGAATCCACAAAGTGCCCATTGTGCTAAGAATTTTCAAAAGTGTGATACCACAAACTAACTTCTAAGAAATGGTGTTTCCTAATAAGTACCCAAATCCTTCAACAACAAGAACATATAAAGTAGGAGCCAATGGACAAACTTGCCAAATGGTTCAAAAGAGCCCAAATTGTTTAGAATGAGTGTCATTGATTGGAAAACAATCAAAATTATCTAGACAATCTAAAGGAAACTAGGACCAAAATCAAGAGCCTTTAGCAATGAAAGAATTAATGGCCATTCAATCCTATCATATATTTTCTCAAAGTCAATTTTAGGAATTGATTTCTAAGCCCATTCCATACCTTCCCAAACAAAAATTATACTATCTAATATATGTGTGTGTGTGTGTGCACGCACGCACTTTTGATAATGTTCTCTATTTCAGTCAAACTATTAACAAGAGTAAACTATGGATGTGTAGTGCCAATGGGCAACCTTGTTGTATGGATTAAAAGAAAGATCATTACTAGGTTTCTTGATTGAGACACAAGCAAAAGTATACAAATAGTCAAAAGAAAATAAGGACCAAAATCAAAAGCCTTAAGGATAGCAAGAATGAATGGCCATTCAATCCTATCCTATGCGTTCTCAATGTCAATTTTAATGAGAATGGACCATTAGTTTGATTTTTAAGCCCATTCAATAACTTCCCAAACAACACATTATCTAATATGTATATGATTTTTATAAATCTTCCTAATCAAGTTGGAAGATGAACAAGAACAAACTTGAGATGAATCGCACAAGGAATTTGGCAATAATATTGTAGGAGACATTAAGCAAGGTAATCAATCTCCAATTGCATATCAACTCAAGATCATCAGCTTTAGGAATGAATTTTATGTTCCCTTTGTTGACAAGATGACCCAAGGACTTGGTATGATAGGCTTCAAGAAAAACCTAGAAAAGGTCATTACCATCAATGTCATAAAGCTCTTTAGAAAATTGAAAAGGGAAGCCATCACAAATCTATGTCTTATTATTAGCCATACACATGACAATCTCATGCAGGTTGTCAATGGAAACTATCTATTGGGCAGCAAAGAAAGAAGGAACCACATCAAGATATTGTTTAAGATCCTTTGCCTATCCAAGATAGGGCTCTCAAGCATGAAAAACTTGTGTATAATGTCTAACAAAATCTTGAACATCTAGCAATTATGTCAAATGCATGTTGGCCTCACAAATGGCTTTGATTTTCTATGTAGCACGCTTATAAGAAAGCATATGAAAAAACCCTTTGGAGACTTTGTCTCCAATCTTAAGCCAATGAAGCTTGGCTTTGATTTGAGTACCTCTTGCATTATGCACACTTGAACTTTGGAGCCAATGGCACAATTTCATCCCTTAGAGTTGCAAAGGCTCATAAAAGGGCTATGGCATGACTAAGATCTGAGGTCATAATGGCATATGACTTGTAGTGGATACAAACAACTTGGTGGTCACACATGCACAAAAAGTGAGTTGTATGAATGATGGCATTGCACCACCAAACAATCCATTTGGTTGCACCCTTAGGCCACAACATCATGTTCCAAACCAATTGAATATGCAATAGTGTGGTTTCCGTTGTGGAGAGAGGTATTAAAAACACTATTTTTTTTCAATTTCAGAACTTTTGAAATTCCATTCTATTCAAAACCCAATCAAAAAATGATCAAAAAACACAACATTGGACAAGAGCTCCACTAGAAGAGAAAAATAGTTGGCAATAGAGTAGTATGGGTAAGAAGAAATCATTGTCCTATCAATTCTCGTAATCACTCTCTTGGATCCATAATGAAGGTTAGACCACATGTACCAAACAATGGAGTCTTTTTGGCAATCCATATTAGGGTTATAAAGGCCAACTTTATTGCACATATAGAACCACGCCTCTCTCTTCAATTGTCAATTGTACTAGGAGATGCCCCTACTTGTCACACTCCACCTCAAATATATTAAGTCACCACACACAATCCACCGCACATTTGCCAATTTACCAACAAGCCATTGCCAAAGCAATCCTTTCCACCACATAATTTGAGGCACAAAAATTAACGACGCCTAAAGTTCAATTTTCAATGTTCAAAAGAACCCAAAGGGCCCAATTCAATGGGTTGAATTCATGATCAACATAATGTGGCTACCGTTTGGAAGAAACAAACATGACCACTCTGCACATCCCTAATCATGATTGTTAATAAGAAAAAAAAACTCAGGCCAAATGACCTGGCAGATAGTTGTAAGCAAGAAGCCATAAATTTTGATCCCCTGCAAATCTTTGTCGATTATCTTTCTCTACATACTTGTGAGGAGAAGAGGTTTGGTGAGAAGGTTTTCACTTGATTATGCATGGCTTCCTAAGTTGGTAGAACTACTACAATAGTTTACTTAGGGTTCTCACGAGGACAAAGAACCAAGGTTTGAAAACTACAATACAAAAATAAAATGATGCCAGCTAAAAGAAGTTATTTTTTTACAAAATAACTTGATCTATCATCCAACATTGAATATAATGGCATTACCACATTATGCTTAATACAAATACAAGTTTAAGTTACAAAGACAATCCATTGATCCAATAGTCCATCTTACATTAATATCATGAACTACAAATCCACAAGCATAATTCCACTAAACAAGCATCTACAAAATGTAATGTAACAAAACAGGCTCTACCATCATAAAAATGTAATTTCTTCCCTCATCAGAAGTCACATGAGGTCTCTTAAAAAAAAAATCATAAGGGAACTTCTTTTTGTTAATTTTTAGGATCGGAATTGAAATAAGCAGAAAACACAACTCACAGACAATGAACACAACATTTTACCCTGGGAAAGCCCTCCTACTCGAGGGAGAAAAAAACCCAGCAAAGAATATTCTCTTATATATCAAAATAATAATAGGCCCTAGAAAGGCCGAATACAATACAAAGGATCTGCATTTATATTTGGTGCAATTTCATGAATACACTAAGTATTGACTCTTCTCCTTAATGCTGATCTGCTGCTTAGAAAAAACTCGACTTGCTGCTGAAGTGCGAATTTGAGTGAATGAATTGCTTGATTGATTGATTAAATGAGGAGACAACTTCTCCTATTTATACAAGCCTAGGCGAGCTCACTCTAGAGCTGACCTAGCAATTTCAATATTTGTTTATAGAGCATGATGGCCAACTTGCCTTAGATACATTATATTTAAAGAAAAATATCTCCCGAAACTACACAACACTAACACTCCCTCTTAGCTAGGGAGGTATTTTCCAGATATCCTCGCCATGGAGTCTCTCAACATGACGCCCACAACAGCTACACCCATTTGTGAAAAACCATATCTCAATCTCAGAGATGTACAAGAGTTCATCATGGAGTCTCTCAACATGATGTCCACAATAGCTACACCCATTTGTGGAAAACACATCTCAATCTCAAAGATGTACAAAGGTTCATCACAGAGTCTCTCAACGTGATGTCGTCATGGAGTCTCTCAACATGACGTCCACAATGGCTACTCCCATGTGTGGAAAGAAACACATCTCAGTCTCAGAGATGTACAAAGGTTCATCATGGAGTCTCTCAACATGACATCCACAATGGCTACTCCCATGTGTGGAAAGAAACACATCTCAGTCTCAAAGATGTACAAGGGTCCATCACGGAGTCTCTCAATGTGATGTCGTCATGGAGTCTCTCAACATGATGTCTCATCTTAGTCTCAGAGATGAACAAGGGCTTGCACCTCATATTTCTTCGTCTCAAAAGAAATATACATTACAACAAATCTTCATGTTGATGTGACTCCCTTTGAAGCTCCAAGTACTTGCATCAACCCCCTGACCTCCTCGTCCAAGATTGCCTACAATGCTTGCCTTAGAGGAACAATTTCCAACGCACACCTCTGGCACTACTGACTTGCAGGAGTCCAGGACTGTCCTCCTCGACCTCATCTCAAATCACCCTATTTTAAATAGGTTTGCAGAGCTACCAAAGTCAGATCCAAATTGACTGTCTCATGCAATTTTGTTCTTTGCAGCTGAAGAGGTCTTCCAAGGACTTTAGCACCTGGCCTTGCAACACTACAACCCACTTAGCTGACACCTTCACTTCTCAATGAGTCACAGAACTCCCTCTTGATCCCTGCCTCAGAGATTGCAAATAAATCCTCTGGAAGTGAACTCCCCTCCATTGACCGATCTTTTAGAGCCTTAAATCCTCTTCTTGGACATGATCTCAACTTGTGCCTGGAATGTAACTCCCTCTGAATGTCATTTTCTCCTCTTTGAAGTAGCTGATCGCAATGACAATCTATATAGGTTCTTCGTTGTTTAGTGTCTTCATCTTTCTCAATCTTCTTTGCTGATGTAAACTCTCCATCCAAGGCCGATCCAACCTTGTGCCCTCAAGAGATGTCTCCAGTGAGGAATCAAAAGAGTTATGCGCCACCAACTCAGTCCCATGGCTACAAGCTATGTCTCCATGTTTGTTCATTTCTCCAATCAGCATGACTTCCTCACAGGATGCCTCAAGCTCTTCCCCCCTTTGAATTCCTTATGCAATCTCTCATCATCCTTTTGCTCCTCGAACCATCCTGTATTTTAGAGAGATTAATAATAGTTTATAAAATTAAACTACCCCGAAGAGAAATAAACAAACCAATGCTAGTAGCATACATGATTCACTATTCCCAATGTTATTGCATGAATTATTATTAACTACATGATTATTTAAATTCATGATCATCATTCAAAGGTACAACATAAAATACTTATATCTTTATTGTTGATCAATTCAACGATGCCTTTTCAGATTTCAATCTTCATATCTTCTATCAGCACCATGGTCTCTTTCACCATATCGATCACCACTATAACGATCCCCTCCAAGACAATCTCCACGACCCGTACCAGCATGCAAGGATAGCGTGAAGAAAAATGGAAAAGTTGGGAGTTGGGCGCAATGTGTTGGTTATTGAGCATGCATCACAGCCTTATTGCCAACACTCAAGCCGTCGTCACCCAAGCAACTTGAAGCCAAACCAACAGTATCACCCAACTCACCACCAGCATGATCAACCACCAAAGACGCAAATCAACCCAATATCAACTCAGCATTGTTGTATGGCCACAAGTAGACAAAGAGATGCAATTTTCAGGTCTGAAATGAAATGCAATATTTGTTGCAGGTTTGCTGTCATAAATTGTAAGACTGACAGTTATGGAAAGACCCTCATATGTCTATTCCATGAAAGCATTGCCTAGTAATAATCATCATCAACTATTTGTCTAGCACTTCAATTTAACCTCATAAAAGCAAGAAGGAACCAATTTCCAAAGCTGATGACAACCTACAGGCAACCCAGTAACTAATCTGGCACTAGAAAACAAGGGCGATTTGTTTCAAAAATTTGTATCTTCATGGATAATCACCCATTCTTCAATAAGACCCCCGATAGTTTAGAGATGTCTCTTCTTTCCCGTTTCCATCTATTATTTATTTTGCTTCGCCATCAATTACAAACAGCTCCCAACAACTCAAAGATAACTCCATGTTACTAAATAGACTGCCATGGCACGACTTCCTCTTATATGCCACGGGTTCTCCAGATGTCTAGGTTGTCTCTTCTTTGTCCTTTATGGTAGCTTCTTTAAATGAAATAAGCAGAAAACACAACTCAGAGACAATGAACACAACATTTTACCCTAGGAAAACCCTCCTACTCGAGGGAGTAAAAAAACCAGCAAAGAATATTCTCTTATATATCAGATTAATAACAAGCCCTAGAAAGGCTGAATACAATACAAAGGATCTGCACTTAGATCTGGTGCAATTTCATGAATACACTAAGTATTGACTCTTCTCCTTGATGCTGATCTGCTGCTTCGAAAAAACTTGACCTGTTGCTGAAGTGCGAATTTGAGTGAATGAATTGATTGATTGATTGATTAAATGAGGAGACAACTTCTCCTCTTTATACAAGCCTAGGCGAGCTCACTCTAGAGCCAACCTAGCAATTTCAATATTTGTTTATAGAGCATGATGGCCGACCTGCCTTAGATACATTATATTTAAAGAAAAATATCTCCCGAAGCTACACAACACTAACACTTTTCAACAACATAGTTTCCTTCCTAGAGCAGCAAGAGAGGGATTGCCTACAGACAAGGCCCAAAACAATAAAGGGGCTGCATTCACTCTTTCAAACAACAAATTTTGCACCAACATCGTTTATCATGTTCCCAAAAAATTAACTTCAGATTATGGCATTCTTCCTCTAGTTTCTAAAACAATTTTTCCAGCAACTAAACTGGTTAGAAAAGACAAGATTGGCAGCAATCAAGTATGGATAAAGAGCCAAGAAGAATTTATTTCTCTCATCCTTCTCCTAATTTTTGAGTACTTTTTTTTCTAATGTCTGTTATTTCAAAAAGAAGTGCTGATTGTTGCTGGGGATATCTTGACATCCTGGGGATGACAAAGGCATCTTCAGTTCATTTCTGAAAAAGGAGGACATCCCACTTTTTTGCAGATGGAGAGGAACTATAGGGGTACGGAGGTATGTGCATAGGGAGGAGAGAAGTTTCAGACAGATGGGAGAAGGGGAAGAGGTACATTTTATCTCAGAGGTCTTGGACATCCAGCATGGCTCTCAGAGCATTGGGATGCGACCTCATGTTTCCTTGAATATATATTTGGAATAATATCCATAGCCAGCTGGAGAAATGAGACATGTTATGGCAATTATCATTTTCCTTGACCATGAAAACCATTTCCTTTTACAACTGCAAAAGTTTAACTTTTCACAAAAAATTGAAATTTGTGTGGATGATAGCATATACATCGTAGTCTATATTAACCCTTTGAAAACATGGTTCAAAGGATGAGACTTGGACTTCAATAGGCTGCATCCTATCAGCAAGCAATACTGAAAGACTGAGAAGATTCATCCAAGACCCTGTTTCTCCTTAGGAAGAAGACAAACATCCCAAGCACCAGAAGAACCTTTCTCCAGCTTCTTGTAGCTAATGTAAGGATGGGAAGATGCAGAAAGAGCAGAAAACATGTCCAATAGCAAGAATTTATTCAGAAAGAGTGTGGATTTTAAAGTTTGCATTCAACTTTATCTAGGACCTACCTTCATTGCTCAAGAGAGGGTGAGAGAAGGGTGAGAGAAGAGGAAAAGGACTCCCAAACGACCAGAGGATATCTCTCAGCCCCAGGGACACATCCTTGTGTTTCCCCGAATATATATTTGGCATAGTATCCATAGCCAGCTGGAGAAATGAAACATAGTTATGGCGGTTATCATTTTCTTTGACCATGAAAAACCGTTTCCTTTTACAACAGTAAAAATTTAACTTCTCACAAAGTTTTGAAAATTGTGTGGATATCAGCATATACATCATAGTCTATGTTAGATCTTTGAGAACATTATGCTAGTGATGAAACTTGGATTTCAATGGCTGCATAGTGCATCCTATTGGCAAGCAACTCACATTTTGATAACTGAGACCAAGGGGGTAAATCCAAGAGCACATTTCTCCTTGGGAAGAATACAAACATCCCAAGCACTAGAAGACCTTTTCCCAGCTTGTAGCAATATAAGGGTGGGAAGAGGTAAAAAGAGTAAAAATATGTCCAACGTCAAGAGTTTATCCACAATGGATGGGCATTTTATAGTTTGCATTCAAATTTATCTATAGGACCTACCTTTGTTGCTCTGGAGAGGGTTCAGAAGGGTGGAAAAGGGTAAGAGTACATTTGGTTTCAGGAAAGTCCTGGATGTTTGGGATGTCTACCAGACCTAGAGACGTGTCCTTACGTCTCCCTGAATGTTATTTGGAATGATATCCATAAGAATCTGGTGAAATTAGGCATAGTTATGGTGGTTATCATTTTCCTTGACCATGGAAACAATTTCCTTTTACAACTCGAAAAGTTTAAATTTTCAACAAAACAAAAACTTTGTTTTGGTTAATAGCATATACATCAGAGTCAATGTTTAAGTCTTCGAGAACATGGTTTTAGACTTCTAGTGATGAAACCTAGATTTCAATAGGCTGTATCCTCTTGGCAAGAAATCCACATTCTGAAAACCAAAAGACCATGAGGGTTAATTCAAGAGCAAATTTCTTATTGGGAAGAATACAAACATCCCAAGCACTAGAAGATCCTTTGCCCGGCTTGTTGTAGCTACTGTACAGATGGGATGAGGTAGAAAGATTAGAAAATAAGTTCAATAGCAGGAATTTTTCCATAATGGGAGGCACTTTATAGTTTGAATTCAAATTTATCTAGGAGCGGAGGTGACATCCTTGCCAAGAGAATTCCTAGATGCCTAATAATCTATCCTCAAACTCTGACCTTACACTTTCTTATACTCATCCTAAGTAGTCCTCAGGTCAATAATGATGGCTACTTTTTCCTATAGGGAATAAGGGTCCAAGCAATACAAGATGATATAATATGGATAATTACACTTAATGTGATGGTCTAATGCTGTTCAATGGTTTCCAGACATGACTAACTTTTAATGAACATCATGCTTTCACAGACCATGACATAAAGTAAAACTCGTCTGATGAAAGCTGTGTACATTTAATTTTCATCAACATTTCAATCAAGACATTGATGAGATTAAATGTATACAGTTTTTACTAGAAGCTTTCTACTCTGAGTAACACTTGTTGTTTGTCATGTGCAATAAATGTACCCTATCCACGTGCTTTCTATGTGTTTGATAAAACTATTTTTAACTAGCAAAAGCCAAGAAATGAACGCAAGTTATAAATCAAAGGTGATGCCTGCCATTTGAGATTATGATGAGCACCTATTAAAAGAAGAAGAGAGTGACTAGATATACTATTATATCAGCACAAGTAATACAGCCCACATAATTCTTGTATGGAAGCAAAACCATGACAAAAACCTGCTATATATCTTTAATTATTTAATATGTGAAACATGCCAAAATGGCCATCAGTTAAAAAATTGGGCATTTGGAATGCAATAATTAAGATCTAGTTTGGACGAATATGCAGAGATTTAGCTTCCTTTCAACCAATAATGCATTTAATGGTACCCATTTACTAATAATACATATCTCTGAAGAGACAAATTAGTAAGTAGTCAATCCAAATATTAGTATGAACTTAGGAAGATTATTATTGTACAGATAACTATAATCATATCATGATATATCAATTTTCATAGTCTCATGTAGCAATTCTAATTGGCATGTTTGAAGCATAGAATCCCAATGGTGTGGTTACCCATTGCTTACTCTTTTTGTCTTAAAGATGGACTTGTTAAGTTTTTCAATATGAGACAATTATTTTTATAAGATGGAAAAAAATAGAAAGTGGCAATACCCTTGCTCAAAGGATCATGCAGGCGACTACTAACTGAGCTTTTATGTGCAAATTCGTACACAAGGAAGAGTTCATCCTCACTTGCCGCATAGCCAATGAGCTCTACCTTGTAACATTAAGTATTTCAAAATCAATAATGACGAAATCAACCATGTACCTGAATGATAAATTGAATCAACAGGCATAAAAATCAATTACCAAATTTGTATGGTGCACTCTGCAGAGAACTTTCATTTCTACCAGAAATTCTTTAGTTTTAGTAGCTGTCATCTTCTTGATGGCAACTTCCTGTGTGAAAACAAGATGAACTTCATGGATATAAGTATAAGCACAAAAGAAACCCTGGCTATTTCAATTGTACTGCAGTAAAGATTTCCAGAAAATGTATCAGCAAATATTTCCCACAAAGTTAGACATTATAATTAATCACACCACCTGATCTTGCAGTATTCCAAAATAAACAGTACCAAATGCTCCCTCTCCAAGTAAATTTGTATCTTTAAAATTTTCGGTCGAAGCGAGGATTTCCTCATAAGTAAATACTACTGGCTTTTCCACATCAAAAACTCCAGTAACCATATCTGCAATGAAATGGATATTCATAAACTACAGAATTTTCAGATGAAGAGATGTGTATATTAATCATTGTGTTCAGAAAATCAAAACCATAGTACTTAGAAAAAGGAACCAATGAGAAGAAGTCATTACTATACAACTAATAAAAACTTCCATTGAGAAAAATATTATTATAACTCATAAATGAATAACAAAGTGATCAACAGGACCACTAAACATGTTGCAACCAATGCTCTAAACGCCTGCTATAAGAAATAAAGTATAAATGATATAGAAATGTAAATCAACCAAAGAAAAATCATCTAATATCAAAACGACTATAAAGTACAATAAGATTATTTTAATATGTCGGCTATAGAATGTTACGAGACTGTACGACTATTTTATGCAATCTCAAGTAGTAACCAAGTAGCTCCTGGTTAAGAAATGTCTCTGAACATAACTATCATATAGAAAGAAACAAAAAAAAATGCTATATCTAGTGGATGACCTTGCAAGGGAGCTTTCAGTTCTAATTAGTTGTCTACTAGTCCATGTTAAAGGGAAAGGTCAAACAGATCTCTCCATTGCACCAGGATCTCAGCTCAAATACATTCAAGAAGTAGAGTTATAAAAGGGGGGAATATTAATACAAGATCTACCGCTTTCTGATTATCTCTCAACAAAATGCCATAAATGTAAAAATAATTCCTTATAAAATATCCAGTATTGTACTTATTGAGCTTGAGTATTTAGATGAAACAGAAAGGAAGCAGGGTGACGATTGTGAGAATCCTACATTATACAAAGATAAAGAACAAAAGAGCGTACAAGGTATAGGAAGAAGAAGCAGGTATTATAAGTCCAAGACACACTGAAAACAAATAAAAGAAAAGGCATAAGTAGAATTTAACATGTAAAGATAATGAATAAAAACTGTTACTACCTTTGAGAATAATAAGCTTAGGAATAAGGTTTCTATAGATGTATAACTAAGTATTTCTCATCATTTATAGGAATGTGGTATACCCATTTTCCTACTAGAGCAATATGTGGCTTATCAAGTAGAAAATAAAGATAGAGACTTCACCTTAGTCTTTACATGTTAGTATCCCCCCCCCCCCCGTCAATGGAAAAGTAGTTTTTAGATGACAATGAAGATTGACCTTAATTGGTAATGTTGAATATTGTAGCCCTAAACCTTTTGGCCATTGAAGTCACCGTCGAAAATTTCTTTGGTTGAAATCAATCATACATTTGAAAGGCCATATTACCCCTCCAAATTTCCAACAGAAGATATATCTACATATGTCCATTAAAATTTTCTCCATTCAAAACTTGCAATGACCAAAAATGGAAGGCTACATTTGAAAACAAGAAGGAACAATACCACTTTTTGATATATTCAACATTTAGCCAGTTTCTTTTTGCAAGTATTAGAGAAACCGATAATTCTCATACCTGTTGAAAGGCTTATCTGGCGATTGCTGGACACATTAGGACTGATGTCATCTCCCTTCCAGCAAATAGAACCCCTTGATGGAAGACAAGAGCCTGACCTGCAGAGAATAGGATGTTTTTCTATGTCTTTTACGTTGTGATTTTTGGCTTCCCCATCTTTGGTTTGTTGACAACATACCAACTTATGCCTCAAAATCCATATCAGCACAACAGCAAGAATCAAAAGCAAAGCAATTCCAACTATGCCCAGTATCCATCCCAGTGAGAATCCACCTGATATATCCTTTGGAACTCCTGAAATAGCAAAGTAATAAATTTGATTCAGTTCTTTGTCAGAAATGGTATCATAGGGTTCATACTACATGGCAAAGATTGCCTTTGAACATTAAAAATATGATTTAGCAGCAGAGAGAAAAAGAGAAAAAGGAAGCAATTTCCAAGCAGAGACACAGTCATCAACATATCAAAATCAACATGATTGAGTACATATTATAATGGTCTGTCAGTAAGTCATTCATTACTACAAACAGAATCACATCCAATGGCTGTGTTATGCAAGCCTCCTCAATATCTGAGATAATGTCTATATAATTTCACTGAACTACTGTCTGTATGAACAAAAACCATGTCAAGAATAATGGACTGCCTCATCGTTAGAGTGAAAGACAAATTTTGTAGAAGAATATTCATTGCAGCTTTCACCAGAGAAGCAAGTCCATCCAGACCTCCATATCAGAGATTACATATTCTCTTCGTAAATCAACCTAATTTACAAAGATATGGATTTGGAAATGGCAGTTTTTCAGAGACCTGAGATGCTGCTTCAATGCGTCCATAAAAATGACTTAATTGATTAATCCTAACAAATGTAGAAACCAAACAGAAGTACATTAAAAAGAAAATGTATAGAAATTAACTCTATGCTTGTTGGCATACTCTTTCTTGTAATTCAGAAGTTTAATTCTTTATTTTTTTCAAATGTGTCTGTAAGAAGCATATTATCTGACAGTGTACTTTTTTTAACTTTAATGCTCTTCTATGTTTTCCACATTTTCATTCTATATACTTTTCTGGTATTGTTCCTTCCTTTACTGTCAATCTCCGTTTGCTATAGGGTTAATGATGCACTGAAAAGTTTAAAATTAGGATGGCTTCAAACATATTTTGCTATTGATGTTTCTACCACTTGGAATGGAACAAAGAATGTTACATTGTTTATACACTCTACTGGATACCAAGAATTGTTCATGTTAAAAAGATGAATCCTTACAAAGATATTAATGCATTATCTAAAACCAAAAATAAGACAATGATTTTACACACTGTAAACAGAGATTAAATTATGACAATTGTTTTTTCCTAATCAACATACGAGATTAGAGATCGGATGTGACTGTGCCTATCTGGATATATAACTAATATGGCTGCACCTGTTAAAATATACCCCATATATGACAATGTTGTATCTGTATTCTAACTGGAGATCACACAAAAAATTTGATATACTGAATCCATATCCATTGACAGAGGTACCAGATCAAAATACTGAGAGTTCAACTAACATAAGTAAGATTTTGTTTAAGAAAATTATTTGACAATCAGGATATGCTACCAATATCACAAGTGAAAACTACAGCAAGCTGCACCATTATGATCCTTTTGTATTCACATTGCTGCGTGGAAAAATAATAAATAATTCCAATCCGTTGACAGCATTTTTATCATCCTTCCTCTCTTTGCAACTAAACAGAGAATGAATAAATATGACATAATACAATAATGACTTTGCCAGAATTTACCAGTTAGGGCTCATCAAGATCATCACTGTAAGGGCTTTACATAGGAAATGGACAATCCTAAGCGCTAGCCATAATCAATAAAACCGATAGCTGATATTTCCAGTCTGCTTGTCATGTGTACAATTTTACTACATTTAAATTGCTGCAAAACCCATAAGTGTGCATGTAAATGTTTGTGGATCTCTGTCTGTCTCTGTTGGTGTCTGTGTGAGGAAAAAATTATGTTTAAGATTTATAACTTGTAGCTTTTCAACATATAGGGGTAGTCTTGTTCAACAAAACGAAAAATTATTTTTAAGATTTATAATTTGTAGCTTTTCAACTTATAGGGATAGTCTTAGTCAATACAAACTCATGAATAATAGTTTAATTGTTCTATGATTTTACCATTTAAATTTTACTTTTGTTATGCAACTACTGATCCATGGAATAAATTTTAGAGCTATCTAGATTCTGAAGAAATATTACCTTGATCTGAAGTCACAGATTGAAAATTTGCAGATGGAGAAGGTGATGGAGCAATATGTTCTTGGATGCGATATGGAACTCCAGGAACTGTAAATGGAGAGAACATCAAATTGTTAACACGCAATACAATCTGCCTTCCATCCAAGAAAATCGTTAAGTTTTTCTTCAACAGTTATATAAGGTAAAATATGTAGCATAGTAGCAAGAAATGGAACACAAAATGCTAGTTATTTGAATTTGTGAGACTACTAAAGCATATTTTCCTGTATGGATGACATCAGATAATTTATATCAGTTAAAACTCAGTGAGTACTTGCTAAACTCACAATTACTCGCAAGTTTCTGTGGAAGACAAGTAATTTTCCCATGACTTGTGTGATGAGTCCATTGCACAAATTCGCAAGTATTTCATGAGTGACTTGATAAGTCTTTATCAAGATTGCCTCAGACTTGGTGAGTCCGACAGGAGAACTCTGCCGTCATATAAAACCCTTATTTTTGTCATTTTGTCTTTAGCATTTTCAACCTCAGCGGCATGAATCTGTTGTCACATGATTGGAAGTTTTTATCAACAGTTGATTAAAAGTGATAAAATTATAAAAAGTGCCATGCACCATGAAAGTCCCTGTGGCTTCGAAGGCCTTAAGACCCCACAAGGGGCTGCTGCATTCAAACCCTAACTCTAGTCTTAAAATTGGGCTGTGCTGGATGGATAAGCTTTTTTTTTATGCCTTTATTAATTATTTGGCTTGAAAAAATAGAAAACACCATTTTCTTTCCTTTTCTATTTTAATTTTTATGAATACTTCAGCAGTTTCTAGTTTCCCATTTTTTTACCAAAGTAATTGAATTCTATTCTATTTATACTTTTTCTTTGCCAAGTCAATCCAAATTCCAAGTTATGCGAATATGATAAAAAAATAGAACATATATGTTCTCTAATTCATTCTTTATGCTTTGTTGTATTATTTAAGTTTATTTTGTGTATTTATGTAATTTAATTTTATTTGCTGAGTTTTTCAGTGAGTTCAAGTCTGATTCAAATTTTTGGTCTGCTGGATTTCAGCCAAGTTGGAATTTTTGAGCTATGATTTATATTGTGTTTATGAACATAAAAAAAGTGTGCAAAGAAGGCCTATTCAACTCATAAGGCATAATGAATAACAACCAATGTTGCCAGTACAATTTAAATGAAGCACCATTGCATCCACAAATTAGATAAAGACATAAAACAGTCTTCATAGTAACACTGTAAACAACCCCATTGTGAAAACTTCTTAAAACCAAGAAATCATCCAAAAATGGAAAAATGATACAATATCAACGTGATAACCTTGTACAAAGAGAGAAAAAAAGGTGTAACACATCTTGAATCTTTCTTCATGCTCCTTTTGAGGCTCCTCTTTATCCTCCCTGTTGTTTTCTAGTGTCAATCATCTTACGACATTTATGCACCTTGTATCATTTGTATATAGCCAGTAGCATTGACACCATCAAATTTATAGGCCTCTATTTCTAGAGGTGGCCATTGACCCAATCAGCTTATATCTTGTATTCATTTGTTCCTCGAGAATTTTGCTCACCTATTCGCAATATGCCATCAACCACAGACAATGGTAACAGGCCAGCTGTTTAGGAAGCCAATTTTTAGGGTTCATAATACCATTTCCAAAAATAAAATTTTTATCATGCTCACATTTGCCCATCTTCTCTGTGCAGATTCTTCGAGGACTAGAGAAGGAGTACTTCACCAAGGAAGATAAGTTCCACACAAGGGGCATTGAAGTTTCAAGGACAGAAGATACACCTCTAATGTATGCCAAGTCTGAAGTGTCTCTCACTGTGCTCTGCTAGGTTTTTCTATCTGCCTCAAATTCACCTTCAATCAGGATGTTAATGTGCATACAAGCTGACTCAAATATTTATCTCTCTACCCTACCTTTATTTATGCAGATCTGATTTCTTATTACAGTATTATCAAGGTGTGCTATTATTTCCAATGTTGCTGGTTCAGGTTCGGGTTTGACAGTTCGCCAATTTTTTTGCCCTGAGTTCAGTACAATTGGGTTCAGTTGCCACATAAAGACCATTGGAGTTTCAAGGATACAAGATACACATTAATGCATGCCAAGTCTTAAGTGTCCCTCACTATGGTCTACTAGGTTATTTCTATATGCCTCGAATTCACTACAATCACCTCTACACGTGCTTAAGCCAATGAGGAGGCACATCTGTCTACAAATTGACCCAAATCTGTATCTCTCTACCCTACCTCTTTCATTTACGCAGATCTGATTTCTCATTACAAAATTATTGTTACGTGCTATTATTTACCTATGTTGCTGACTCAGGTTCAGGATTGATGGTTCCCCAAAAAAAATTCCCAGGTTTAGTATGGTTGGGTAGAATCACATAATATATATACCCCCATTAAATGGGTTAGTGATAACAAGATAGAAATAATTTGAGAAGGATACAGTGCAGGGATTTTCTATGCTTAATTTTGATGAAGCTTTTATGGGTAAGCCTAGTCTCTCTGGTGCAGGGGTGGCATTAAGGGATGAGTTTGGTCAGTTTTTGAAAGGAGTTTCTTTCCTCGTCAGCTCTAGGACTAACAATGAGACAGAGTGAGCTGAAGCCATCATAGTTCTTTCAATGGCTTCAAAATTAGGGCCTAAGAATGAGTGTTAAGAGAGATAGTGATTGTCTTTCAAGGCCTGAGAAAGATGAATTGTTTGAATTGGAAGTTTATGAGCTTGTTGGATGAGACTTTGGGTTTGTACATATCCTTTGATGATGTCTTTTTCACTCAGTGCTTTTCAAAATGTAACAATACTGATCTTCAAACATAGGGGCGGGTCAATCCCCTTTCTCAGTTTTGACCAGAAACAAAAAGCAGGCTCATGAGGATCTAGGTAATATTCTTGCAATGCACTATGATATTAGTTGAGGTGTTCCCTTCCTTTGTAGTTAAATTTTTTTAAAAAGTAATTACCTTGTGTGGGGGGCTTCTTATGCATTAATGATTATTAAAAGAGGCAATGATGTACATCTTCAATAAGGTTTCCTTGGCATTTAATTATTCCCAATGGAGATGGTTCATGGCTTGTGGCATCAGAGGGATAAGCCCTCCATACTTCTGCTCATGTGAGTTTCTTTCTGAGCCAGTAAGACTTGGTGTCTGTTCATGCTTTTTCACTGGCCGTTCTTCACTAACATGATTAGTTTTCTTCTTTTCTTTCTCTGTTGTGTGCAGGTGTGTGGTTTGACTTGGCATTGGGTTTCTATTTGCAAATTATCATGGTGCAGCATCAGTCCTCTGGCAAATCAAGGGATCCCATCTTTAGGGGAGCAATATTTGATTGTCATCTCAAGGCAATTTGATACTGTGGCGAGTGTGTCTTTGAATTTGGTGAAATGCAGTTTCAGGTTGGATGGTTTGGGCAACACAGGTGTGGCTAGGTTTATAACTCCATCCTAGATGACATTTTGCAAAAGCTTGAGGCTAAGATTCCTAATCTAGAGATTTGCAATTGTCGCATGCATGTTCTGCTTCCTTCATCGGGAGTCCTCTTTATCATCTGTTTTATTGAATGACCTTTCAGCCCTTGCTTCTTCAGAGGTCCAAAACAACTAACTACTTTGGGGGATCTCAATGTTTTGAGCAAAGAATTACTGACCATTTACAACAAATTAGAGACTGTTGAGGACTTTTGTTTGGACTTGTGTATGGTCATAAAGCACCAGCAGGTTACTTATACCAAGGGCCAGCAGTTCTTTTATGTTGCCTTCTCTAGACAACGACTTCCTGAATAGGGTAACCAAACACTCGGAAGTTATTTCATGGTGTAATTTTCCATCACCTGGAGAATTGCAAGGTTCGTCCCTCTATTCCTAAAGGCAAAAAGGTTTTTAATGTGATGGGTAAAGGGTCCCAGTCTGCTGCTCGGGTTTCTACTGAGGAAGTGGGGGCATGGGGAGTCATCCAACTGTCTTAGGGTAGCTGGCTCTGTATCTCCTCTTGCATTCTCAGGTTGGTGGCTGTTAGCATTTTTGTTTACTAGTCTTTCTATATGTTTGTTTTTTGCTATAGGTAGGAGCTTTTTTATCCTCTTTCTATGGTCTGTGTTAGACCTAGTTTCAGTATGTTAGTGCTGTCCGATATTTTTTTCTGTTTGCAATCAGTTTATATTTACTGTTTTCATCAGTGAGGGCCCCAATAGACTTCCTCATTATAATTTTATATATATGATAATTTATGTATTACATATACGTATAAGTATGTTTTTGTATTTTATGTGTTAAAAAGAATGCATTTTTAGTATGTTTTCATATGTTGTTCTATATACAAACACTTCAAATGTATTTTCAAAAAAATCGTCATTATTTATTTATTTTCTTCTCTGTTTCACTTCACATTTTCAAGGAAATAGTAGCGAGGGTTCAAAAAGTTGCAAGCATTTATGAAAAGTAAATTTACAAGCTTAACTGTGAAAAATGTTTTTTTTAAACCATTTTTTCTTTGGGTAATTGAAATCCTATTGGAGGGCAACTGATTTATGATTACTGAATTACTTGTAACATAGGAATATAATTTTATCGATACACATTACTTAAATTATAAATGACCTTGCATCAAATGACTTTCCTCTTCATTTTGGACTCACTTTGATTGGGTTGTCCCTAGCGCAATGAATAGCATACAAGTGGCATAATTTTGTGTATAAGTTGGCAAAGAATCTGAATCCAACCTGAATGTGTCCAAACTCAACCTGTGTTTTACCCTTTTCCTCACTTGGATCAAATCCACATGCACATAAATGAACTTGGTTCAAATCCATGATGTGGTAATAATTCTATCCTTCTGTTGGAAGCTTGGAAGTGTAGCAATACAAAGGATAATATTGCAAAAAAATATATACAGCACAAATAAAAGAGAAGACTCAATTATTGGCAAAAGAAAATATTTGTAATAATAAACTCCAAGGTTCCCCTGTCCCTAGCATCCTCCCATTCCAAAACTCTGTGGTCAAACAATGATTTTGGACATCTAGGATGTAGCACATGAGATTCATTACAGATTACACTATCTTTAGATCATAGCAAATACAGACATTAGCAGACATATGTCCTAGGCATATTGCATGATTGCTTGGTCAGTCCTTGATTTTTGTTCCAAAACCATTATATTGAATCCAAGGGCTTGATATAAGGGGAGGATCCTCAGTTAGCAAGCTCTCGAAGGGGTTCATCAACACGACCAGTCATTTGTTGCAGGTTTAGGCAGAAAAGAAAATATTTGTTTGTAGGTATAGGAGGTCTATAGCCACAAGATCATTTACGTGAATCAAGTTCAAATCTACGAGTGTGGAGATCAATTCCACAGATTTAGAATAAACCTAAGTGTTCGCATAGCTTCAAAATTTTCAAATACCAATCATCTCAGTCGACTCATCTCAAATCAAATTCCTTAAACCAATTATCAGTCATCTGTCACAATATTTTCCATCTCCAACTCTGAGGTATATGCATTTATTATTTGCTATTTCATTCGACTTTCATATGTAATCAGGTTCAAATAATCTGTCCCAGCTATTTATCTAAGTTAGTGACTTATGTGAGGGTATTTTATTCACCGACTAGGATTTTCCTAGGGTTTTGACCTTTATATTTATTTATTTTCAAATCTGATTGGGGTTTGGATCTACCCTCACTTGTGCTTTAGTCCATCTTGATTAGGATTTGGGCCTTCCTTGTCTGATATACCTTTGATCCCTAGTCTCCCACCCTTTATCATATTGCTAGATCATAGATTCTCATAGACCTTTACCTTTGACCTCTATATGTGCATTCCTCACTGTTTTTTGACACATTCTTACACTTTGCTGCATGTGATCCTTCCATCCTTGATGCCCTCATGTCTTTGTATCCTATAAAGGGATATGCACTTTTTATGGAGTTGTTCCATCATGTATGTGACATTTCCTCCATAGAGTTGGTTATTACTTTTCCTTCTCTCTTGGATACACTCCACTTCACTTGTTTATGAGCTTCATCATGATCATACTTTGCCTATGACAAGTGATAGTGATGAGCACCATGATGCTTTACCTTTGAGCACTTCTCCTTCATTGCATGAAGATGAGATATATGATGATATGCATTACTTATGTTTCCCTTTACATATTTTGCTTCATGATAAATACACTTGTGTGATGGACGATGATGGTGTAGCATGACACATCTAGGAATGATACTTTATGTGATGAGGATACACTTAGCCATTCATGATGTCGTTGAGCCTTATAATGCTATTGTTCCTACATGTCATGATAGCCTTAATTCTATATTATTAGGTTCAAATTTCTTTGGTTATGCATCTTAGGAGGAGCCTAGGGATGGTGATCCATACAAGTTACCTTCCTTTATGCATGATAATGGTGTGCCTTATGATGACCATTCATTAGCTTGTCATGTTGACTCTATTGATGCTTCCTTGCTTCATACTACATTGCATGATATTGTTGCTCTTTGTGAGGAGATATTGCTTGATGACTTTGATGGCACTAGTGATGCATCTTTACATGTTAAGTCACTCTTTCTTGCAAATTATGAATGAATAGATGATGATATCTTATTGATGAGTGAATTTAGACTTACTTTAATTGATAAAGCATTGCAATGATTTGTTCCATCATATATGCTTTATAGATCATTTAGGGCATTGCCACATTGAGTGTTTATCTTGCCCTAGAGTGATTGAGGATGGTGTGGACTTGTCTGTGCCTTCTACTATTACATCTTTAAATGCTTGTCCATCTTCTACACTTGATGTTCATTTCTCTCGTGCTAGTGTCCAATTTCTTAGGAGATCCCATGGATTTCTCTATGTATCATGATGATGCATGTAATATCCCCTTTTCAGTGATGACCTTGTTATGGACTGATAGCCTATTTCCGAAAAATCTGTAGGCTATTCAGATGAGCAAAGTAGGATTTCCAGTGTTCCCTGCTCAGCTTGGCCTTCTGTGGTTTTGATGTAAACTTACTATTTTTAGTAAGTCCATTTTTGGTAGTATCTTCATCAGCAGTATTGTTCAGATCATTATCCAAATCATGGTAATCTCCCAGTTCCAGTTTGGCGTTGGTTTTCTCATTGGACTAAGTTTTATACTTAGCTAAAATTATGTTTTGAAGTTGTACCCCACGCCTAGCTTAATGACTTCAAGTTGTTTTTAAGTTGGGGCCATAAAGTTGACACATTTAATATTTTATTAAATGTTTTATTTCTTATCAAAGTGGGATGACTGGGAGAGGAGAATGAAGAGTTTTAATATTTTATTTTAAAAGGTGCTTTTTGGAGATGGGCGTCCCTTTTGGGAATTTGAAGAGTCTTCTTTTGGAGTTACAGTTGATTCATCTCCTTCTGTGAAGCTTATTTATTGATGGCTTGCTCTTTCATTCTAATCTTTGAATTTTGAAAGTAAAGTTATGCTGCTGATTTGAAATCCAAAACCTGGCTAAGGGGAAGCTTAGCATTTTGCAATCCATCCTTCGGGCTTGAAACTATGGTTTCCTAGGTGGGTCTTTGAGACTGTACTTCACACTAGAGTGCAGATGGAGCTTTATTTATAATGTTACTTAACAGGTTGCTGCTGTATAACCTGTTATTGAGTTGCTGATTGGTTCATGGCTGAAGCGAATTTCTGATCACTGCTTCGCCACTGATTTTCCTATCATTTTTGGTACTACCCATGCTCTTCTACTGTGAAGGGCGCCCCTTTCTAAAAGTTTGCAGATTTTTCTGTGAAGATTGTGATTTTTGAGAGAAGGTCGACCCTTTCTGGAGGTCGTACTTTCCTGTCTAGTTGCATTCATGCCACTGACAGGTGCGAAGTTTGAAGGTGTCTAGTTGTTGTGTTTTGGACACCTTTGCTCTAGGATTCATCCGATTTTAGTTTCACGTCAAACAGACTCTGTTTGGTGGAGTTATGATCATTTTGGTGAATCTCTTCATTGTTGGTCTGATGTTTTGTACCTTCTGTTTCTGATCAGATTAGTTCAATTTTGATATTATGCTGATTTGAGCTTTATTTCTATGACTATTCATGTTGTAAGAGTTAGAGGAAGTGTTACTCTAACTATCTAATGTTTTTGGAAGCTCACATTTGATGTATTGCAGCTGTATGTCATTTGTTTGTAAGCTGATTAGTAGTACTAACAGCTATTGTTTACATTGCTACAATCTTCAATTTATTTTATACTCCCACGATTGAGTGGTTGAGTTTAATAAAGCATTTTTCTTTCATGTTGTTTTCCCCCCACGAAATAAGTGGTTGTGAGGATTGTATACCCCCCAATGTTCAAGTGGAAGTGTGGTTACATGTTTGGCTTGTCGACTTAATTAAGTTGTAATAATCTCACCCACTGAATAAGTGGAGAATTCCCACCGTTTGTGGATGCCTGCTCAGCAGATGAATTGTATTTTCAGTTCTGATTTTCCTAACGATCCCCAAACCATATGCTATCACCTTGCCCATATTGGGATCCTGGTGAACATTCTTGGTGAGGGTTGCTTCATGAGCTGATTTGGATTTGTATCTAACGCTAATCAGTGTTTGAATGCTGGTTTATTGTATTGAAAATCCGGAAAAAATTAAGGGGAACATTTCAATGCACCGCCTCTTCTTGATAATGCTATAGTTCATAATATGTTTGGTGCTTCAACCCTCACTCTATGGATATTCCTGGGTTTATGATTTGTGTGATACCAAAGCTACAACTAATGATGAGGTTATTTATTCTTCACCCCTTGATGATATATTTAATGAGAATCCTCCTAACTAGAATAATGCTTTACTTACTTTATCACATATAAGCAATGTTACCCGAGGACGCATCCCCGGGTCTAAATCCCCCCATCCCCATCCCGGAAACGTAACACGGACAGGGGATGGCCAAGGGACAGCAGCAGTGTACTATTTTTAATATCACAGAATGAGTTTTGAGTTCTGAATGCATATTGAGTATTGACAATGAATTCTTAACACAAATGTTATATGCTAAGTTTCTATAATGTATACATGCATGCTTTATCCATGTTTTCATATGAATATTTGAAGTTTCCTTATATATTTTATATAGCCGTCCCCTCACCATCCCAAAATTTGGCTTGAAAAATCGAAAACTTGGGGACTTGTCTCGCCGTCCCCGTCCTGGAAACTTGGGGTAACACTGCACATAAGTACTAATGATGATCATGCTTCTCACCTAACAAATGCTCATAATACACATGTATAAAATGCTTGTCTCATGGTTCTATGAATCCTATGCTTTAAAGTGCTCATATTATAAGAGATCCAAGGATTGAAGGCTCTAGTGGTGATAGAAATAGTTATCATTAAGGTACATATATACATTTCAAAAAGTTTTGCCTTATTTATTATGCTCCACTCAATGATGAAATGATTAAGGATTCATTTAGCCAATTTTTGTCTTAAAACCCTTTGTCAATATGTGATGGGGAACAACCCAATTCAATACATGTTTCTAATCATTCTTTAAATTTTATGAAAAACTTGTGTCCACCTGGGTACTAGTGCAATCACAATAGTGACCTTGGTCACTAATGCAATTGCAGTAGTGTCTATGTGTACTAAGCTGTTTAAAAACAGTTGAAAGCCGCTTATTGTGGTGTTTCTGCATTTTTAAACAGCTACAAGCATTGCAAATGTTATAAAAAAACAATTTCAAATCTCATTTGTGAATTTATTCACCATTGCATTCAATCTTTCAAAGATCTCATGTAGCAATTTTTTCTATTCTTTCTTGCATTTGAATTATGATTTTTCCCTATTCTCTTCCCATGAATTTTATAGAGAACTTCTTCGACTTGCAACCTTCCTCCATTTCCATTATATCTCCCATGGCTTTATCCCTTGTCCAAAACCTATAACCTCACACTCCTCAACCTTGGCATCTTGGCATTCTCCATTTTCAATATTCTCTTTCATACACTAGAACACAAACACACACCAACAAAACCTTTTAGAATCTAAATCTTGTAAAAGGGTTTATAGATTTCTGCACCTTTGCAACTAGACTTACACACACCCCAAACTTTCATCTGCTATTACATGGAGATTGGAACATACCATTTAGGGGCTTGATTGAGGCAGGGTCCCAAGTAGCTACAATAGTTTTTCTTGTCCTCCCTACAACTTTCAATCACTTTATCTTTCTACAAGAACATCAAATTGAAAAAACTACAATTTCCATAGCAACTAGCAAAGGAAGGAAAACAAATTGTGCAAGTTTAAAATCTTTAAACTCAAAGGTCAACACTGCACTATACAAGTTGCTACTGAAGAAGGATGGTCGAGACTGTGGACTCCTATTTGTAATTTCCAGCAGCCCATTTTGCAGTTTCTGCATATCTCTCCATTCTATATTGGAATACTATTGCATAGTCCAAGTCACCACCACACTATACACTAACACTCTATACCGATTGCTGCTGCTTGCTATCTGCACACAATCCTAAACCAGTCTCAGAACATCTACACATTAATTTTCCAACCTTCTATTAGCATCCTTCAACTCTAATTGGCAAACTAGAGATGCACCTTCTATATTCTTTTCATTTCAATATTCTAGCTAGTTTCTTTCCTTACATTATCTTAGCTTAAATTGCTTTCAAAATTCCGAACTCATTGTTTTGTTAGATTACTGGTCTAGTCTTGTTTACTTTATGATTTTCATTTTCCTAAAAAATGTAAATAAGATCGTTAATTTAGTAATACGCTAAGAAAGGTTCGCAAGCTTTGAAAACAACTCAAGGTTTACCTTACATTTGGTAAAGAACATTGTTCTTACAAACTCTACCTTCCTCTTCTAGATAAAAACAAAATTCTTCCTTTACAAAAAACATTTCAAAAACAAAACACAATTTCATCTTTCCCTAAAAGTTGAAAAACAAAAATAACTGTTCTCCTACAATATTCCAAAAAAATAATAAAATCATCTTGACATCACTCTTCTTTTCTTAGCTTTTTTTATTTTATGCTTTCTCATAGTTCATGTCCTCTTCCCACCCTTTTGAACCCCTCCGCCATATATTTGTTTGATCCCAACCATGTCTCTCCCTCCCCTTTCTCATCTAAAGATGTCCCTATTTTCACTACCTCCCTAGATGACCTATTTGTTCGAGACACTTATCTTGCACAAATGGAATTTTCCAAGCATCAAAAGCTCCCACTTGGAGATACTCCAAGATCAAGTTTAGCACCCTCAAGGAATTAACCCTCTTCTCTATTTGATTCCTTCCAAACCATGTTCATCTCCCATTTTGAGGGCTTAGATATTCTCTAATGCATTGGTCATATTGTCCACACTAATGCTCCATGCTCTCCTCCCTCTCATCCTTTCCAACTCATGGATACTTACATTCCTTTGCCTCTTGTTATTCCATCTCTATCCTCTTGTGCATCACTCACACCTCCACCACCTCCGCATGCCCAACCTCCATTAATCCTACCCAAGCCTAATGCAATCTCCCACATGCCTTCTTCCCTCTCTGCCATCATCTTTGTTATTTACCCAACTTAGTTTTCTAATCCTTGCTTAATAAACAAACCATTTCAGACTTCTGCTCCTAGTAACAATCCATTCCAATTTAACACTTAAAACAAATTGATTAAAAAATATAAAAAAATTATTCCAACCAATTTCCCATTATGTTCTAACTCCACCCTCTAAGCCATTTCCATTCATCCATCATACCCAACTTTATTTCTCTCAGCCTCCCATCCATACTGCTTTTGCCAGTCTACATACCTCCCGTACCCTTTTTTATCCAATGCTTTCATAGACATATATTATGCCCCCTCCTACATTAACTAATACTTTTATTGCTTTGAGTCATCCTTCTCACAATTTCATTCATCCTCCTCCCCACCTCTTTCTTTCGATTCTCTTCTTACACATATTGTGTAGAGAATGGGAGCCATGAAGTGCCAACTTGTTGCTCTCCCCTCTACCTCTTGTAGACTAAGGTTATAATGAATCTTCACCATAACCCTCCATCCTTAAATATTCTCTCACCCTTTCCCTCCTGTGTTTGGACCTCCCCTATTTGAAATGTACTATAGTAATGGAGGCTTGACAACACATTTCAGTCATTTTATGCCACTTGTATTAACTTAATTCATGATGACCACATTTTGTGAAACTCTTCCCCCATACTCTAAAGGACTACACTTTAGAATGGTTATATTCTCTACCACACAACTCCATTCACTCATTTAATGAGTTGGCCCATGCTTTTGCACAAACTTCCAAGTCGACATTGGCTTGAAAGTAACTTGACCAACCTTATGCATTGTAAACAAGGCCCTACTGAGCATTTCAATGCCTTTGTGATCTTTTAATCAATTTTGGCCAAGTTGTATTATCATCTCCTTGATGATAAGATTTGTTACATCTTCATAGCATATGTGTTGGCACCTATACAAGATAAGGTCTTATTTCAACACTACGCATCTTTTTCAAATTTATGTGCCAATCTAAGAGATTATGAGAACAAACTAGAAAAGGTAAAACTCTTACTTTAGAATCCTTCTCTCTCTTCTACTTCTACTTATTCACCTTCTTCATCCTACCCCTCCAATATTTTAAACCATAATTTAAAAAGATCAATTCCAACTTCAACTTCTCTAAATCTAAAGATAAGCCTAATGTCACCAAGTTGATGTTGCTCCTTCTTTAGCAATGTCCTCTTAACCCCAAACTACTCACCACTTCACTCACTTGGCAAATCCTCTTCAATAACGTATTGCTACTGACTTTCGCATCCTTCCTCTTATCCTCCCCTTGGATACTTCTCTTCCTCTTCTAAGGGGATATGATTCGAAGGCCTTCAACAAATATCATTATGTCCCAGGACATGACATTGAAAAGTGTATGCACCTCAAACACTAGATATAAGACTTGATTGATAACAACATTATACATGTTGAGGTTGGCAATAACAAAGGTAATAAATCTACTGTTCCACCAAACCAAAACTTGTAGGTTCTTACCAACCCTTTTGCTCTACATAATCAGGTTAGTCATGTTGATTCTATGGTAGAGGCTACTTCTCCTTCTCTTCCTATTTCACATATTTTTTATTCTACTTCTATTGAACCCTTTGAGTTCTCCTTTTCTAAAATGGCTAGTACTATTGACATCATTTCCTCTTCTTCTCCCTCTCCTCCTCTCATTACACTTTCTTTTATTGAGATTCTTAAGAATGGATACCACAAGCCTCTTTACATTGAAGGCTTAGTTAACTCAAGGCTCGCTTGCAAAATCCTTGCAGACCCAAACTATGCCTTAGTGTAATTATGAAAGAGTTCTTGTACAACACCCACTTCCATCAAGATTCTTATAATGCCTCTAGTGTAGCTTTGAAGTGTTATAACAACACTTTCATTGATACATTAGGGTGTCTTATTCTTCCAATCCAAAAGCCCAAGACATTCTTTGTCACATCATACCTACCTCAAATTGATTCAACCTCATTCTAGGTCATTGTTATGTTGACCAAACCCAAGTTGTACCTGCAATGCTCAACCTATGTCTCAAATTTATGCACACTAACGAGGTGGTTACTATCACATGTCATGAATACCAAGCCCTATCAAAATTATGCAATTTCACCATTTATTCTTTCCTTACCAAACCTATGACCAACATGGCACATTGTTTGGTTTATACAAATACTATAGGGAACAAAAGGCTTGTCTCATTGTCGATAATCCTAATCGTGTTGATTGCCCTCCTACTCCACTTATTGTTGGGATTAGGTGTGTCATACTCCTTGCAAGTCCTAGTGATTGAATTTATTATTTTAACCATATTTATTTATTATTTGTGCCTCATTTGGGAAATGGGGCATCCTGCTTGTGACTTGGCCATTATGCCATGTGTATACCTTTGTATGATGTGTGTGCAAGAAGTTGTAAAAGCATTTGACGTCATTATGAAATTGTAAGATGTGGAAGTTACTTATGATAGATTCTATGATGCATGTAACAGAATGATTGTAGGGAATTACAAAATGGACTAGGAATCCTAGCCCACTTATGATGCATGTTATGACATGTAATAGAGTATCTTTCTAAATGAGGCAAATGACAAATAATGAGTCAAAATAAGGTGTGAGTCGTGAAAATTCTTACCATGGTGTTTTGGGGCTTTGTCCAGGCCCATGGTAATGCCCTTTGATGGTTTAATGGGCCCCCTTGAGTCTTTATTTTGAGGAATTGAGATGGAAGCGTTGAAAAGTTTTAATTGCAAGGTTATGCTATCAAATTTCCTCCAAGGGAACAAGACGATATCTCCATAAGAGCTTATCTATGTGTATTGTTAAAATTAGGTGTTGTTGAATAACACATTGGTTCAGTGCTTTTGAGAGTGGGATTTTTACCCGGAAGGGTTTTCCCCATGTATATTAATGTCTCTTCTCTTTTGTCTATGACTCTATTCTTCTTCATACTTGCTTTAAAAGTGTTAATTTACATGTCATTATGCTGCTTAAATTTTCATAGATCTAAGATTTTCATTTCTTTCCTCTAGAGGTTAATGTGTGAATGAACATGTGTCCTAATGCCACTTTATGGGCATAGATTATTTCAACTTGTATCGAGCCTTTTGTTTAGTAAAAATTACAATATTGAAGGTGCATCTTGGGTATTTGTCCCAACATTTGGTATCATTTCCAAGGTGGTTTCATGGTTTGCATGTGCTTGTATGTGACTTGCATGTTGTTTGCATGTTGCTTACATGTGCTTGTATGGACTTGCATGCATTTGCATGTTGGTTGCATGTGGTTGCATATAATTTCATGTTGTTGCATGTGATGGATCCATGGTGATGTGGTTTTGGGTATTCCTCCAATGTATAAGAAAGAATCGGCTGATTATTAATCCTTGTATGAGTGGAAATCTTGTAGTTGATCTTTTTTTTTGCATACAATATCACAAACTCTTGAAGGATGAAGAAGGTGGAGCATTATGGAGCTAGTCATGTGGTTGCATGTAGCATGGTGTTGACCTAGAGCTCTTGCTTGACAATATGGAATAACCTCTTGCTTGGTAGCTAAGTGTTTTCATCCTATGTTTGTGTGCAACAAAGTGCTCATGTTGGGTGCATAGCTTTGGCTACCAAATACATGGAAAAGCATTGGTTATTTGTGTTGATGTTAATACAGCGTCGGTCTTCACTAGACACATATTAAATACATGGGCCGACCTTATATTTGATTTATATCATGTACTTATTCTGGCCGACTTTAATTGTTATTAAATATTTATCAGAGGCCGACCCAAGTGAAGAGGCGCCTAGGAGATATAAATACAAGGTCACTTCTTGGTTATTTACATAATTCGAATATCAAGAAGTTCGCTATTATTTGACAGAGCAGAATTCGAAGTCCTAGAAGAAGTTCATACTTAATCAGCAGATCATCATCTTGTAGCAGCAGATCATCATTTTGTAGCAGCAGACCGATTTCAAGGAGAAACATATTCATTTGTATCTTTGCATCTAGGAGAGGTGCTATTATTCATTGTATCAAATTCGGCATTGTGTTGGGCCTGAGTTCAAGCAGATTTCTGCTCTTATTCCTTCAATATATAAGAGATATATTTGCTGGGTTTTTCTCCCTCAAGAGGAGGGTTTTCCCAGGGTATCTTGTTGTGTTCATTGTCTTATGTGTTGCATTTCTTTTGTTCAATTGATTATCTAATCTGATCTAAGAAACACTAACAATTTGGACTTGAGTTTGGTGTGCATATATTGGGTGCATAGTTTTAGCCCTATCATTGCAAAATACTAGTTGACTAGCCCCCGAATTCATGTAAGTTGTGGAGTTGGTCATTGGATGACCTGGAATCTTCTAGAATCAACCTAGCTCCTTTGTATGTACATACATGGTGATGGTTGTGGGATTGGTCTTCTAATGACCTAGAGTTCCTTGACACCCTCTTGATCTTAACGAATGGTTGTACTTGCATGTTTCAAATTCATGTTGATTGGATCTATGGGTTTTGCAATTTTTCTACTTAAAATCTATGGTTATGGCTATCTATGATATTCCATTTATTTGTTTTAATAGTTTTAGTGTTTTCAAACATGTGGGTCTTCCAAATGATAATTGAATTCAAATTTGCATGCATGTCCTTGATATGGGTGATTTTGCATGTTCAACCAATTTTTTTGTTTTTGTAGATCTACACAGAGCCTATTTTCAAATTGTGATTCCTGTGGGGGTTTCTTTGGATGCAATATAGTTGCAAATTTGCATGCATGGTTTAAGGAGGTTGGTTGTAAGTTTCTCTATGTAGAAGTGCTGGTACGTGATCATTCACCCAATTTTTTTGTGACTATTCTTGTCGAGTTCCTAGATTATGATTGTCTCTAATGGTGGAGTTTTTGGCATTTTAGATATGGGTTTTGGATATGGGTTTTGGATCTGATGCAAGTGTCATGAAGAATCTACATTTTTATCTCTTGATGTCTATGATTTGCTTGTTACTGATGTGGTGTTGAGTCTACTTGCTTTTGGGTCTACATGTTTTCATGGGTCCATGTTATGCATTGTATCAAGTTATGTGAGCTTGCAATTTCCTTGGTTTTAGTTGGAGCACTAGCCATGTTTTTTGTCACCCTTAGATGCCATTTTTGTGCTAGTTATGTGGGTTGTCTATACCCGCATGTTGCATAGAAGGCTTAGATGTGGGCTAACTATACCCATGGATCTTCAATGTGCTATATGGTGTCTTGTTGCAATAGGTTTGTTGTAGACTTTTTGGATTCCATGGAACTGTAGATTCTAGTTTTGTGGTCCTTCAACCATCATGATGCACTGGTGTAGTGTAATAGTGAGATAGTAAGATGGATGTATAAAGTAATTGTAATTCATATTGCAATACCTTGGGGTGTTTGTGGCATTCTTGTAAGAGTACTTTGGGTGAATTGGAATTGTATCTTCTAGAAACAATAGCAATTATCTTCTTTTGGAGATCATGGTTTTACTTTGCCCTTTGGGAGCTCTTGATGTTGTAGTTGAATTCTTTGATTGTCTAGGGGCCACAAATGATCTTCAATTAGGAGATGTTCATCATGATGCCATAAGTAGCTCTAGGTCATTTGCAATGGGAGCTTTCACAATGATATGATAGAGTGCCATGGAGGACTCTAGACCTTTCCTATTTGTAGTCTTGGCATGATATGGGTGCTCTTCGGAGCATATCGATCCTTTGGAGGTTGATGATCTTTTGTGAGGAAGTTGTAAATCATAGTGTCAGGGAGAATTCCTCAATTTTGTATTGATCATGCAAAGGGAGCTTTGGTAGTGGTTTGTGGTAATCTACTAGTTGTGTGACATGATCATTTTTCTTGGATCTTCTAGAGCTTGTGGTTTTGCAGTTGGAGTTTGGCATGAGATGATTAGTTGTGGACTTGTTTCTACTAGTTAGATTTGGGTGAGGTTGGAGATCTCTTGATTATGGGGATCGTGTGTTGGAATGATGACTCTTCGATGAGGTTTCAACAAAAAGATCAAGGAGCCTTCCCCTAGAGCTAGACATGAGTTTAGAACAAACTTGATGAGGAGATTGTTCCTAGAAAGAGTCTATGTGACTCGATTCATCTCAAGAGGAGCAATATCATTCCTCACTCTCACTCCACTATGTGGATAATTATTTGAGAGGCATTGCCTTTTTGTGCTTAGCTTTTCATAAGAATGAGTCCTGAGGTGTAGATGTTAGTTTTGGGGGCTTATTTGAGGATTGCATGGCATAGTGTCTTTTTCCTTCATTTTCTCATGGGAGTGAGCTCCAAAGTATCCTCTAGACAATCCTCTAGAGTGTGCTATGGAGTTTTGGTTATGAGTGCAGAGGATGGATTTGGGCATATTCCCTAGTGACGGGAATGGTTGTTGATTTGATCTTCCTTCACTTTAAGAAGCTTACACAATTGCTAGTTTATTAATTTATTATTGTTGTGTCTGACCTTGAAGTTGAATGGTTGGATGTTATTAAAGATCTTATGTTTGGGGTTTCAAAAGTGAGGATCTTACTTGTCACAACCTGAGCACTCAGTGGTGTTGGAAAATGGACATGGTATGTGTTATGATTTGCAATTTTTCTTTCTATGATTTGTTGTTTTCTCTTGGAGGTTCATATTCATATGACATTGGGGTTGAGATTTGTGTGGAGCTATTGTAATCATATTTTTTTGGTCATTTATTGTTGTACTTCATTGTTTTTTAGCGACAATTTGTGGGCTCTTTAATCTCTATGTTTTGTGATGTGGACAACTTGGAGAAGTTGACGAGATTAGAGACGAGAGAGTGGGAAAAAAGCTATTTGAGGAAGTATGCTATGTTTTGAAACATTTTGGTTGCGATGTGTAGATCATTGTCTATGTCCTTCAATATCGATTTTGATGAGATGAGCCACACCTTGTGTGTGAGCGTTGATTGGCAGACATTGTGTCGCTTTGGTCAGTACTAGACTAGAAATTACTCATGCAATAGGAATTTTAGGAGGTATGTGTGTCCTTGGTGGCTAGGTTCCATTGGACTATAGTATCAAGGGTCTTCAAGTTTTTTTACACATTGATGTATTTGTTACCATGGGAGATGCTAACCTTGAGCAAGATAGTGGATTATACAAGGACAAGAGTTGTAGTGAGGATTGGATATGTCATGAGCAAAAGGTCCATCAATGGTTGGGGCTAGCTGGATGTGACAATTGGTTGTCGTTGCTTTGACTTGACTAGAGAATGTGGTGCATACTTGCTCCTATTCTAGAGGAGATTAGACTTCTAGGTATGTGTTCTAATAAATGGGTTGAGGTTGGCTCTGAAGTGTGCTTCAAGGTTGTTGAGTGTGCTCAAAGTGTGCCCCGAAGTCAATATTGCAAATGCCTCTATGAAGCCCATGAGTACAATTGAGTTCGATTGGGATGGCATGGTTATACCCTTGGTGGACAGTTCATAGATTTGTTGGAGCTTCCCTTTGCTCTTGCAAGGTATACAATAAGTGGGAGAATGTTGGGATTGGGTGTGGCATTCACCTTGCAAGTCCTAATGTTCGAATGAATTATTTTAATTGTATTTATTTATTATTTTTACTTCATTTGGGAAATGGAGTGTCCCATTTATGACTTGACCACTGCACCATGTGTATTCCTTTGTATGATGTGTGTGTAAGTTGCAAGAGCATCTAATGCCATTATGACATTGTAAGATGTGGGAATTACTAATGATAGAAAGAATCTATGACACATGTAAGAGCGTGATTATAAGGAGTTATAAAGTGGACTAAAAATCTTGACCCACTTATGATGCATCATAGAGCATCTTTCTAAAGGAGGTAAATGATAAATAATGAGTCAAAATGAGGTGTAGGTCATGAGAATTCTTATCATGGTACTTTGGGACCTTGTCTAGGCCAATGGTAATACCTTTTGGTGGTTTTCTAGGCCTCCTTGATTCTATATATTGAGGGCTTGAGATGGAGGTATTGAAGAGTTTTCATTCCAAAGTTATGCTATCGAATTTCCTCTAGAGGAGCAAGATGATATTCTTTGTGTTAAAGCAAGAGCCCAAAAGCATATTGTAAATACTATGTGTTGTTAAATAATACATTTGTTTTGTGCTTGGAGAGTGGGGTTTTTTTACCCAAAAGGGTTTTTCCCATGTATATCAATGTCTCTTCTCTCTCGACTATGCTTCCATTCTTTTGTTTCATACTTGCTTTCAAAGTGTTAATTTGCATGTCATGCTATTGAAATTTTCATACAATTGAGATTTGCATTTCTTTCCTCTATAGGTCGTGTGGGAAATGAATCTATGTCCTCATTTTTCTTTGTGGTCGTATGGTTTGTTTGCAATTGTATTAGGGTTATTGTTTAGTAAATAATATGGTACTAAAGGTGCAAACTAGGTACTATTCCCAATGCTTCCTCCCCATTTGCATTTAAATAAGGCCATTGACATTTCCCTTCCTATCCCCTGTCTGCTTAACCCCACTATCCCTCTCCAAACTATGTTGGTATAAATAAGGACATTATCAAACTAGTTAGTTTTTAGCCTTTTCTAGTAAAAGTCCTATTCACACTAGTTAAGTCCTAACTTAGGAGGTTTCTTACTTTTTGTCTCACCTCATGTGGTTGAAACACATGTACTCACCTTTTGAGAGATATAACTCATATGCACATGACACCTTTATCATATTTGTCCTATGCACATGACACATCAACGACACATGTACTATACGCATGCAAGGTGATTAGAAGGTTACACATATAATTCAAGCTTTTGAAGGTTACACATATTGTAGGAATTATATACTTGCATTTTAGCATGATTGTAAATCTCTTGTAGAAGGCATATCCTTGTTTTCGAGGATCCAATGAACTGTGAGAATCAAATATCCAACTCCAACATATTATGCCTTTCTCTTCTAGTCTTGTTGCTTGCCCTCACAAGCCTCTCCTAAACCTAGATCCCAACCACCCCACCCAAACCCAAAAGCCAAGGGGCCTCCTCTCCTAAACCTATTTTGGTCCCTCTTCCTTTCACCCTTTCACCATTGTTAACCATGTCTTATATTCCTCCTGTCCTTCAACCCCCTAATATCACCACCACCCTCCTCTAGCTAAAAGCCAAAAACAAACCTCAATTTGTTCCTAGACCTACCTTGCTTTCCCTATAAACCAAGCCCAAACTCATTACACCTTCTAACTTTGTTATTTCACTTCCCAATCCACCAACTACACCCACAACTTCCCCTTCTTTGTATGCTATTGTTGTGGAGCCCAACATTTTTTAGAGCCATCTTGGTACTCTTTCTACCTTCTCTATGAGTACTTCTATTCCTATTCCTATAGCGACTAATGCATCTCTCCTTTCTTCTCAGCAAATATTATTTCAATCAACTACAAATATCCTTTCTCTCTCTTCTATATTTTATCCTAGCTCGCTTTGTTCTTCTAAGACCCATCTTGATCTTTCTCCTAGTCTCATGACTCACTTGGGAGAGTTGTCACCAAGGCACTGACAATGATAACTCCCTCAAGGATGAGAGCTTTGATTCTATGATTGATTGATCCTGCTCTATTTTCTATTGATTATATGTTTTGTGCTCCTTGTTTTTCCCTCTTTATAGATGACTCATGCTACTGTTGTAGGTGCATGATAGCATTTATAGGGAGAAACAGGTCATATGTGGTATGTGTTTGTTCCTTATTTTGTATGTTCCTAAGTTCTTCCATGTCTATTTCAACTATTTTAGCTTTTTTTGTATCAAGACATTTTGGGGACGACACAAAGCATTGATGTGACAGTATCTATTTCATTTGACCAAAAATTGTTAGGTATTCATTTGTTTCCATGTCATCTAATTGTCAATTGCCTCTCTTTTGTACTCTTTTATGTTTTACAAGCGCACTAAAATAATTCTTACTATAGTTGAAAAAATCAAACTTAGCAATAATTTGAAAGAGCCAAAAAAAATTCAAAAATGTGGGGAAAAACTCAATAAATTTTCCGAACACTAAAAAATTACATAAATATGTAAAATAATCTTTAAAAATGTATAAAACTAAATTTACAAAGGTCATGAGTAGTTGCTCCTTTGTTTATAGATTAACAATGAATTCAATTCACATCAAAAAGTCATATAATTATAAATTACATATCCATATTAATATTTTACAGATTTCATCTATAGAAAACATGACTCCAAAATAATTTTTACTTTGTTTATAGATTAAAAATGAATTCAATTCACATCACAGAGTCATATAATTATAAATTAAATATCCATATTAATATTTTACAAATTTCATCTATAGAAAACATGGCTCCAAAGTATTTTTCACTTTTTTCTTTTTTCAAACAAGAGCAAGGGTCTAGGAGTGGCAATACCCCTCACCCCTCATGGAGGTTTGGGAGCAAAGCCTCTAGTGGGGTCAAGGGGCAGTACCCTCAAGGGGTCTAGGGGTAGAGCCATCTCATGAGATCCAAATTAAGGCCTTCAAGAACACATGAACCTTCATGGCACATGCTCAAAAGAACATTGCTCAAATGTTCAAAAACCACAACAAAACGATGAAAAATGAGGGATTTTTTCAAAAAATAACCTTATGCAAGCATGACCAATTTTTTCCCTTGAATTTGTGAGTGATTGAAGAGTTTTTGCCAAAAACTTGGCAGTAACTCCCCACAATGTTATATGCAAGTAGCTCACAAGCCATTTCAACATACAAATTCTATGAGTTTATGGCAAGTTTTTCATCTATGGTTCTTATCTTTTTCATGTTGATCCAATTAAACCATGCCCATCCACCCTATTTTTTGTATCCAACTTCTTTATATCTAATTCGCCCTTTGCAATTGTTCTTTGTGTAAGGAGGATGATGACAATTCATGAGCAAGTTTATCATACTATTACACTATTATTGACCCCATGAACATAGATCCCTCCATGTCATACTTTTGTGTCTACATATGGATATCCTTTTCTAATTTACAATCATGAGTGTTCTTTTCTTATGCAAATTGCTTACTGTTCTTTCATTTTTTTATAATACACCCATTCTACTTCTATGATGTATATGATTTTTGATATGTTGGATGCTCATTACTTACTACTTATTTTCTATATTATATGCTCATGTTTTCCTTCCTTTAATTCTATATCTATGTGTTCCTATTACATGCTTTCCTTGCTTTACTTATTTATTCATGTGTTCCTATTACCTGCCTTCCTTGCTTTATCTCTATGTACCTATCACATGATTATACCACTCTACTTAGTTGTAACCTTTTTGATGAGTGAATATTTACTTTCATGTTGCACTTGTTTTATGTTCACATGCATTTTCATGGTAGTTCACTTGTTTTATGTTCCTACTACCTGCCTTCCTTGCTTTATCTCTATGTACCTATCACATGATTATACCACTTTACTTAGTTGTAACCTTTTTGATGAGTGAATATTTACTTTCATGTTGCACTTGTTTTATGTTCACATGCATTTTCATAGTAGTTCACATGCAAGTCAAAATGGGTGCAAAATATAATGGTGATAATTGTATACCTTGCACTTTTCCCCTTTGTTTTGGACTCTTTGATTGATTTGTCCATAGTGCAATGACTAGCAAACAATGGCATATTTGTGTGTAAAAGTTAGCAAAGAACCTAATCCTATTAGAACTAAGATCCTCACGCATCCTAGTTTAGACTCGATTTGTGTTTTACCCTTTTCCTTACTAGAGTCAAATCCACACCCAAAGAAATTAACTTGGTTCAAATCTACATCATGTAAACGGCCCCCAAGCTTTGAAATTTAAGTTTAATCTTGGCCTAAAGTTGACCCTTCCCAACTATTCATTACTTGTCGAATTGAGCACAAAATATTTAAATGTGGGTTAAGGTGTTGTATAAAAGGATAAACGTTAACCTTTAAATATTTATGATCGAGCAAATGTGCTCCTTAATAAATTGCATTCAAAGCATAACATCAACCTAACATTAAATACACATGTCCTAAGCGTATTGCATGATTGCTTGAAGTGTCTTCAATCTTTGTTCTAAAACAATTAAATCAAATCTAGGGACTTGACATAAGGAGAGGTTCCTTATTTAGCGAGTTACCAAAGGTGTTTGTCAACATTACCAGTTCTTTATCACAAGTTCAAAAAACATAGTAATATTTGTTTGTTGGTTCAAAATTTTTGGGGGTCGTATGTTCATTTCTACAATCAAATATTTAGGCAGATCAAGTTTAAATCTGCAACTACGATGATCAATAATATAGTTGCAAAATTAACCCAAAGATTCACACAATTTCAGATCCCAATAGTTTCAATCAGCTCATCCTAAAATAAATTATAAAAACGTGATATACATCATTTATTACAACATTTTCCATCTCAAACTCTATGATACACATTTATTATTTATTATTTCATTCCACTTTCAGATCCCATCAAGAATAAACAATCTATTTCAACTATTTGTCTAGATTAAATTCTAAATTAATACCTCCAAGTAATTTAAAAGAGGGTGTTTTATTCCCTTACACAAATATACATAAGACTATAATCAAACATCAAAACAATATTAAATTATTTGTATTTATTAAAATATCTTTCAGTTTATGAACGACGACAAGGACAATTAAAAAATAAAATTTTCCTCAAACGAAAAAAGCAAGTCAAGAACAAATTCATCCTGCCTTTTGACGCGCTACGTGCTTTCAAAGATTCTGGGAAGACTTCCAACTGTTGAGTTAAGCTTACGTCGCTTTATGAGCACTTGTTTTCAAATTTGACTAACGAATTATAAGACTTGACATTATCCCCCCAGGGTAAACTCGACGTACTTTCCTATCAGATCTGTTGGAGCAAATAGAAAATGAAAAAGACAAGCGAAAGAATTCACTGAACTCACGAGATTCGTAACTCTGTTCAGAACCCCCCCGCCCCACAAAAAAAAAAACATTCCATCCAGAAAAGCCAACGTACCCGAATTCAGAGGTATGTAGTAAACGGTTCCGGCGGAGAGGAAATTGGGATCGGCAATATTGTTTACAGTCTCGATATCCTGCATGCTGACTCCAAACCTGCTGGCAAGGTAAGCAAGTGTATCTGGCGGCTGCGCAACATAGGTGAGCAAGTAATTCCAGAGGCTGCTGGAACATCCGCAGAGCAGCTGCAGCGACACCACAGCCCCCAAATGCACATTTCTGGAAGCGTTGTTAGGCATCCATGCCAGCCCCTCGTAAGCGTTCTCCAGCATTCGGCCCAGAGACCCCCTTCTCCTTCTCACTGTAAATGTGGTATTGATTAAATATTGCTTGGTCGAAAGGCAAGAACACTTTTTTTTAATGAACAGAAGACGATTCGAACCCGTATCTGAGCCTCGGTCGTCTTCTGCAGTAATGTCTTTGGGCAGCGCATCGAAGAGGCTCTGCACTTCGGCTAGGGTTTGCTGCGGGGCGAGGTTGTAAGAAATAAAGGACTCGCAGACACGGTTAACGTCAGAGCAATTGAGAGGCAAAGAAGCCTTGGATCGAGTTGCAAGGAGGAGGAGGGCCGTCAGGAGAGGAAGAGAAGGAAGGGCGTTAAGCGCCATTGTGAAGGTCAGGTCTTGAGTTCTGAAAAATAATGACTGTCACGCAGACAGGGTATATTAAGGGAGAGGTAAGGAGTGAGATATGTGCTGGACACAGCCTGTCTTTGTCGAATGCCAAAATTTGTGTCCCTAACGCCTACTGTTCCGCCGGGGGTCCCTCCCATATGACCGTCGCCGTGTCGTAACAGGGACTTTCTTAGCTTCGTCCGATCGCGCGTTCGAATCCCAAAGGACAATATAATAAAGTAGAGATGAAAATTACCTGAAAACGTAGGGTTTAGATTCATTCCAGAGAGCTTGAAGTGCATGTACACCGTCCCGTACAGCAGTTTTGTGAGCCTCTTTAGTGAATTTCATTTTTTTGTAGGGTGGAAGAGCAGGTGGAGCCTGTAGTGCGCAGAGAGAATGGCCCTGCCGCCACGTGCGGGCCCCCAGCGGAGCAGGTTTGCCAGCTGACTGACATGGCCTCCATTGCAACCATTCTCCCTCTCAGATCATTTCTCTTGTCTCTCAGATCTCGGAACTTGCGCTCTTGACTATACAGTTAATCTCCGTGACACCTATTTATAGTGAATATGAATTAACGTTTTCGTACTTTATGACTGCAATGATAAAAGTGCATGCACATGCTATTTTTCTTTATATTTTTGGGTCCACTCATGTTTTATGTTATATTATTGTAAAAATTGGTATATTTTGGATAAAAATTTGAAAATAAATTTATTTATTTTTTCGATGGAGGTCATTCACAAATTTTTTTTTGTTATTTAGGAGTACGATCCCTAGGGCACGATCCCGACCTCATCCCTTTTTCGGTGTCGGAGTCTTTGCACTCAGCAAGACTTGATGCCTGGTGGGCTCATTTAGAACCTTTCAACTTCACCAGCAAACCAAGGGTCCATTGACTAAGTTTCTTTTTGATTAAGAGATATTACAAGTTTTGAAAGGTTCTCAAATCTTTTATAACATAAGAAGATAAAAATAATAGTTAAACATGGAACAACTCTTCTCAATCTTTGAGTTTGAAAAATAAATAGAAAAATAAAAAAGCATTCAAATATAACAACTTCAATTACATCTTCTTAAAGAATCGGTTTGAAAAATTTTGTCTTATGAATTTTATTTTGTTGATAGATTTTTTATATATTATTTTTATTTGATATTTTTAAAATATTAGTGTAATAAAAGTTGTCATATTTTTATATTTTGGATCAACGATTAAATTGTTGTATGTATAAGTTGTTACATCGATAGACACAACTCTACAATGGGTGGTCACTAAATCTGTGAAAGAAAAACAAAAATCTACATTCTATTTTCATGTGTAATGGTTTTTATTTTATTTTTTCAATTGTTTAAAATAATTGGATCACAACATTTTATTTACATTCTTTTAACCACATTAATTTTTGTTTTTATTTTTGAAAAAAAATAGACAACTTGATATATATTCTACTTATATTGTAAGTGGAAGTTGGTAAATAATTTTATTTTGTTCATATTATTGTATGAATTTTTTTTGTAACTTTTTAAGTTTTGGTGTAATAAAATCTTTTTCTTTTTCTTTTATGTTTTCGATCCACTTCTATCAAATTGTATTTGATTTACTATGTACTATATAAATTGGTGTATTTTACAATTACTTTATTTGGCTAATAGACTCATAGATCATTATTATGTGAACTTTTTCATATCTTCTAAAATTTTGGTGTACTAAAACCCATACAATTTTCTTTTATGTTTTGGGTCCACTTCTATCAAATTAGCTTTTATGTTATGCACTGTAAATAAGTTGGTGTATTTTGCAATTACTTTATATCCCCAACCAATCCATAGGTCATTATTATATGAACTTTCTTCATAATTTTTAAAATTTTGGTGTGATAAAATCCATGTATCTTTTATGTTTTGGGTCCACTTCTATTAAATTGTCTTTTATGTAGTAACTAGTACATAAGTTGGTGTATTTTACAATTATTGTATTGTATCAATACGTTCATAAATCATTATTATATGAAGTTTTTTTAGAACTTCTAAAATTTTGTTGCAATAAAATTCATTCATTTTTCTTTTATGTTTTGGGTCCACTTCTATTAATTTGTCTTTATTTAATGACTAGTATATAAGTTGGTATATTTAGTAATTCCATTTTTTGGTCAATAGCAGGTCATTATCATATGAACTTTCTTTGTAACTTCCAAAATTATGGTGTAATAAAATTTTGGTGGTACACAAATAATATATTTATTTTTACACCAACCAAATATATGTGTCACCAATTAGCATGCCCTATTCAACTAACTCGCAAATCTTCTACTACAACATTTCCTTCAAAATTTTAAAAGAAAGAAAGAAAAAGTGATATGACACCATTTGACATGCCCTATTTCACCAATACAAATCATAAATTTTATTATACAAATTTCTCTTCAAAAACTAAAAGAAAACAAATTATATGTAACACAACTTAACATGCCTTACTCAATCAATTCAACATATAAATAAAATTTTATAAAAACTAATAATAATATAAATAATATATTTTATTTTTTATACCAACTAAAATTCATGATACAAAATTTTCATTTTTTTATTAAAATATAAAAGCGGTATGGCTTAGCTATATATTTATTAACCAAACACGTGTTGATAATCATCTTATGTGCTTCCTTGGAGAATGAAATAACTTGTATATGAATCACAAATATGCATGATAATACCAAATTAGAAATATGTAATTATAACTAAATTGGAAGAAAAAATACACGCTAGAAAGAAAATCAATTGAATAAAAGGTTCACATGCAATGAGGCTACATGAAGCAATTAATATTGTAAATGAATGGACACTCACTCATATTATTTTTTACTAGCAATCACACTTTGGTGTGCAATGGGTACACCAAAGAGGTGTGGGAGGTCAATAAGAGGAAAAAATTACTTATTTTTTGTATACGTTTGTGCAGTACACACAGTCAATTTGTAGGCCATTTGGAAAATGATGTTGTGTGTGCAACAAATCTTTCAATGGAGAAGTGATAGCTTCAAATCAACTATGCTTTGACTTATAAGGATCTAAACACGACTAAAACAAAATTTCTAAATCAAGAAGAAAATTAGGCTCCATTACCAATAGGCTCATTTTATGTATGCAATAGGGAGAGAGGGAGAGAGAGGGAGAGATAGGGAGAGATAGAGAGGGGAAAGAGCAAGAGAAATATGGGTAAGGAGATAGAGACAAAGAGGAAGAGAAAGATAGAGATTGAGATGAAGATAGAGATGGAGAATGAGAGGGGCATGGATGAAAAGAGAGGGAGAGAGGAGAGGGATATATAAATATGGAAGAGATAAATATATAAAAAGGGAGAGAGTTGGAGAGGGGGAGATAGAAAGATAAAGATAGAGATAAGAAGCAATATATAGAGAGAGATGGAGAGAGTGAGAGATATAGGTTAGAGAGAGATGGAGGGATAATGGGATAGAGATAGAGGGAGAGATGAAAGAAGAAATGAAGAGATAGAGATATAGATATAGAGATCTAGGAAGAGAGAGGGAGAGGGAGGGAGGGAGAGAGATGGACAGATAAAGGAGATGTGTCTAGAGATGGAGAGGGAGAGAGGAAGATAGAGGTACAAATGAAGGGTAAGAGGAAGAAGATGAGTCCACAAAACGTGGAATTCTTTGCCTTAGGCAAAAAACAAAATCAACTTGCCAAAAATGAGATCTTGCTTTTTAATAAATGGGATCCTGCTTTTAAAAAATGGGATCATGTTTAGCTTTAGGGTCTCGAGCCTAAATTCTAAACAGGATCCCATTTTCGTTTATTTATGGGTCCCGAGCCGGTGGACGAAAAATAGAATCCTGATCTTTACAAAACGAGATCTCGTTTTAAAGTGTTATTTATTTTTAAAAATAAACCAAACTCAATTATTCACAGAGCACGAGATCTTGATTTCATAGTGATGACAGCGACCTCCAAGCACACCTCCACCCCTAATCTTTTTGCTTTTTTCGTGTTTTTTTGAAAATTTTAATACAATAATAGATTTTAGCAATTTTTTTCAATTTATTTAGTGTTTTATGTATTTTATTTACTTGTAATAGAAGAAATGATGATTTGTAGAAGTAGAAGAAAAAATAAAATGAAACCCTCAAGATAATGAATAGAAACGAAAAAATCAACCTTAAATCGTATTTTAAGAACAAAATTTAGCTTTTGATACCTAAATTGCTCAATCAAACCAAAAAAAATTGTATTTGAAAACCATAAATTGAAAGAAAACAAAAAAGTTTGCATTTAAAAACCCTAAATTGAAATGAAATAAAAAAATTGCATTTGAAAACACTAATTAATTTTGAAACCCTAAATTCAAATCAAACAAAAAAATTGTATTTGAAAACCCGAATTTGAATTGAAACAAAAAAAAATTCATTGAAAACCCTAATTGCTTCTTGAAACCCTAAATTGAATTCAAACAAAATAAATTGTTAGAACCCTAAATTGAAATCAAACAAATCATTTTGCATTTGAAAACCCTAATTTCAAGCTCAAGAATATTTGATAATGGAAAAAATTCATTTGCATTGCTTAAATGTTTTAAATTTCATTTGCATTGTATGGAGACAAGTATGTAGGCATGCCTAGATTGAAGAAATTATTCGACAGATTTAGGTTGATACATAGTAAATTAGGGTCCTTGATATTGACAATGAAATAGGATTTGATAAATATTATACATTTAAATGTGTATTCATCAAGAGACACAATCAATTAAACATTATGAACATTGATATAATAAGAATAGAAAACGATATGTTAAACTTTACTTGTGGGACTTGTGGATCGTTACAATTGATAAATTTTGAATGTTTTTTTTGTAAATTTAGTTAGCGAATTCGTAAATCCTTGTACAATCCATTTCCAATTGTCACTTAATTAGATAATATTTGCATTCATTTTTATTTTATGTTTTGATGTCTCTTAGTCATGCCTTGTTTCCATTTCTTGTTTACATGTGTTGTCTCTTGTCTTTTGACAATCTTAACTCTCATTCTAGTCAATTAGTTGTTAATTAGGCTTCTAGTTTAGTCTAAAATCTCAATTTGCACTAGTTACCTAGACACTAAAAGAATCTAAATATTTTTCTTTTCTTTCTTTTAGGTTCTTTCAATTTCAAACAATCCAAAATAAAATAATATTTTGGATCTTTGGGAAAATTCAACATTAACTAACTTTATTATACATTTTATATCATTAAATTCATTTAAGTGGGAAATATTCAACTTTATCATAGTATATTAAACCTCATATATAAATATATATATACAATCAATATTAATGAAAAACATGTTAAATAAAATAATCTTATATTCAATTAAAAAAAATCAAGTTAAAGTATACATCAAACTCAATCTTAAAAATACATAATTATGTGTTTCTATTACGAAAAATAGTCAATCTATTCATAAAATAAAAAATATTCATAAACTAATGTTCTTACATATGTGATGAATCAAAAATATTAACCCCCTTACTTTTCATCCTATTACCCTAAACCCTAAACCTATGTCTTAAGGGGTCATAATATGACATTTCTTAAGGGGATCAAAGAAGTTCTCAAAATTTGGTGAAGTTGCCCAAGGCAACCAAATTTAACAATAATAAGATCGTGCAAGATTATAATATGAATGAGATTTCATAAGAGGTTGGTTGGTTGAAACAAGAGCTATCTCAATCAATTATTCCACAAGAAAATGTTGTTCACTAACTTGCAACTCCATTATTCCAAGGGAAAACCAAACTTCACCCTAAACCCTAAACCCTAAACCCTAAACTCTAAAGCCTAAACCCTAAAGCATTCATTTTGTCCTAGGACCTTAAAATTAAATTTGGTTGCCTTGGGAAACTCCACCAAATTTGATTCCCTTAAGCCATGTCATTTTGTCCTAGGACCTTATAACATAGATCCCCTTAAGCCATCCTATTACCCTAAACCCTAAACTCTAAACTCTAAACTCTAAACTCTAAAATCTAAACTCTAAACTCTAAACCCTAAACCCTAAACCCTAAAGCCATCATTTTTTCCTAGGACCTTAATGAAATTTGATTGCCTTGGGAAACTTCACCAAATTTTATTCACTTAAGCCATGCCATTTTGTCCTAGGACCTTACTACAAAGATCCCCTTAAGCCATCTTATCACCCTAAACCATAAACTGATGTCTTAAGGGGTCCTAATTTATGACATTTATTAAGGGGATCTCAAAAATTTATGAAGTTTCCCAAGGCAACCAAATTTAACAACAATAAGATCTTGCAAGATTATAATATGAATGATATTTCATGAGAGGTTGGTCAATCAAAACAAGAGCTATCTCAATCAACTGTTCCACAAGAAAATTTTGTTCACTAACTTGCAAGTCCATTATTCCAAGGGCCACCCAAACTTCTCCCTAAACCCTAAACCCTAAACCCTAAAACATTCATTTTGTCCTAGGACCTTAAAATGAAATTCGGTTGCCTTGGGAAACTCCACCAAATTTTATTCCCTTAAGAGATGTCATTTTGTCCTAGGACCTTAAAATGAAATTTGGTTGCCTTGGGCAACTCCACCAAATTTTATTCCCTTAAGAGATTTCATTTTGTCCTAGGACCTTACTACATAGATTTTCTTAAGCCGTCCTAAACTCTAAACTCTAAACTCTAAACCCTAATCCCTAATCCCTAAAACCATCATTTTTTCCTAGGACCTTAATGAAATTTGGTTGCCTTGGGAAACTTCACCAAATTTTATTCACTTAAGCCATGTCATTTTGTCCTAGGACCTTACTACATAGATCCCCTTAAGCCATCCTATTACCCTAAACCCTAAACTCTAAACCGTAAACCCTAAAGCATTCATTTTGTCCTAGGACCTTGATGAAATTTGGTTGCCTTGGGCAACTTCATCAAATTTTATTCCCTTAAGCCATGTCATTTTGTATACATAGATCCCCTTAAGCCATCATATATTAATAGTTAATTGTCTTTTCATTCAAGTAACATACCTTAGACATAATTGAGGCTTACACATTTTATCATTTGTATTCAATTAGGCAATTTATATTGAATGGTTTAAGGGTATTTCCTAAACATGTATCTTACATTTTGAAATTACAAATCTAATACAGGTTCACTTATATCTTAGAGATCATGGATCAATTCAATAATATTTTTAATCCACCTCCACACCCTCCATCTCCACCACCTTCACCTCCACCTCCACACACTTCACCTCATAACCCCCACCTCCACCACCTAAAATCGATGGTGCTCGCTTACAAGCATGGATCAATGGCAATGTTAGAACCATTTAGGATCAAATCAACATTATTCAAAATGAAGAATGTATCACACCACCTTTGAGGCTTTTTGCATCTAGGATGCAAAATATTGTTGGTGTTGTAATTAGGGCTATGGATGGGGTCTTAGATGAGCCTCGATAATGGCTAGAGGAGAGCAGAAAGTCCGATTCTGAAAAGGAAAACACAAAGAAATGAAGAGATGCAGTAAAGAGCCACAACACTTTATAAATTAAGACAATGATCTTATAGTTATGAATTTATGAATTTGGTTTGATGGATATTTTGTGTGATGAATTTGTGAATTTGGTTGGATGGATATTTTTAGTGATGAATTAATGAATTTGGTTGGATGGATATTTTTTGTGATGAATATATGAATTTGGTTGGATGGATATTTTTAGTGATGAATTTATAAATTTGGTTGGATGGATATTTTTTAGTGTTGAATTTATGAACATAATAACTTATAATGATGAATTTATAATAGTATATATTTTATGACTAGATCTACTATCATGATTTCTCCTATTGGAAAAATGTAATTTATATATGCGTTAGACATAAATGAGCTTTTTGTGAATGTTTCAAGTTTATTTTTTAGTATGTACATTTATTAAAATTACATAGTTCTAGATCTTAAATTTTAAAATTTGTATGTACATATAGTTTAGTTGAATGATGTATGCATGCATTATGCATCATATTTTTTATTTTAAATGTATGTATATCTTAAATTTTGAAATTTATATGCACATGCTCAAGTTCAATCAATGTATGTATGTCTATGTATATGTATTCACATCCTATTTAAACAAATTTGCATGTACGTTTAAAATTTAACTATTTCTTGTAATTTTGCAAGTTTGTATGTTAATTTTGTATAATTTAATGTAGGTGAACACTTATATATAGATATCATGGATCAATTTGACATTGATGATATCATCAATCCACCACCTTAGCAACCTCCACCTCCACCCCCTTCACCTCCCCCTCCACGCCCTCCACCTCATATCCCACCACCACCACCCGTTGGATCAGATGAGGGTCACTTGCGAGCACGTATCAATGAAAATGTAGCATCCATTCAAAACCAAATCAATTATATGCAAAATGAAGCATTGATTCCACCACATGTGAGATTGCAAAACGTTGTTGATGCCATTAAGACTATCGATTTTGACTTAGATAGACATCGACAAAATAGAGAGGAGATGAGACAATTGTATGCGGATGGTCTCTCATATAAACAAATTTTAGACCTAAAAATAACAAAATCCCATCTAGCCCCTTATTTTATCGACCCTATTACTCAGAAACCCATTCCTACCACTAAATATAGAATATCCATGAGGTGGTGTATACATCCACAAATGAGTGCATATTTTTGGGATCGATGGTATATGGTATTTGACAATCCACCACACGCTAATTTGGAGGTATCATTATATTTTTTGAGGAAACTATATGTAGAGTTTGTTATGGGGAAAAAGCCTAATTATTTTGATTTTAAATCATTTCAGGGTGTTGGTGGCGACATGACACAATAGATTTTAGGGGCAAGGGTTGATCCCTAATGCCTTGTACAAACCCTTGTTGCTCCTCTTGGTCTTGCCATTCCTACACATGTGTATCAATGTGCAATGGTATCGACATTAGGATCCTTCAGTATGCTCGCAGGAGACCTTGATCAACATGCTTCTGTGATAGCGACTAGGGAGCATAGAGACTGCGATGATGGAGGAGAGTTATATGGATTTGGTCCTAGTATCACTCCACGAGTGTCGATGTAATACCCCTTTCGTTTTTCTTTTTGGACTGGACAATGTGTCCTTGTTTTGCTTTGATTTTTTTTTTGGATATTCAGATACTTTGAGATACTTTATCATGTGTGTGTTATTTGATCGCTATTTGTAGAGTGACATAGACTATTTGTGGTTGTGTGATGTATCTCTTTGATGCTTTATTGGACATGCTTTGATTGGTGTAATAATGTTAATTGTTATAACATGTTTATTGCATATGAGTTATTTGATTATAATGGAACTATCAGTTCATGTTAAGTGTATTGGTGAAGGGGACGGGATCGCATCACTCGCTTGTGAGCGCCCTACGATTTCCTCTTCACGGTGTGTATTCTATGATGTCTATATACATGTAATTTGATATCTCCTTTACAGGTTTGCAGGTACATGACATCGACTTCACCTGGTTTCACAGGTTTGAGCGTGTCAACCCAACGGTATGTTGATTGGGAGATAGTAACTAGGTAACATGTGTCAAGTCTACACCCTAGCCACAGTGTGTCATCAGTCCATGTTCGATGTGTCTTCATTTGCCTTGTCTATTGCTATTTAATTCTGCAAGGGTTAGGTTATGAAAATAAATGCTAAATTATGCATTAAATGATGTTATTATTTATTTAATCAATTTTAGATAATATGATGGAAGCTTTCTATTTAAATTAATTAATTAAATTTAACTTATTTACTAAATTAAATTTAATCCTTGTGGTTAAATTTATTTATTAAGTAATTAAATTATTTATTAAGAAATTTGTTTAATGGAATTAAATTTGATTTGGAAATTAAATTATGTTTTGAGATTATTAAATTATTTTGTGAAAATAAATGTGGTTGTTAAAAGATATTTTAGTTTGCCAACAAGTTTTAGTTAATTAATTGGGTTGTTGGGAAAATTAATTCCCGGAGAGAATCTTGGCTTTGGGTGAGGAAGCGGAAAGCTTCTTCACGGAAAAGGAAAAGATATTTTTGGGATGTTAAAAATTTGGGAAGAGGATTTGCTTGTTGTGGAAAAAAATTGGAAAGAGATTTTGGATTGTAGAATATTGTTGGAAAATTTGCATTCTTAGATTTGTTTGGGATAGATTGTTGTTGTGTTGGAGTCAATCTTGTGCTCGGGAATTCTAATAGCTTGGAGGAAGCCATGGAAGCTTTGTTGGAGGCTTTGGAGGTTTTAGAGGAGGCTCGGCACCAAAAATTCCATTTACTCCAAAAGCTTTGTTGGATACAGGTTCTCTTCTTAAATTCTTTGTTTTGTTTAAGTTTTAAATGGAAATAAATTGATGTAGAAAAGATTGTCGTGTAAGAAGGATCTAGATTTGTAGTAAAACTTTTATTTGTTTGAGAACAAATTTAAGGCTTTTGTGTTGGTAGTTTTTTCGTGAGTAAATTTAGTGCCTCTGTAGGAATATTTTACAGTGAAATCAGAGAGCCTCATAGTGAAAACATTGGAAAAGCACAGAGGAAAACAATATGGGATTTAGGGAATTTTATTTAAAGCTTCTGTGTAAAATTGTTGAAAATTTTTGTAGGAAAATTGTTTTAAACAATAGAAAATTTCAAAGAAATCAATAGAGATTTAGAATTCTCTATAGGAGTAAATTGGAAAATTTTCCTGTCAATAAATTGGGGGAAAAATCTTTGCCTCTTTATTCTCCTTTGTAAATTTTGTTGTAGAAATTTTATCTGGAGATGTTTCCCAATTTGAATAATCTGTATGTTGATTATTTTATTATATACATAAATATATACATATTCATATATAAAGATATGAATATATAACTTGTAAAAAAGATATACATACATATATATATATATATATATATATAATTTCTTTAAAAAATTGGAAATAATAAAAAATCGTCGTACGATGGAATAAGAATTTGGTTGCTTTTGAAATCACGGAAATTGCTTTTATGAAAGTATTACTTTATAGTTTATAAGATTGGGGGAGGCTTTGGAGGCGCTGCCTCCACAACCGCCCTCATAAGGGGACGATTGTGGAGGGAGACCTCTGCAGCCTTCCCTCATCTTACAACCGTGCCCCCCATTGGCATGTGGGGCAGGGTCGGTTGTGAATGCACAATGCCCACCGCACATACCAATGGGGTTTGGCCTTTTAACATATGTAGCATGCAAAATTTAAATGGACCCGTCCGCCTTCAAATTTGTGAAATTTGATATTAATTTTAGAATATAATATTTATATATATGTGTGTGTGTGCATATATTTATTTATTGGTAATTAAAAATTGTTTAAGTTAATATATATAATGTATATATATATATATTATATATATGGTATATAATAATATGTATATTGTATATATATGGTATATAATAATATAATAATATATATATATATATAGTATATGTATATATGAATATATTTATATATAAGTTTTGGATTTGGTAAATAAATTATTGAGGTTGGAATTATTTAATAGAGTTAATTAAAATATTAAATTAAATAAATATATATTGAATATATACTTATTTAAATGCATTTATTTTAAATGGTTATATGTTTTAGCTGGGAAATTGAAGGAGTTAACTTGCAATGGATTTATGTTGTTTTTAAAAGTAATAAAGGGATTTGATTTAATTGTTAAGTTAGTATTTCTCCTTCTCTGTAATTGAAAAGGTAATTAATTATTTCTATCAATTATTTTAATAGGGCAATTATTATTTTTCCTGTGAATACAATATGAAAGGGAAATGGATTTAGTATATCCAAAGTTAGTTTATTTCCTTGCAATTGCCTTCAGTGATTATTTCCTTTGTGTTCTTGTTGGGGAAATGGGTTAGCCGAGTCTTTAATATGTAAGTCTTCCAGAGGTTCTTAATTGGATGGGGGTTGTTGTATTGCGATGTCAATCGTTTATATTTTCCTTGGGTAGTGAATGGTGTTTTTTCAATGAGTTATCCGGTTTCCATGAATGGGAGATTGTGCCTCCTTGGTTTAGGAGTGGATTATGTGATTTGTGCCTCTGTGTAAGGAGTAGCTTTGTTATGTTCGTTACCTTCAATGTTTGGAGAGGGTTTTGATATATGCTGCCTCCTAGGAATTCAGTGGTTGTCTTATTTGGTGAGTGCACTATAGTACCCTTGGTGTTGGTTTTGTTTGGTATGTTGTCAAGTAGAAGAGTGGCTTCCATTAGGGGCTAGAGCCCGTAAGAGGTAAGACTGGGTAACCTTCAGAGGTGGTTTAATCAAGTGATAACTAAAACAATGTACTTAGAATTTTAGGTAGTACTTCACACTAAACAAGATAAGTTATAGCCCCTCACTCATAGACACAAGTGCTTGTTTAGGCTTGGGATGAGTGGGAAGGCCTGGAATGGAAAGGTCATCTACCTTGTCTTAGGAGGTCAGGGTCTATGAAGATCCGTAGTGGGTAACTCATGACGAGCTATGTGATGACACTCTGTCTAGGACAAAAGTTGGTACACGGTTTTATGTGTATGGTTTTCTTAACATACTAGATCTATTTTATGTCTGGAAGCAATGTGACCTATGTTAGAGTTGTACTTGTGTTTTGTTGGTTCATGTACTTGGTTGTATCAGTATGAGTCAGTCTGTGTCTAGAGGTTGTTGGTTTGGCCATGTTATCTTGTTATTATCTCCTAGCATGGGGGGTGGGCCTTCAGGTACCACTTGGTTGGGAGGAACATGCACCGTACACCGTTGGGTCCCCCTTTGATCTTCAGTTCGTGATGGCGAGATTCCCAGTTGGAGAGCTCATGGTTTCTAGTATTTAAATCAAGCATTGTATTTATTTCAGTTTGGCTCGTGTTATTATTACCCCTCATTTGTATTCGAGGTGGATATTTGTATAATGTATCACAGTTGTATAATTTGCCTCATTCGGGGAATGAGAAATGTAACCTTATGATTAAGCTAATGTATATGGAACTTTATTATCTCTTTATGTTATGGTGGAATTTATTATGTATGGAATGTATGAGTACTTGATTCTTTGTGTAAGTAAATGTTATCAATGTTATATGATGTATGTATGGGTTTTAAGTAATCCCAGTTCCATAGCCTTAAAGGTTGTTGTCAATTAAGAAGTGAACACGTATGTTAATTATACTTAAAATTTAAAAAAAAATTGTGCACTTAAGTAGTTAATTGCAACTTCCTCTAGGTTTATGTGGCAGGGCATTACAGTCGACACCACATGTATGTACTAGTTTCCATCAACTACGCTATGGACTTGATCAGGACACACCCACTTTGGGTGGATGTAGAGATTCTAGTGGATCATATGGTCACCTCAGTTCATTCATATAATTTCTTATTGCAGAGCATCACCCTGAGGACAATATGACATAGGTATAAATATGCATCTACATGTTGAATATAAGAATTTTAATGAACATATATATATTAAAAAAATTACAATACATTTTAACAATCAAACCATTTGGTGTAGATGACACTAATGATAGGGAAACCATCTGCACCTTGAGTATATATGTTGACACCAGTCGAATTCGACAACCCTCATGGGGTATTTTGATTTCAAAATTTTAAATTATATATGAAATAGTTATTTAACTTGACTTTTTAATTTATAATTCAATCATGAACATATGCTTAAAATATTTATGTTAGTTCAGGGGACTCAATCAACTTCCACGTCAATTCCACCTGAGGGGTTGTCGAGCGCTCATCCACTCTCGAGCGTTTCAGATCAGGGGCAAGTACATTTATATTGTAAATTATTTAACTTATATTATTATAACTTTACAATTATGAAAATTTTGATTTCACTATATATCAAATGTGCATGTACACTTGTAAATATTATAAGCGAACTAAATGTCTATATGTATGTGTAGGTTGACATGACAATGAGAATGGGGATCAAACAAACATTAGATGTGGTGGCTACTCACGAGTCATCTGAATTTCAGGTTGTTTAAAAAAATTTCTACACAAAATGTGCAAACTTGAATATATATTTTAACCTAATTCAAGTATACATGCTTTAAATTTGACTTTGCAGGACTTTGTTACTGCCACTTTTTGCCTTGAATCAATCATAGTTACACCTCCAGGAGGACATGCAGAGCAATCAGACATCATGATAATTTAAATTTTTTATTATATTTAAATTTAATTAGAAATATACATTGTGAATAACTTTAATTAAATTTAAAATTGAATAACATTCTTTTTCTTTTATAGCATGAGACACATCTTTTGTTGAACATATACAGATAGGTCTTGGAATAGAGGGTGCACAACCTCTTACGGTATGATTTAAATATGATAGATTATAAATTAAATCATTTTTAATCGTAGACTTTCATCTAATTTCAACTTTCTTTCTCTTGTATATGTAGATTGATTCAGAGCATTTAGAGGTTGGTCCAAGTGCACCAGAACATCCAGAGCCAGATACCATGGTAACTTAATTTTATGATGAACTATAAATTAAATTGTCATTAAATCATTTTTAATCCTCTTACATGTGATTTCATCTTTCTCTTGTATAGAGTGGTCTAGGTCATCCGCGTAGTCTGCATGGTGTGAAGGGGTCTCTTGATTATAGATACGATATGAGTTAGACACGATTTCGTGGGTTGTATTTGCTTATTTCATGGACTACATACTTGGTTTCTCATGGACTCAATATTTTGTTTCATGGACTTTATTTCACAGGCTGTACTCTTATGGACTTAATATAGATTGGTTTCATGGACTTGATATTTTGTTTCATGGACTTTATTTCATGGGTTGTACTCTTATGGACTTAATATATATTGGTTTCATGGACTTAATATATTGTAAATAATGGACTTTATTATTTTTTAATTTTAAATACAAATATGAAATTAAAGTTGAAATTACTCATGTGGATATTTACTCATGTACTTGTATTGTATCATTTTTTGATGAATCATGTATCTTACTTGGATGCATAGTCCTCATTTGTATTCAAGGAGATATTATTGATCTGATGTACATATGTAATGATGTAACTGAGATTGAAATCTATTATGTAATAGTCTTGAAATGAGAGTTATTGTGAATGTAATTAATTCAAATGATTCAGATGATTTCTATTGAATAAATGTTATGAATGGATCATATTGAATGCTTCATTAGATGTGATGATTAGATATATTTCCAAATTATGTTTAAGTTATTAAAGTATTGATTCATTAACCTTGCTAATTTAGATAATGTGAAATTAAGTAGCATCGTCATGGGCCTTAGAGGACTTGGTTAGAATTGTGTTAATGTTTCATTTGCATTGTGTATTTACCACACTTTAAAAAAATTGTTCCATTTTAGATGTTAGTCTGTTGTCCTCTAGGGCTTCATGGCAGGGCGTTACAGGAAATGTATTTCTACATGCACGAAATTGGCATCAAGCCATCAAGCATGTTGAGAGTGCATGACATATTTTGGTACAATCTTATTCTTAAATGCATTTATGAATGCATGTACACTAACATTTTTTGTAACTAAATCATGTAACGCTTTCCTATTTTTCCATCTTTTAAAGAATAGTCAACATTCTTAAATATTTTAACATTGAATAATTGTTGTCCAAAATCATTATCAACATTTTCATGCATACAAACTCTTAAGAATGAAAGATTTCCACAACTAGTGCATTGTCTAGAAATACAAGAACTTAAATAAAATAATTTACCATTATATATTTCACTAAAAAAACTTGAAATAAAATCCCTTATTGTTTCAGGTGGCATATTAATACCACATTCCTGCATAATCATGTTAGTATGCAAAGTACAACGTATATATCGAAAAACATCATAAAAATAACGAAATTGAACATGCGTTTTGCAACAACAAGATATTCATTGCTTATCTAGGGTTTACATTTTTCAAAAGACCTTTGAATTATTTTAATATTACCAGGTAACACTAAATCACCACAAAATTTTCTATAAAATTAAGTTTGTGTTGTATCTAATAGATGTTTTGGATGAGGATCAAGAACTTTGGACCCCACTCTTATTTTTAAAACATCTCTAGCATTAGATGATACCCTAGTATTATCATGCCAATATTTTTCAATCAAATATTTTATTTGAACATTCGATTTCATGTCAGACCTTGGGAGTCGACCACTAAAATTCCAACATTGGTTAATTGGATCATTTTCTATACTTTCTCTTCTTTTTTCCACTCTTAGCAATATTTTAGGATGTATTTGTAGAACTTCACTAATATTGCTTACCATTTTTTTATTCAAAGTTTTTTTATTAACTATAGCAGTTGTTATAGCTCTTCTTGCTGCATTTTAGTCTTTAGATTGACTATTTTTTCCAATAGATTGAATGGCACTAGTAACAATAGACATAAAATATTTGAATGATTGATCTTTTCTTCTTGGTTTAACAAAAAAACCTAACTTTTTCATTACTTTTCTCATTTTTTGCATTCTCATCAATTGCATCATTAATTGACATTAAAATACAATTTTTTACGATAAAAGAATTTTTGTATAATCTATTGGCATGTGTTCTTATTTGTCTCCAAGAAATAGTACCGAGAAGATTATCCAAAACATCACTTTCAATTTTAAAAAAATATTTTCATTTTCAACATCACATTCTAGATTTTCATTTTAATCTTCATTTTCACCAACAAAATGGTTTTCATTTTCATTTTCATCAACAAAACAGTTTTCATTTTCATTTTCAACAAAAAGATCATTCTCATTTTCATTTTCAACAAAAGATTTTTCATTTTCATTTTCAACAACATTTAAACAATTTTCATTTTCATTTTCTAATTTATTTTCAATAAATTGTATAAAATTTTCTTCTCTAAATATTAGCAATGTCAACATCATTAAGTCCATCATCTTGTAAAACTTCTACAAACAACTTCTCCATTTCACTAAAATGTGGATTTGAAGACGTACCTGGATTTGCACTTTTTGAAACATTCTCCATAGCATTGAAAGAGGGATTTGAAGACTTACTAGGACTTGTTTTTATAATCATATTATTTTCCAAATTGACTTCTTGCAAATTAGCATCGTCTACAACCATGGTTTCCTCAATGTTTTTATCTTCAATAGTTGTGGAATTGGATGCTTCAACATTATTCATTGATCAAATCCTCATTCTTCGATCTCTTTTCCTTTTTCCTTCTTTATCTTTCCTTGCTTGAATTTCTTCAAGGGTCAATGCCTTCCTATCTTTCCTCTTATTACGAGCTTGTGAACCCATGATTATTGAATTCTCAAGCACAAATGAATGTCAATAGTAAAATTATTCCAAAAATTCAATCCAAATTGCAAGTTGAAGACTTGTAAAGACAAAATTCTTCCTCTTTTGTTTCTCCAAACGAGTAGAAAACTAACACAATTCCACTTAAAAAACTATTTACGTGATGCCTCCTTTCAAAAATTCAATCTAAATTGCAAGTTGAAGACTTATAAAGACAAAATTCTTCAAAAAATTGTTTAAATGATGCCTTCGTTCAAAAAATCAATCTAAATTGCAAGTTGAAGACTTGCAAAGACAAAATTTGATAGAAACTAGCTCAAATTGTCGCAGTCGGCCATACATGTGAAGTTGCAGAATTCATAGTAAAAGTTTGCCAATAAATTAAAAAAATAGTAAAAATAGAAACGAGATCCTGTTTTATAATCAAGATCGCTTATTAAACGGGATCCCATTTCTATGTCAATGGTCTTAACATTTAATATTGCGAAACGAGATCCCAATTTACAAAACAGGATCCTGTTTCTAAAAAAATGAACTTGTGCTTGGTTTGTGGTCGGGTTTTTGGCTTGTATTTTGGTTTGGGAAAAGCGTTAGGGATCCAAACCTAGGCCTTCAACCTAGTTTGACCTACAAGTTGAAGGTCTTGACAATGTCATAGAAAAATACTGACTTTGGACATATGGCTAATGGCATTTTTTGATGAAATTAAAACCCATTAGAGATGAGACAATGCATATTCCAAATATGTAAATTTTTTTACAATTGGATTATTTTTTCTATTTTTTAATTTATTTATGATGAAACTGGTCCATAAACTTGAAATATCAAAGTTTTTTAGTATTTTAATAGTTCTTTTTATTAAAATATTTTTTTGTAAAATGAATTGCACAAAAATGTACTTCAGACAATTCTTTTCAATTTAAAAAAATATTCAAAAAATGATAAGTTTAGGTCATCTTATGCATGGCATACATGATGATTTTTCAAAACAACAATTATGGCTAATAAAAATTTAACAAAAAAATTCAATAAAAAATTACAAAAAATATCGAAAACGTGCTTTAGTGAGTTACAAATATTTTCCCAAAAGGATTTACAAAAATATGATAATTTAGGTCAAAATATGGATGGCGTACACGTGCATGGTATGGTAAAACAAAGTGACTTTTAAACAATGGTTTTTAGAAACACCCGTTGAAAATCAATTTGTAGCATCTGGGTGCATTGAAATAAATTGCATATTTGGAAACTAGACTCTAAGTACTACATTTTATGATTAGTGACATTTTTCAAGATTTTATCTCTAAGTGCTTCAAATTTTAAGGTTAAATGTGTCAAATTCTGAAAATCGGGGAAAACACTTCCATTTTTTGACCAAAAAGTGGACTCAACTTCTTGCCAGCACCCTGAAGATAAATTGAGAGAGGAAGAGGGAGATAAATAGATAGAGAGATAGAGAGAGGTAGAGGGAGAGATAAAGACAAAAATAGATAGGAAGATAGAGGTAGAGAGATATATAGGGGAAGAAGGAGAGGGAGAGATAGAGATAGATATAGGTGGTGAGAGAAAGTGATAGGTAGATATATAGGGAGATAAAGGGAGAGGGGGAGAAGGGGAGGGAGAGAGACATACACACAGTTAAACAAAGAGAAGTAGAGATAGACAAATAGAGATGGAGAGAGAAATAGGGGGAGATAGAAGGAGAGATAGATATATGGGAAGAGAAATGTCACATCACATTTCATTAGCTTAGCTTAATCACTGGATTATTGTATTAATTACAATGAATTAGGAAAGACATTTGATTATGTTAATAATTATTGAAGCATAAATAAGAATAATTAAACTAACAACTAACGATGCAAGTCTGACAATAATGAGTGACACTCTCTCAGGTTGGAGAGAGAGTATCATCGAAGAAAAGGTTCTAGTCGATGAAAAGTAACATGTCACGATGGAATCAATAAATGCATTCACTTAGACTCATGTAGCTAGGTTGCATGTGTATGTATAAGATTAGAAATAACGGATTTCTATATTAAATGATCGTGTTATTTTTTGTTTAAATAGGTGTGTATATATATATATATATGTATATTTGCATGACAATAAAATAATTTTCTTTTATATAAATATAAATAAATTAAATAATCAAAAAGCCCATGTCAATATTGGGATGAGCCAAATTAGCATAAAAATATGCTACTTGTGTGATATGTAGTTATTTTAAAACATTTCAAATGTCAAAACGAACCAAACTAAATGAGAATTGGTATGTGAATGCAAAACAATATCATCCTTTATTTGGTGCTAATATAATAAGAAAAGAAGAAACAAAAAAAGAAATAGTGAATAATATTGTATTTTATTTATAAATTGGTGCTCTAAATTTTTATTTAAAGGGAATAAAATCATTTAAAAAGAGAATAAGATAAAATAAAATAAAATAAAGAGGAAACAATGAATGATTAACAAAGTTTTAAACTGTTTAAAGGCCTCAAATAAAGGAAGATAAATAAGTTAAAAGAAAACAAGGAAAATATTTTCACGTGCCTGACTGATACTTCCTAAATTGCATGAAGACTATCGTGGTTGAATGCTAGCAGAGTTGGTGAAATCTAGGCTTACACTTGTTAAATCTGGATTTACCCTTGCTAGTTTAGGGGTTTTGGCAGCATGTTTTTTTTGGAATATGCTACTTAGTTTCAAATGGAAGAAAATAAAATTCATCACTCTCTTATGCAACTGGCAGCTGATTCTAAGCCAAATTTAAAAGGCATATAGGTTCAATATATATGCGGGTTATATGTATGATGTTTGAATATTGGTTTGATTTTAGAAGTTGTAGATGAAAGTTATACATTAAAGTTGTAGAATTGGAAGTTGTAAGTCTTGTAGCCATTAGTGCATAAGAGAATGCATAGTTGCATTTCCCTTTGTACCTGAATAAATACAGGAAAAGTGGGTCCCACTCTAGTATATATTAAAAAATGTGTTAAATATTTTTATTTAAAATTCTTTTTACGAGATATATATTGAAAATTCAAAAGGTCATTAGAATATGTATCTTATATTGTAGCTTTATGTTCACTAAAGTTATAATTACTTAGTTTATCTTTTATTCAAGTTATATTTTTGAGAAAATTGTATCACTCAAATAAGTTCCCAAATTCATGTGTTTTTAAAGTTCTAAAGTAGCATTTGAATAATTAACTTGGTCGTATACAAGAACATGAAAAATCCAATATCCAGGGAGAAAAATACATACGTATACATAGCTTTTAATCTAATTCAAAAAACTTATTTTTTGTTCTGAAGTACATATTGAATGGATCACATCAATTCCACGAGGCTTTTAACATGCTCTCTAATGTTATAGTACATCTATTAGAAACACAAGGTATGTCTAACATTTTAACTTATATTTTTACCATTATCTTTGATGATTTCAAGTCTAATTAGTTTCTCTTTTTAGGACATAGTTTTGCAAAATTTGTGCCTAGTGTTGAATGTTCTTATCTTTAATTGATAAATATTTCATACACTTGTTGCATAAAATTTTATGATCTTTTAGTTGTTGTAATCATTCTTCAATTTTGTTCACATTTTTTTTGTATGGAAACACGTTATCAAAACTATTTATCAACCAATAAAATCATCTGTTATCATTGGTCTAAATGGCCACCTTTCTTATTTCTCAACCAATAAAATCATCATTTCTCTTATCATTGATCTCAACAATCCTCTTTTGTACTTATTTCTATATCTTGATAGTTATATCATGATAATAATGAATTTTAATAGTTGGGTAGTTTATTTAGTTATTTAATATAGTAAATTTGTTGTACTTTAACAAATGACTATAATAAAAATTGATAATTTAATTATATAGTGATATCAATTTTCCATAATCCATAATTTTCTTTGTAATGATTTCTGGCTTAGATTGTGTGAGAGTTTTTGCATCAAAGTTTCGGATCACACTTCGTGATCCATCATCAGGATGAGAGCAGAGCTAAAGGAGAAAAATGAAAAGTTGTAGATCAAGTGCTACCTAAAAAGAATACAAGAAGAGGGATGGGGGAGAGAAGGGGTACAAAGACCAAGAAGGACAAGTCAATAGAGAAAATAATAAAAGAATTAAAAGCAAAAGGAGGCTAAATGGATGGAGAAACAAAAGAAAACGAAAAAGAAATAAAAATAAGATAGCAAATTTGAATTTTAAAATTATATAGGAATTCAATTAAATATGAAATAGAACAATAATATAACGAAAAAGAAAAAATAAAACTTAATAGACAAAGACACAAAGGAAACATACAAATGAAAACTAAAAAATAAATGTAATATATATACAAACACAAATGCATTCAAATTATCGAAATCAACAAATAAATAAATAAGAAAGCACAAAAAAATGCAAACATAAAAGTGAAGAGAAATAAAAAAATATGAAGAAAAACAAATGATTAAGAGAGAAAATAAAATAATACAATAACAAAACCAACCAAAATAATAAACAAGTGGAAGAATGCAAAAATTGCAAAAAACAACCAAGAAAGCCAATAAATTACCCAAATCTTGCACAAAGAAGACAATTTTGTCAAAAGGAAACTAAAAGAAGCCATTGAAATCAACAACCACCTCTTGAACCTTAATCAGGTTGAGTCAGGCATGGCATCCCTTGTTAGCCCACCTTCAAACCTGTCTTCCCCCCCCCCCTCCCCTTGACCCCCCTTGCTTCCCTCGTTCGGTGGGTGTCTTTGGCTCCCTTCCCCTTCCTGGGTCTCCTTGTCTCGTTCCTTTTTCCATTACCTTGGTTTTTGTTGGCCTCCTCTCTTTTCCTCTTTTGTTGCCCCTTTCGTTCTTTTATGTTCCTTGTGATTTTTTTCTTCCCTCTTTGGATTTAGTCTCCTCTCCTCTTTTGGTTTCTTCCCCTTTGTTTCTTTTATGTTTAGCCTCTTGAGGCTCTCGTCCACTTTGTTTTCGCCCTATCGTCTCTTCTCCCTTCTCATTCATTTTTTCTTCCTTTTTTGGTCCATTAATTTTGTTTTTCGCTCTTTCCTTTTTTGTTGTCCTTGTTTTTATATTTTTATTTTATGTTTTGCCTTTTTACTTATTTCTATTTGAAATTTTTTCTTTTTACTTTTATATATATGTATGTGATTTTTATATATTTATTTGTTATTATATATATTCTTGTATTTTCTTTTATTTTTATTTACTTATAGTTGTGTATTTTTATTTTTGCTTTTGGTACTTTTCACTTATTTATTATTTCATTTGTAGTCATTTGTTTTTGAACCTTTTTTTTATTTGCGTCTCTTTGCATTTGCATATAAATATTTTTGTAAAGCATCATATATATAAATATATAAATTTGTATATTTGGTGCTTTACATATATATTTATATATAAATTTTTAATTTTTTATATTTTTGTGTATACATTTCTATACTTATTGATTTATATGGTTTTGTTATTCTTACATATGTCTATTTGTAATCTTTTTTTGAAATAATTATTTTTGTGAATTCCTTTATATTTATTTAATTCATATTTAATTGTGTTCCTATACAATTATATAATTATATAATTTAATTATTTTTGTTTATTTTTATTTGTTTTTGGTCCTTTTCTCTTATTTATTATTTCATTTATGGTCAATTGTTTTCAAAATTTTGTATTTGTATTCATTTGCAATTGCATATAAATATTTTTGTAAAGCACCATATATATATATAAATATATATTTGGTGCTTTACATGTAATATTTATATGCATTTTTATTTTATTTAATTTTGTATTTTTTGTTTATTTTTATATATTTGTATATACATATATGTATATACACATATTTATACATATTAATATATATGATTTTGTTATGATTTCCTTTGTCTATTTGTATACTTTTATTTGAAATTTTATGATTTTCTTGATTGTTTTTTGTATGTTTTTGCATTCCTTTACTTGTTTATAATTTTGGTTGATTTTTGTTATTGCATTATTTTCTTTTCTCTCCCATTCATTTTTTTTCTTTATAATTTTGATTTCTCTTCATTTTTGTGCTTTCAAGATATTTATTTGTAAATTTAGATTATTTGAATTCATTGGTTTTTATATATTTTATATTATTGTGCTTTCTTTTATATTATTGTTCCTTATTTATTTGTATTTCCTGATTATTTGAATTTATTTGTGCTTTCTTATATATTATTGTGCTAGATTTCAATATATGTATGTCTCCTTTGTGTCTTGGTCTGTTAAGTTTTAATTTTTTCTTATTCCTTTATTTTATTGTTCTAATTCATATATAATTATATAATTCTTGTATGCTCTCTTTTATTTTGTGTTGTTATTTAATTTTTTGTTGCTTATTTATTTGGTGCTTTACATATATATATATAACTATAAATATATATGTTTTTGTTTTTATTACATTTGTCTATTTGTTTACTTATTTTTGAAATTTAATGGCTTTCTTGGTTGTTTTTTGCATTTTTTGAATTCTTCCACTTGTTTATTATTTTGGTTGGTTTTGTTATTGTATTATTTTATTTTCTCTCTTAATCATTTGTTTTTCTTCATATTTCTAATTTCTCTTCACTTTTATGTTTGCACTTTTTTGTGCTTTCTTATTTATTTATTTGTTGATTTCGATAATTTGAATGCATTTGTGTTTGTATTTATATTACATTTATTTTTTGGTTTTCATTTATAGGTTTCCTTTGTGTCTTTGTCTATTAGGTTTTATTTTTCTTTTCCGTTATATTATTTTTCTATTTCATATTTAATTGAATTCCTATATAATTTTAAAATTCAAATTTGCTATCTTATTTTTATTTCTTTTTCGTTTTCTTTTGTTTCTCCATCCACTTAGCCTCCTTTTGCTTTTAATTTGTTTTATTATTTTCTCTATTGGCTTGTCCTTCTTGGTCTTCGTACTGCTTCTCTTCCCCCCCACCTCTTCTTGTGTTTTTTTTAGGTAGCACTTGGTCTGCAACTTTTCATTTTTCTCCTTTAGCTCCGCTCTCATCCCGATGATGGATCATAGAGTGTGATCCAAAACGTTGATGCAAAAACTCTCACACAATCTAAGCCAAAAATCATTACAAAGAATAATTATACATTTCATTGGTATTATATTTTGATTTACTTTATTCATAGAGATAAATTAGTATCTTGAACAATAAGATGAATCCATTACATTTTAAATTAGTCACTTGCTTGATTAAATTTATTTGTTGAATATGTTTTCTTAAGATTTGTATTCACAAACCGAGTTAATATATTATAATAATTAATTTTAAACCATTCTTTTAATGCATTACTAAGATACTCTTTCGTGGTTTTTCTTTATCATCACCTCGATCATAGTGCAGACTAATAAACTCATTTTCTAGAAAACCAATCCCAAAATTATCAGATTAAAACATATACATAATTTTTATAACAATTACTCTATCTTTTTACACTTAAACAACAATTTAATTTGAAAATCTTTATGATTAAACTAGTTTGATTCCTCCCTTGGGGAAAAATCCGTGATTAAACGTGCTTGAGCCGGAGTAGTACTGGGATGGGTGACCTCCCAGAAAGGTCCAGTGCTTCACCTTTGTGAGCATCACCTAAATGCAATGAGTGCTAAGTGGACCATTCACTATCATGAGAGATGGGTTCTTGTGGACCACTACTCATGAAACATTGGGTCAATGAGTTTGATTCGTAAAACTACACAATTGAATCTTGACAACAATATCACAATTTGACACACTGTGGAAAATACCTCATTTATTAGTTTGATTCCATTTTTCACTTTGAAACTTAAAAAACAAGAATTAATTGATCGAGTCCATACGATTCTCGACATCCACACGATCGACCACGTCAAAGCATTCTATATTTTCCCGTAACAACACGTTAGGATACAACAAAGCCGTCCTCAATTTGTGGGCCATTAACGACCAATGGTCAAACCAGTCGCATCTGTACCTTACTTGCCTTTGCCGAGAAGCATTTGATGGTATCCTATGTTTTGCTCGACTTGGGTCCTCGTCGTCATTGAAAATCTCACAACCTGGTTGTTATTCTCTCAATGTTGTCGATCCGCATCTTGAAGTCTACCATGAAAGTTTCTACTATTTTACTGAAATCCACGACCGGTATAAGTTTCTCAACGCTTTCCCACAGTGCATGCACCGCAACTACTTCGCATTGTTTCTCTATGCATTCTTAGTGTTATCTGTAAACCTAGAGAGACACTTCAAAACACTCTTCAAAATGGCCCAACATAAGCCCATCATCTCTGGCTCTCAAATCTCAGAGTTAGGAGGTTGTTGGGTGTACTATAAGGAAGACAAGATGAAATCCAACTTGTTGTTCACCCCGGCTAGCTTTTCTTTCGCTAGGCAATGCCTGTCAAGATCTCAGAAGTTTGGTCCAGGAGAGTTTGTAACTCAAGCAGGAGGCTGAAAAATCCAGTGAGGCTGAATCAATGGACAAAGGCCTGAGATAATGCCATTGCTGCATGAGTTTCTTCGGCAAAAGTGGTGGGTAAATCTATATTTTTCTCTGTTCTTTGTGTAGGAGGGGCTTCCCTTTTCTATGTCTCCGACTCCTTAGCTTGATCTTTTTCCTAATATCCGTTGTTTCTAGTTCTTCAACTTCTGTGCTAATCCCTTGGAATTCTGGTTATGAGTTCCAAGATGACCAGTAGAGATGTTGCGTACCTCGGGAGGATGTAAGGCAGTGAAAGTGCTCCCTGCACCTTGATGACTGTGAAGTCATGCAATCACCAAACAATGGTTTTCGTCATGTCATTGGCCAAAGTTTGCTTAGAAAATAAGGCGTTTGTTGTTGTAGATCTATCATTGAAAATTGTCGGCCACCATTCATTATATATTACATCTAACTAAACATGGTACTATCAAACGTTATCCATTTTAACATTTACAAGTAAACTTAACTAATAAAGTAGATAATTGTTTATCCTATTTTAGTATAGATGAAAAATTTACTATTTGATTATTTCACAATTGGAAGCAGTGACGTTTAAATAGAATGTCTGAACACAATATGAACAAGTTTGACTATGCATGGTGTCCACTTAAAAATATGAGAATTGAAGTATGAAAAATTACGTCTAAGGAATAGGAAATATAGAAATATCCACCATCTTGGGCCTATGGAAATTATTTCTAATGTTTTTGTCATTTAGGGAGTTGATCATCATCTATAATGGGGAATATTAGTAGATTGATGTGCATCATGGATTTTGTCTTGAAAATCGTATATAAAAAACACATGTAATTCTTTATCATCATTTTGAAGACCTAAATTAAAATGACGTCAAGATCTTGTTTGTTGACCTATTTGTCTATGTTTGTGTTACTATAGCTCCTCATAGATCTTGTTTTTCGGCCTATTTATCTAGTCTTGTTTAGTATGGATCACTTGTCATAGCCTTGATTGTGTGTATGAATAATTTCTTGTGATGATGATTTTTTTGCATGTTTCTTAGATGTCATCTTGGAATGTAGTTTCCCATGTGTTTTATCAACACATCTATGTTCATTGTGAAACCTATGGTTGAAGGAATAACGATTCTCTTTTAATGGGTCATTCCTTTACTTCTGACCATTTCTATTGTTTGATAAATAAATAAGATAGTGATGAATAGAATCTTAAGTTAATATCATATATGTAGAAGTGCCTAGAATCATTAATCCTATCTATAAGCATTTCTTCTTTAAGCAAAAGGTGAAACAATAAAATACATAGATATCTAAAATATTCAAAGTCTTTTATTTTCTAACTTGATTGGTTTTTATTTTTCATCTCTTGATCAAGTCATACATGGTTAATCCCTATGTTGTAATATATTCCTATTAAAAATATTTAATGTATTGGAAAAGGAATTGGAAATGACTTGAAATCCAAGTTCAATTCCTTATAATCTTCAAGTGGTATATAGATTTGGTATGTTTTTTTAGTATGGAAATGTTTCAACTATCTTTAAAACATCACGTGGATCAAGGTGTGAACAATGTAGGCAATTTGAAATATCTTTACAACCTTTTCTAGAAAGATTTGATAATTAAATGTTGGCGCACAACAAAAGAAGCTTACTGAAAATACATAAATATAGCATATCAGATCAAGTGTAACACACTGTTAATTAAAGATTAGGCTTGCGGATCTCCAACACACTTGATACTGCTAGATAAAGTATATTGATCACTATTGATAATGTCCTCAAAAGTTGCAAGACCAAACCATCACCTCCAGAAGAATACAGAGCATTCCAACCAACCTTTATCATTGCATTGCACTGTTAGGGCATCATTCGAAACATTGCCAACTATAAATTTGACTACGGAAAGACTGAAGACTTGATTCTCTAGATATAATATCTTTATAACACGGTCATCATTTCATTTGAACCATAAGACAATATCTTGTATAATAGATGGATGTGAACCAAAAGGATATGATATTGCCTTAAGGTATACACAATCGGTACCTTAGCCAGTCTTCTATAGCCTATCTCAACATGCGGTACATGAATCCAAAATGATATCAAGGTATACATATTGTAGACACATTAGGACATGAGTATAATCCTCCGCAACATACTTAGATCATCATTCTTCCTTATACTGCCCTGCAGACATGTCTCAACTTATATCCACTTATGCAACAACTAACTCTAGAGTATGTACATACTTCAATAACACATCTTTGAAATCAGTGACAACCAAGATAGGGTTGACATCAATGACAACACTTATTGCCATATTTAATATAATCTTAAGATTTCATGCACCCATATTGATAATATAATTTCATACTAATCCATGAACTCATCAAGTTATATTGCCAAGCAATTTTGAAAACTATAAAAGGATTTGAAGGGGATGGTAATGATATGAAATTCGAAGGAAACTTAAACAACAATTTGGAAAATATTCAATACATGTTTCTACTAGTTATAATGCGTAGATCAATATAATTTGGTTTTAATGAGACAATATCATTTATATAGCACTTTATATTTTATATGGTGACTATGTATATGTAGTGACTTGGTATATATGTTTGGTGGATTATTTTTAGTATGAAAATGTTTTATCTATCTTTACATATTAGTGAACTGGATTTTGAGATTTTAAAATTTGTATATACCTTGAAATAATTTAGGTACTTAAAAATTTGTACATTCAATATTAGTAAAGCTATGTGAAAATTTTGACTAGGTTCTAAAATTGTTGTTTACATGGTTGGATACAATGCAATTTTCTTTATATACTCAATATAAATGGAAAATAAATTCAAGATGATCGTTTATTTTGATTGATGAAGAATTTCAAATAATTTGGTATCATTCAAGCATGCATACATATATATGAAAATATTTTAATTATTTTAATCATCCATTTAAATAAAAATGATATTATTTTAGCTTTTTGATTTCAATTTAAAAAAGTAATATTTCAAGCCAAGAGTCTAAAATGATTCAAATTTAGGGATATATCTTCATTCAAGTGGTAGTGCATTATGGAAGTTAGACATCAACCAATGTTAATTAACACTTGTTTCATTTTATTTTATGTAGTGATAAAATAATTTTAGACTTTGACTTTGATCATAATAGTATGAGTTTTGATTATAAAATGCATGTCAATGCCATATAATTAATGATGATACTGATTTTATATGATATTCTTGAGATATTTAAAAATAAAAGTATGTGTTTTTCATGTTTTAAATAATTGTTTTTGATTAAGGAAAAATAGATTTTTGAAGGGGCCCCAAAACCCTTTACAATGAGAACAGGCTGCAAAAGAAAAACACAAGGATAGTAGGCAGCCACCAAAAATGAAACTTAGTTGTAAAAGAATAAGCAATGCCAAACCAATAGCTAAACCATCAACAAAACATCAGCCAAAAAAGCCACTAACAGTAGAGACTATTGTAATTGTTCTAATATCTTAGCAACTTCTAAATTACTGGAGATGACATTCTCATGCATCTCCACCACATCGTCCAACTCTTGAACAGGAATGACAACCCTCTTCTTGGTCTTACTTCTAGTTCTCAGACACGAACCTTCTTCCTTGCTCTTCTTCATCATATTTTTCTGATCTTCAACAACAAACTCCTGCACGTTCTCACCAATATCAAGCGATTTTCTAATCCACATGCATGATTTTTCATTTAGAATAGTGATCTCTTGGGCATTGGTATGGAGAAACTAACTACTAACCTACACAATAGTACTCATGTCTTCACAAATTTTATTTACTTTATCCTCAAGGGAAACCAACCTAGCCTCATGATCCCTACCCAACTTAGCAACATCAACCACCACCTTATCAAGGACAAATATTTTAAATAATTGTTGATCTCATCATGATAATCAAAATTTTCTTGTTATTAGTCAATATATTTTAGATATATGGAATGTTCATGGGGAATATATAGGTGATATATGCGGGTTATATGTATGATGTTTGAATATTGGTTTGATTTTAGAAGTTGCAGATGAAAGTTATACATTAAAGTTGTAGAATTGGAAGTTGTAAGTCTTGTAGCCATTAGTGTATAAGAGAATGCATAGTTGCATTTCCCTTTGTACTTGAAATAAAATACAAGAAAAGTGGGTCCCACCAGGTAGTATATTTAAAAATGTGCTAAATATTTTTATTTAAAATTCCTTTTATGAGATTTATATTGAAAATTCAAAAGGTCATTAGAATATGTATCTTATATTGTAGCTTTATGTTTACTAAAGTTATAATCACTTATTTTATCCTTTATTCAAGCTATATTTTTAAGAAAATTGTATCACTCAAATAAGTTTCCAAATTCACATGTGTTTAAAGTCCTAAAGTAGCAGTTGAATAATTAACTTGGTTGTAGATAAGAAAATGAAAAATCCAATATCTATGGAGAAAAATACGTAAGTATACATAGCTTTTAATCTAATTCAAACAACTTATTTTTTGTTTTGAAGTACATATTGAATGGATCACATCAATTCCACAAGGATTTTAACATGTTCTCTAATGTTATAGTACATCTATTAGAAACACAAAGTATGTCTAACATTTTAACTTTTATTTTTCTCATTATCTTTGATGATCTCAAGTCTATTTAGTTTCTCTTTTTAGGACATAGTTTTGCAAAATTTGTGCCTAGTGTTGAATGTTCTTGTCTTTAATTGATAAATATTTTAGACACTTGTTGCATAAATTTTTATGATCTTTTAGTTGTTGTAACCATTCTTCAAATTTGTTCACATTATTTTTGTATGGAAACATGTTATCAAAACTATTTATCAACCAATAAAATCATCTGTTATCATTGGTCTGAATGACCATCTTTCTTATTTCTCAACCAATAAAATCATTTCTCTTATCATTGATCTCAACAATCCTCTTTTGTACTTATTTCTATATCTTGATAGTTATATCACAACAATGATGAATTCTAATAGTTGGGTAGTTTATTTAATTCTATAGTAAATTTGTTGTACTTTATCAAATGACTATAATAATAATTGATAATAATTATATATTTCATTGGTATTATATTTTAATTTACTTTATTCATAGTGATAAATTAGTATCTTGAACATTAAGATGAATCCATTACATTTTAAATTAGTCACTTGCTTGATTAAATTTATCCATTGAATGTGATTTTTTAAGAATTGTATTCACAAACTAATTTAATATATTATAAGAATTACTTTTAAACCATTCTTTTAATGTATTACTAAGATACTTTTTCGTAGTTTTTCTTTATCATCAATTCAATCATAATATAGACTAATAAACTCATTTTCTAAAAGACCAATCCCAAAATTATCAGATTAAAACATATACATAACAATTATAACAATTAGTCTATCTTTTTACACTTAAATAACAATTTAATTTTAAAATCTTTATGATTAAACTAGTTTGATTCCATTTTTAAGTTGCACAGACTAGTTTGATTCCATTTTTCACTTTGAAACTTAAAAAAAAAGAATTAATTGATCCAGTCGATACAATTCTCGACATCGACACGATCGACGATCTCAAACCATTCTATATTTCCCTGTAACAACACGTTAGGATACAACCAAGTCGTCCTCAATTTGTGGGCCATTAACGACCAATGGTCAAACAAGTCGCATCTGTACCTTACTTGCCTTTGCGGAGAAGCATTTGATGGTATCCTATGTTTTGCTCGACTTGGGTCCTCGTCGTCATTGAAAATTTCACAAGCTGGTTTTTATTCTCTCAATGTTCTTGACCCTCATCTTGAAGTCTACCATGAAAGTTTCCACTATTTTACTTAAATCTATGACGGATATAGTTTCTCAACGCTTTTCCATAGTGCAAGCACCCCAACTGCTTCACATTGTTTATTCATTCTTAGTGTTATCTGTAAACCTAGAGAGACACTTCAAAACACTCTTCAAAATGGCCTAACATAAGCCCATCTCTGGCTCTCAAATCTCATGAATAGGACGTTGTTGGGTGTACTGTAAGGAAGACAAGATAAAATCCAACTGATTGTTCGCCCCGATTAGTTTTTCTTTCGCTAGGCAATGCCTGTCAAGATCTTTGAAGTTTGGCCCAGGAGAGTTTGTAACTCAAGCAGGAGGCTGAAAAATCCAGTGAGGCTGAATCAATGGACGAAGGCCTGAGATAATGCCATTGTTGCATGTGTTTCTTCGGCAAAAGTGGGGGGTAAATCTATATTTTTCTGTCTTCTTTGTGTAGTAGGGGCTTCCCTTTTCTATGTCTCCGACTCCTTAGCTTGATCTTTTTACTGATATCCGTTTCTAATTCTTCAACTTCTGTGCTAATCCCTTGGAAATCTGGTTACTGAGTTCCAAGATGACCAGTAGAGATGTTACATACCTCGGGAGGATGAGAGGCAGTGAAAGTGCTCCCTGCACCTCGACGACTGTGAAGTCATGCAATCACCAAACAATGGTTTTCTTCATGTCCTTGGCCAAAGTTCGCGTAGAAAATAAGGCGCCTGCTGTATGTAGATATCATTGAAAATTGTCGGCCACCATTCGTTATAACATCTAACAAAAGGGCTGGCTTAACCAGCACACTCTAAGCTCTCTGACTTTTCTAGATAAGTCAAAGTCTTATTTCCGTTTCCCTTTTTCCGTTTTCTCACGACAGTCACAGTTATCACTGTCACGGTTAAGTTTTAACTTATTTCAAAATTCTTTCTCCCGCCCAACCAATAGTCACCGTTAGATTCTCCCGCCTATGTCAACTATACAATCCATTTTCAATCTGGACGACAAGGCCTAGAAATTGCAGAGATGAGTTGCCAGTTTGAGTTTAGCATCAACTTCGTGTGACTTCATTGCAAAGTATGCAGGGCGAGATCACACATTGCCTTCTGCCGCTACTTAGAAAGGTTGCGACTGCTAAACAGCTGGTGAGAGTCAGCTGGATAAGGCTTGCATCTCATTCATCGCTTTAATAGTTTGATTTGCCTGGATTGTGGAAGGAGGATGTCAAGATGTCCATTGATGACAGCTCTTTTGCTATCAAAGTAGAGCATAAACTGGAGAAGGGGGATGTCGGTTCTCTCGTACAATACAAGAGTTATTCACGTGTTTTAATTTTTCTCTTACTTGCAGGAATTTCATGTTCAACTAACCTAAGAGGTGAATGTTGTGTCTCTATTTTGTGCAGGAGATTGTCCTTTGACCATTTGGTAATTACAAGATACAAATATATAATGTGTTTTCTCAGGGCAGCGATGATTTACAAAATGGATCGTAGATTTGATAGATGGATGATGAGAATTTTTTTCTTAAACATTTACCTATTGTTTGCGAAGCAACGGGCTTCTACACACATACCTTTTTTTGCCCTTTCCTTGTTTGGCGTAAACCCAAATGACAGTCAGGTTTCACAACATAGTAAGTGCCGAGCGTGAATGTCAAGGGATACTCTTTCTCCATCAAGTCTGTAAACATTTTTGCAGAATCTCTCAACAAGCGGTCTCTGAGAATACCCCGCCTGCAAATTGAGTACCCAGCAAAACAATAATCTAAATCTACCTGAAAAAATAGGGAGATATCCCTCTAGCGAAGGTGGCAGTGAAAACTGTGATGAGACAGTATATTTTAACCACAATCAAGGATTTTGATCTTAAGTTGGGATTGGCATGAGCATGCTGATCAGTGGGTGATCCAGTGCCTCCTTTGTGGGCTGCAAGCAGAGGAATTAGTGAACCCACAAGCATAATAACAAGGCAATTTATGAGCATTGTTGCAGACATGGCTCCACAGAATTTTGGTTTGCTAAGTAAAATATATATTTAGGCAGGTTGACTAACATTTGTAGTATCATGTAATCATTCCTCCATACTACTTGAAACCAGGCCTTCCTGTCTCTGCTCTTCATCTTTAATTAATTCATTCAGTTGACCTGTGAGAGATGAGTGGAGAGCAGCCTGTGGGTATAACGTAACCTAAAATTATTTTGATGTGAATGTTCATTAAACTACAATCCATAATAATTTGGTTATAATCAATTTTTTAATTATATAAAAAGTGATATAATTTTTTAGTTATATAAAAACTGATATTAAATGTATATAATTTTAATATTATTAATAAATATTTTGCATTGACAGTTCTGATACTATGATAATATACACAGATATTACTCACTGCAAAATGAAGTGCATCATTTTAAAGATTGTATTGAATTTATCAAACTTGTTCTACCATTATTAAAAAATTCATGAATGTAATACAGTTGTTCTTTTGAGTTGATTTTCTACATAAAGGTGTTGTAGCATGTGCTAAGTATTTAACTAATGAAATTTTAGATTTTTTTAAAGATAAGAATATGTTTGAATAATTTGTAGGATTGTTTATTATTTACACTTATTATATGTATTGATAAGTATATTCATTATTAACTAGAAGTTACTTGGAAATTGAAAAGTGTGTTATGTTTCTCATACATTTGTTGGTATGTTTACTATGTGTATTGGTTTGGTGGGTAAAGATATAAAGTGTTTATAGGACTCCTTTGAACAACCTTTTTATTCAACATATGTGAACTCTTTATATTTATAGTGGATATGTAAGCATGTTTTTATATGCAAGTCTTCTTTTCTTTGTAATTTCTACATGAATGCACATCTAGATGTATTGTAGTGGTATGCAAGTTTTATTTCCTTTATTAGTCTCAACTCTATTTCCCCATTGGAGTAGGCACCAATTTAGAAGGCCAAATAATTAAAATTTCATCAAAATACATCATATTTTTAATCCTTTAGTGTTAGTGGTTCTTCCCCATTCTACATATCTCAATTATTTAAATATATTACAATCTTAAGAGGGCTATTCAAGTGTTATTCTTTGGGAGGTGTGTTTTATGGTTATTTGTTATAGTCATGCATGAAGGGTAACATAGATCATTGAATAAATATTTTGGAGAAAAAAGTGGCATATATTTAGTCTCATGTATGAAGTGTTATTTGCTCATAAGAGGTTAGTGTTCTTGATAGTTATCAACTATCACAATAAAAATTAGTGACAAAATTTGGAATTCTTTGGTGCATCTAGGGTATGTTGTATACTCAAGGATAATGCATCTAAAACACTAACCTTAGGAATACCCCTTTTGAATAGTAGAGCCTAAAGATGGAGTTGCTCTTCCTCTTGAATTAGTTCTTAACTATACTTGCTTGATCATAAGTACTAGCTCAATGTCCTAATTTGACATTCCCTAGCCTTAGGAGTTGATCTCATTTTTATGGTTTTGACAAGCTAAATTTTTTAGATCCAACACCTTGCACAAATCTAACATTTTAAGCCTAAGACTTTGGGTAGTTTTTTTTTTCCTTTCAAGATAGGAGTTGGTTCTCTTTTCTTGAGATTAGCATGTGTAGTTTTGTTGGTCAACATTTTTGGTGTTAGAAGTAGGGCATAGTATGATGTTTATATATATATATATATATATATATATTTTCTCTTTTATTGGTTATGATGGGATTTCCCTATCTTGGGTGTAGTCCTCTTGACATCCCTAGTGATATCAATGATGCTCCTAGGGATATTGAGAGGCTACTTCTAAGACATACATTAGGATTTTATAAGATCATTTAAGTAGTTTTGGAATAATGTGTGATGGTGTTGCATATGATTTTTTTTATTCACTATTTGATGAATCCTTGTCTTGGTACTAAGTATTTTCTCCTAGCTCAATTCATTCATAAAAGCAGCTAAAAGACATTATTTTATACCAATTTATTAGATTCATTCATTTGCAAGTGGATTTTGAGTAATTTGCATGCACCAAAAAATGTGGTTATTTATAATTATACTTTTAGATTTTAAAAAATTAAAGACTTGTTTTCTCATTTGTGATTCCTAATGTCACTGCTTTGTGCCTTTTTCTAAATTCTCAAGTGTCTGACTATAGTGTTCGTTACAATGACTCCGAAAGTGAAAAAATTAGAAGATGCCTTCAAAGAGGAAATTTCTCTTGTTCAACATCTTATGCCTTAGTGATGTAAGTGTGCATGTTCCCTCATGACTTTTATTTTAAACATAGGTCTTGTTTCAATTTTTTTACTCCTCTAGTTTATCAAAATTTAATTTGATTCATATATATTTTTGGTTAGCTTGTATATTCACTACGTGCATCTATAGTTCATAAGTTCACTAGCGCTTCTCCCCCTTTTTAAGTATCTAATGTATATAATTTGGCCATGATCTCCCCTAAGCTATATGATTTTTCTAGTGAACCATCAAGTGTAATAGATTTTAAATTAGAAGAAAACAAGAATGAGAAGGTTTTAGTCTCCTTACAACCTATTGAGATTAATTGAATGAATGGGATAGGTATTCTAGGTGAATATTGTGTTGTTTCATCTATGTATTCCCTCATGACATGTAATCTTAAGGTTCTCTTAAACTATAGATATATGTGAAATCGTTGATGCTTCATCATGTGTGATTGGATTAGATGATGATAGGGAAGTTAAGATATCAATTCCCTTGTTTATCATCAAAACAAATGAATCCCTCATGTTAGACATTTCTCAATAATTTGGAATGAATTTATTTTGCAACCAAGCTAATCAAGATGTTAAGTTGTTTCATGAGACTAATAATGTTAGCCTATGCAATCCTTTTTCTATATTGCATAGTGATTCACATGATGCCATAGAAGGAATAATTTCAAATCCACCACCCAATGCAGATATTTTGAAATAATTTTTTTCCATTTTTTATTTTGATTTTGTTGAGAATATACAATAAAATAAACTAAAAAAATTCTTAGTCACAAGTAATGTCACCAATATTTTTAGATTCAAGTAAAGAAGTAGATGATTCCTTTATTTTAGCAACATTGATGATATTACTTAGGATAATCATAGTTTTAGTTCTATATCTAATGAAGAGGTCTAGTGGGATTCATTGTTAACTAATAATTCTAACCTAAAACCTTGATATAATCCAAGATCAATGTAGAATCTAAGACATTGATTTAGCGATTTAGACATAATTTTCTAAGTACACACTAGACATTGATTGTAGATCTAAGTATTTCCCTCCATATTTATGTTCCTTATTTATCTGTTATAAAATATAACATTATTAGTCCTAGCTAGACTTATTTAATATAAGCTGATTTGTGCTTTTTTTATTGTAATTACTTAATTAGCTTGGGTTAACCCACAGGGAAAGTTTATTTTCCTTCATAATTTTTGTGAACCCAATGGTTCTTATGTGAAACAATATTCACTCTAAGGATTTGTATATAATAATCATCTTTAGATTTGTACTTTTTTATATTTGTATTTTATTTTCATATTTGAAACTCCTTAATTTATTTTGGATGAATGATTACTTTTACATTGTTATATATTTAAATTAGGGATTTTTTATCTTTATTTAGATATGTTTTTAACCTACCATGCCCAAATTTAGCTATCACATAAGGGTTTGAATTTTAGATTTGATGGCATTGATAGATCTAGCTTTTTTAATGTGAAAATGTGATTTTGAGCTTTATTTGCATATCGTTTATTTGTGGCATGAGCTACTTGGGATTATAATCTTCCATTATGAAGGATGGAAGTTGGTAAGGATGAGTTTCGATCTTCGTGAGATGGAGGTTGGGCTTATGCCTTACTCAGAAGATGGTAAGTGACATGAAGGAGGAATGAACTCCGACATCCAACATTTGGTAAACTGACTCATCAGAGTGACATAGGGATTTTGAAGAGACCTTGTTTCATGTCTCTTTGACATAGCGATAGTGAAGGTGATAGCGAAGGTGATAGTAGTGAACGGTTGCGAAGGCTTCACATCGAAGGGAGATACATATATTGGTGGGACGTCATTAGGAGTCCTTAGACATTCTGACAAATCTTTATCGAGGAGACTTTTGGTTATTGGAGGGAGTTGGTATGAAGTTACTTCAACGCTATGAACTCCTGGTGACGACTTTTGCGAGACCTGATAGGGAGGTGGTGATGACGTGTGTGGACAGGTGGCGAATGGTGATTGGTCGACAAGTCAATTTGTATAGTTTTTGTGAATTTCACAATGATGATGTGGATGACAAGAGGTATCAAAGTGAGAGATCAATATTGGGGAGACTCAAAAGTAACTCATCCTGACGTGTTGATGTGTCGTCGATGATTCAAAGTAAGGCATGATCAATAGTGTGCTTGAGATGATAGTCTAGAAAGCGAGGAAACTATTCATGATTGTCGATTGGGCGATGATGGTGGTACTAAGGCAAGGAAAGATGATGAAATTTTAATGAAGATTAGATCTATTTTGAAAATGCATCAAATGGAGAAGAAACCCTAGATGATCATTTGCTAAAAATAGAAAATACGATGAATCTAGATGGGGGTTACAATGAAGGAGATGGCTTACTCTAGTGAAGATAAAGAGGGAAAATAAAATCCCAACTGACAAAGGAAGTGGGTTGGGAAGCTAGACTGGAGAGAATCAACTGTAATGGTCTGGTTGTAAGACTTGAGAGCCTGGAGTAGAATCTATTTCAATTTTACAAATGATGTAATGAGATAGCCCATGTAATAAGATTGAAATGTTGTAATTTCATTTTATTCCAATGATAATAGAAAATCATGGTTTCCTACTTGCATTTGTTGTGCTATTTTTTGTGATTGTTGTGAGTTTCATATTATAAGGGGAGTACCCTTCACCACAACATTAGATATTGGAGTGAAAATTTTTTTTTTTGGGGAGAGAAAATGACGTTATTGATCTCAACACTACTGTATTGGGATTTCAAATTATTCATGTGAATGGATATCCTATGTCTTCAAATATGTGTTAATTCTCTATTAAAGTCTTCATATTATTTTTTAATTCTACCAATGGGAAAGTATGGACACAAAGTTTTTTGTTTCTAGATTTTTTCTTAAAATAATGTATTTCACAACTTTAAGGATTAAAAAGGTAGTTCATTTTCCCTACAAAACAATCTGAAAGAAAAATAAGAACCATGTTGGGTTTGTATCTAGCCTCTATATATCTAATACAAGCACTCGAAAAGAGTAATGAATTAATTTAGACAAAACCCAAATTCTAGTAGCTCGCAAGCGTACAAAATCTCCTTTTAGTATTGTATTTTTATTCAAGTTCATATTGTGTGTTAACAACCAAATGATATCATAACTCTCTATTTCTTATAGGTGGAATATGTTATGAGATACCCATGGAGATGTAGAGTAGCTAGATGGGATGAATGTAACTCTATCCAAATATTTAGATAAGACATGTAAATCCTTGGATGTTGTTGGAGGGAATCTATAAGCCCTGACGACCTTTTTTGAAATAGAAAGACAATTCAATTAAAGCATCAAATAAATTTTTTTTAGAACTAACAATAGTGGATTTCAATATCTTATAGTCTCACTAACAAAATGAACTCAAAAAATTGGTCAAGTAATACAACTATATCTAATTTCTTCATGATCTATAGTTAATATCAAATTTGTAATTAATTTTGTGTAACAATTAACTCAACAATATTTTCTAGAAGATTGAAAAGTAATAGAATCAGAAGTACAATAAAAGAATTCAATCTACCATTCATGACATACATGCTCATCAATGTAGCCTCAAACTAGTGAGTAAAGTTTACATTCGTTGAAAAATTATGGTTTTTATCCTTTAAATTGAGCTATATATTTGTAGTGATACAAATGTTTAGATGATGAGATGAGGTGATTGTTCAAAGAAACTAATTTTCTTTAGGAATTGATGTGGAATATTTTTTTTTTTATACATATGGATTATATGAGTCTGGCCTTATAGCAACAAGATCTCATTGTGTCAAATTTGGTACATTCATTATTGTTGTTGATGCTATTTTGTATAACTATGGAACAATTGATGAGGTCATTCCCTTTAGGGAGGCTTTGATCAAGTAAGTTATTTATTGTAAATTTTATAACTATCATAACCTAATTTGAAAAATGATAAAAATTTTAAATCATAATAATCTATGTCTTTTCTTTTTATTTTGAGTTTACTTGGTGTATTAAGTTATACAAATGATGAGATCATACCCTTTAGGGAGGCTTTGATCAGTAATTTATTTATCATAGATTTTATAACTATCATAACCTAATTTAATAGCCATGATAAACTCCTCAACTTTGGTCACAAAAAGTCCAATCAATGGCATCTTTTGATAGCCATGAATGTCTTTGTTGGTTACAACTAGATATAAATTTCTTTTGAAGATTAACATAAAATAAATTTTAGTACTCCTTGGGGTGCATTTTGCTATTAGTTCGTGTCATTTGGGTTGAAAAATGTTGGGGATACCTATCAAAGAGTTATGATAGTAATATTCCATGAAGATTTCATGTAATATTATGTAGGTGCAATCTTGAGTAAATAAAAATGAAGGGATGGACACTTACATCTCCTCCACAAAATCTTTTGATGGATACAAGAATACAAGGTATGCCTCAACTCAAAGAAATGAGTCTTTGGGGCCACTTTAGGTAAGATATGGGGCTTCATTGTCTCTAGGAATAACATAGAGATGGATCCCACTAAAGTTGTAATGATCATTGAATATCTCCATTGAGAAATATTAAGAACTCCATAGCCTCCAAGGAAATATTTAGGCTATCCATAGGTTCATTGCATAACTAGCCAATAAATTTTATCCATTGTCCTATCCCCTCAAGAAAAGTAATAGCTTTCATTGGGATGAATCTTGTTAGAAGGCCTTTGGTCAAATCAAAGAATACCTTTCTATGTCACCTCTATTTGTGGAACCCATGGAGAACAAGTCAAATCATTATTTTACATTTCCACTACACTAGTTGCCTTGGGATCACTTCTACCACATCATGATGAATAGGGCCATAAATGAGTATTCTTTAATATATCAATAAAATGTTGGTCATTATATGAACTCCACTACATAACTATGAAAAATCATGTTTGGACATTGTCTTCACCTCACAAAATCTCTAACATTACATGCTTAACCACCACATTCAACTTATTTACCAAATTGATCCACTCAAGGATCTTATAGAGAGGAGTTCCTAACAAGATGCATGGCTAAACAATTCATGATGTTTAAAATTTTTGGCATCAAGTATGTAGATTAAAAAGCAATTAAAGACTATATTTTAAATAATTAGCTAGTCAAAGCATGATAAATCAACACTCATCCCTTGATCCTAGATTTCCTAATGAGCGCATATTGACTCTTGATAATTCTCCACCTAGAATATCTACATTTTTTGTAGCCTTCCCTTGTCCATTATTTCCCCCTTCCTCCACCCTTCATTCCTTCTATCCCATACCATACTTCTACTCCCTTGACTTAATGATATTCCCTACTCCATGCCTAACATGGACCCAAACATAGAGTGTCATCCCATTCATGTTCAACTTCCATGTAATCCTAATATCATCCCATTGTCCTAGCTCCCTCTACTCTCTCACCTTTATTACTCACCCATACTTATTTTTCCCCTTCCACTACCCCTATCATTTCTAATCCCTTTTTGTGATTCCTCCTACATTTGATACTTCTACCATTTTTTCACCCATTGTAGTGATGACTTACTATTCCCACCATAATATCAACCCTAATAATATCTAAATCATTTATCCCATTACTATCCCCTACTACTTTGATCTCCTCACAAGATCTAGTTTGTCCCTAGATGACCCTCACATGATTTGAGGCGTTCTACCTCCTCTTCTAATAGAATAAATCTATCCTTTGACACTTCAATATCTATCCAACCTTCTAGTGTTCTTGCTATCATAGTGATCACATCCACTCTTCTTAACACACTTTTTGAGGATACCTTCCTATATTGCATGGATTCACTCTATCATGAACATAGTAAAAAAGAACATAGGGGAGGAGATAACCAAATGAAAGAAGGAATATAAATAAAAAGAATAGCTTAATTTCCAAAATGAACACACTTAATAATGATGTGAAAGGAAAAAAAAATTGTAAAATTTTATCATTATCAAAGGCTCGAGAGAAAAATAAATATAGGATCTCTTAGGTTCAAAACTATTAAATATCATGGCTTCACACATAATTCTTCTCACAACAAAGCTCAATATATTTATAGCTAGATTAGATGAAAAAAAGTTTAGAAAAAAGAAAGAAAGAGTGTCATGGTCAACATCATGGCTTACACCAAATGAGCATCAATTCCAATGACAAAAAAATTCTTCATACCAACATGCCACCTATCACCATCTTGGTCACTCCTCATGGCACTTGATTCTCTTTTGGAAATTGGTGCATGCAACTATATTTCATTATTATGGTGGTGTAGGAAGATCATATTTGAATTTGATATGGGAAGTCCCATCTTTACTTATGTTGGCTATCACCTACAACAATTACATTTGTCAATTTGAGAGTGCTAGAGGCTTAATGGTGGTAAGACCACTTACATCCTTAAGGTTAGATATTGCATTATCCTTTTCTCTACCTCATTAGACACTTAACTCTAACCAGTCAAATTTACCTAAAAATCCCTTGTTAAGATATTGACCTTCCATTGACAATAAATCAAATGCTTGATTGAGCCTACACATACTTTAAAGTTTGTTGGCCTATGGAGTCCTTATTAAATTCATTTTAGAGAATTAAGACCAAATTTGAAGTACTTTTAAATTAAAGAACCCATGGGTATTCAACCTACGAATTATCATCATGTAGGATTAGCTCATCAAATAATTAGAACCATAGATCATATACATTGAATGTTCAATGAGCACCCACAAGCAGATTTGTCTTTAGCTATCACGAGCTATCGAACTATTCACGTGCCTTGTCTATGCTTTCACTTTTTGCATACACGTCTACCAGAGCAGTAGCAACTATAACATCCAACAAAATTCCTCCATCCTTTATGCTTTGATGGATCTCCATACGCTGCTCCAAAACTCTCAATTTAGCGCAGGCTGGGAGGATGTCGGTAAAGGTTGCAGAGGTTGGCTTCACACTTGCCAATTGCATTTGCTTGAAATGAACGCTTCTAAAGCCTTTTAAAAAAAATTCATTTTGTGCATATCCTACAATCATGGCATTCGATTGAAACCACATTTCTTGGAGGCATTTGGTTAAACAGCTTAGGAGCCTTGTCTCTGATTCCTCATTTTGAAAGCATGCTACTAGACCTGTTCCAACGCTCCCGTTTTGGCACGGGTTAGGAATTTGCTGGAAAATGTATACCTACTGATCAGGTAGGAGACCTGTTTGTTGCATACGGTGAAACAAGTTTGACAGCCTCTGAGGACACTTTACGGCATCCACCAAACTTCTGCAGCTGCGCGGGAACAGTGTTTGAGTTTTGAGTTTGATTTTCTCCACGCGCGGGAACTTCTGACCGTTGACTGTAATGGTGAGTGTTTAAACTGTAACGAAGAGTGTTTAGTGGAACGGAAAATTGGTAGGGGAACGGAACAGACAAAGTGGGCCCACCAGCGCCACCTAAGCAGTCAATGCTTAGAGTGTGCTGGTTAAGCCCAGCCCTAACAAAACATGGTACTCTCAAACATTATCCATTTTAACATTTAAAAGTAAATTTGACTGATAAAGTAGGATAATTGTTTATCATATTTTAGTATAGATGGAGAGAAACATTTACTATTGATTATTTGACAATTGGAAGGAGTGATGTTTAAATATAATGGTTCAACACAATATGAATAAGTTTGGCTATGCTTGGTGTCCACCTAAAAGAATGAGAATTGAACTATCACAAATTACATAAGGAATAGGAAACGTAGAAATATCCATCAGCTTGGGCCTACGAATTTTTTTCTAATGTTTTGTTACAATAAAGTCTCTCCATTTAGGGAGTTGATCATCATTTATAATGGAGAACATACATACAACACATTCAGAATTGATGTGCATCATGAATTTTGTCTTGAAAATCTTGCTTAAGAAACAAATGTAATCCCTTATTATCATCTCAAAGATCTAAATTAACATGACGCCATGATCTTGTTTGTCGACCTATATGTTTGTGTTTGTATTGCTGTAGCTTGTTTTTCAGCCTATTTGTCTAGTCTTGTTTAGTGTAGATCACTTGTCAAAGCTTTGATTTTGTGTATGGATACCTTTCGATGATGATTTTTTGCATGCTTCTTAGATCCCATCTTGGAGTGTAGTTTACCATATGTGTTTTTATTAACAACCATCTATAAATGTTTGTTGTGAAACCTATGGTTGAAGGAATAATGGTTCTCTTTTAATGGGCCATTCCTTTCCTTGTGACCATTTTTATCGTTTGAAAAATGAATAAGATAGTGATGAACATAATCTCAAGTTAATATCATTTAATCTTATTTTTTTATAAGTGCCCACAATCATTCATCCTATCTACATTCATCTTATCTATGAGTGTTTCTTCTTTAAGCTAAAGGTGAAATAGTAAAATATATAGATTTATAAGATTCAAAATCTTAAAAAGTGAAATAGTAAAATATATAGATATCTATAAGATTCATTTAAGTCTTATTTTCTAATTTTGTTGGTTTTTATTTTTCATCTCTTGATCAAGTTATACATGATCAATCTCTATTTTATAATGTTTTTCTTAAATTACAAATATTTTAGGTATTAGAAAAGGACTTGCAAATGAAATGAAACTCAAGTTCAATTCCTTATAAACTTGAAGTGGTATATAGTTTTGGTGAATTATTTTTAGTATGAAAATATTTCAACTATCTTTAAAATAGTGAACTAGATTTTGATATTATTAAATATATATATATATATATATATATATATATCTATATATAATTTAGGCACTTAAAAGATCAGTGCATGATATTAAAGTAAAGTTATGTGAAAGATTTGGTAGGGTTCTAAACTTGTTGTTTGCATGGTTGAATACAATGAGAGTTTCTTTGAATTCTAAATAAATGAAAAATAACTTCAAGATGATCATTTGCTTAGATTGCTGAAGAAGGTCAAACAACTTAATATCATTTAAGAATGCATACAAAATATGAAAATATTTTAAGTATTCTAATCATTCATTCATTTAAATAAAATGATAGTGTTTTAACTTTTTGATTTCAGTTTGAAAAGTAATATTTAGGCCAAGAGTCTAAAATGATTCAAATTTAGGAATATATCTTCATTCAAGTGACGATACAATGTGAAAGTTGGACATCAATCAACATTAAATGACACTTTTTATTTTATTTTATTTAGTGATAAAATAAATTTAGACTTTGACTTTTATCACAATAGTAAGAGTTTCAATGGTAGAATGCATCTCATGACCATAGGATTAATGATGATATTATTTTATTACATGATATTCTTTAGATATTTTAAAAATAAAAGTATGTGTTTTGTCTATTCTTAATAATTGTTGATCTCATCATGATAATTAAAATTTTCTAGTTATTGGAATTAGTAGACTCTAGATATATGGCATGTTCATGGGGAATATATAGGTGTTATATGTGAGTCAAATGTATGACATTTGAATTTTGGTTTGACTTTAGAATTTGTAGATGAAAGTTATAGAGTTATGGAAATAGAAATTGTAAGTCTTGTAGCCATTAGTGTATTTAAGAGAATTCATAATTACATTTCCCTTTGTACTTGAAATATGCCATAAGAAAAGTGGGTCCCATATATTTAAAAATATGTTAACTTTTTAAAATTTCTTTTATGTTATAAACTGAAAAGTCAAAAGGTCATTATAATATGGATCTTATATTGCAAATTTATGTAATGAAGTTATAATTACATATTTCATCCTTTATTTGAGTTATATTTTAGAGAACATTAAGTTCTCAATTTTATGCTTGTTTAAAGTCCTAAAGTAGTAGTTGAATAATTAACTTGGGCTTATAAAAGAACATGAAAGATCCAACATCAAGGGAGAGAAATACATAGGTATACATAGCTTTGATCTAATTCAATCAATTTATTCACATAAATTACACGAGGATTTATAATGTGTTCTTTGATGTTGTAGTGTACATCTACTTGGAAACACAATACATAGTCCAAAATTTTAACTTATATTTTTCCCATTATCTTTGATGATTTCAAGTCTGATCAATTCCTCTTTGAAGGACATAGTTTTGCAAACTTTGTGCCTAATGTTGAGTGTTTTTATCTTCCATTGATGAATATTTTATGCACCTATTGCATAAATTTTATGATCTTTCAATTGTGATTTGTAGATGAAACTACACAATTCTATCTATTTGATGAAAAATCGTAACCAATATCAATTATTTCAACAACTCCATTTGTCAAATTAACAACCCAATTTAAAATTCATAAAATCATTGGAGGAAAATTCAATTGACTTCAATACACTATCAAATTCAAATTTAATATGTATGCAATCCATAGACAATAAATTTATACAATTTGTAAAATCAAATTTATTTACAATTTTTATTCCTCTTGACTACTCCTATCCCCACCCTCTCCTTTCTCTACGTTCATTTTATTAATTCTTCTCTTCTTGCTTGTAATACCATCTCTTCATTTCACACTCCTCTCTGAATTCTACTCATCCCAATTTGCACTCCCTATGCATCATTCATTTTATATTTTTATATTTTGGAAACAACTTTACAACACAATTTCTTCCCATTTCCATGACCTCTCCTCTATTTTCAAATTGTTCTCAATCTCATCTTTTATTTGCTACATTTTCCTCTTTCTTCACATATATTTTTCAATCTAAACTAAATTAAAATGTTGTAGTCTACCTTTTGATTTTTGTAACTCGAAAGGTGGAATGTGGAGTTGCTTTAAAGCAACTCGAGTTGGATTTTTGACAACAACAATTTTTTTATTTTTTTATTCATAGTATGTTTCCGGGTTTGTGAGGTTGAGATAAGACCGAGAGTGATTTTATGTGTGAGTTAGCTGAGTAATATAAGGAAAGTTTCTTTTCTTTCATGTTGATGTAAATCAACAGGGCTCTATAAATGTAAGATTGTTGTAGCAAACTTGTATTGTATTTTGGAAGAAAGTTTACTGTTAGGCTGAATAGAAGATCCAACATTTGTAGGTTTTTCCCCACACTAGGGTTTCCTGGGTATATCTATGTTATTGTCTATTTATGATTGGCTTCTTGTTATTTTTACTTTCGTTGTTATTAGCTATTAATTAACCTAGTGTATTAATTGTTATAAATCATATTTATTTTCTATGATTTTATTGTGCAATTAATCTATTGTTGGGTTATAAGAAATTAACATGGTATCAAAGCACTAAACTTTGAATACAAAGCCAAGATTTGTGACACAAATTTCAAGAAAAAAAATCAAAATTTTGTCTCAAGTTTCTTTTGTGACTGTGGCAACCACTGTTAGATATGAAGATAGGCTTGAGGGTGCATCTAACTTCTTAGAACACGGAAGGTATAGATTACATCCGTTCTCAAGGAGAACAGGTTGTGGATCTATGCTAGTACATAGGTGACACCACCAATAAATGATCCTATTGCCCTAGATTCACATGAAGTCAAGGAGGCCAAGGCTTAGAGGATTATTCTTGATGGGGTAATAGATAATCTAATTCCTCATCTATTAGTGAAAGACACCACCAAGGAGATGTGGGATACACTCACAAAACTTTATTAGAGCAACTTTTAGAGTCATAAGATGATGCTCAAGGACAAATTGCATAACACCAAGATGTCCAAAGGTGAGAGTGTGACCTCTTACTTGTCCAAGCTGACACAAGTCAGGGATGAGATGAATGTTGTTGGAGAGATGATTGCTGAAGATGAGTTGGTGTGTATAGCCTTAAATGGTTTCTTGAAGCATTGGGAAGTGTTTGTCAAGTGTGTTGTCGATAGAGATTACCTACCCGACTGGGTGAGGCTTTGGGATGATTTTGTTCAGGAGGAGATCCGTGAAGGTGCTCATTAAGGAGATCAGACGAAGAAGGGTCAAGTTGAAGAAAATCTTTCTCTTGCAAGCAAGGGTAAGAAGAAGTCTAATAAGGGCAAATGAAAGGTTCTTCTTCCAAGAGTGGGAAGAAGAAAGATCTGAGCAAGATAAAATGTTTTTTTTTCCATTGGTTGGGTCACTATGCCAGTCAGTGTCTAAATAAGAAAAATAAGGACAAGTAGAAGAAGCAAGTTGCTGCTATAGCAGAGGTGGATGAGTTTGCATCACGATTTGAGAATGAGTTAAATTCTCTCATTGCTTGTCTCTCAAGTTCAATTACCAATAGGGTATGGTATATTGATAGTGGGGCTTCTTGCCACATGATGGGAGTCAAAGAATGTTTCACCAAGTTGGAGGAGAAGAAGTTGAATTTCTATATTGAGCTAGGAGACAATGCCAAGTACAATGCAACTGGTGTTGGAATGGTCAAGTTTTAGAGGGAGTCTGACAAACCTCTGTTTGTGGAGGACGTATTGTATGTCCCTGGCATGGAAAAAATTTTAATCTCAGTTTCTACTTTGTAAGACAAGGGTTACATCGTGACCTTTGAGAGGGGAAAAGTCTATATTCATCCCAAGGATTCCAAGGTTGCAAAAGTGATTGGAGTCAGGCATGTGGCAGCTTGTTTTAGTTACAGTTTGAGCCAACACATGCATTGGTAAGTAGCTTTAGCGGGCTAAGAGAATTGTGGCATAGGAGGATGGCTCACCTTCACCATGGAGCACTTAATATTCTCAAGGAAATAGTTACAAGTCTGCCTGAGATGAAGACATAAAAACATGAGGTGTGTAAAGGTTGTGCACTTGGGAAATATGCCAAGACTAGTTTTCTAAGAAGCGACACTATATCCAAAGGAATTTTGGATCTTCTACACTTAGATGTGTGTGGGCCCATAACAATAGTATCCTTGAATGGGTACGAGTACATTTTGTTACTTTCATTGATGACTTCTCTAGGAAGATGTGGATTTTTTTTTTGAAGAATAAAGATGAGGTGTTCAATAGGTTCAAAGAGTTTAAGGTTCTTGTGGAGAACCAAACCAATAGTAAGATCAAGATACTAAGGTTTGATAATGGAGGCAAGTATGCCTCAAATGCCTTCAAATATTTTTGTGCTCAAGAAGGTACATCAAGAAAGATTTGACAGTTCCGTACAACCCTTAGTAGAATGGGGTTGATGAATGGAAAAATAGGGCTATAATTGGAGCATCCAAGGCCATGCTTCATGATCAGGATCTGCCTTGGTTCTTATGGGTAGAATCTTGCAATGCAACTGTGTATTTGTAGAATAGGAGCCCTCACAAAGTGTTGGGAAAATTGACTGCAAAAGAGGTGTTCACTGGTAAGAAACCAAAAAAATTGACTGCAAAAGAGGCGTTCACCGGTAAGAAACTAGATTTGGGGCACATTCGCATCTTTGGATGCCTTGTGTATTGTCACATTCCTATGGAGAAGAGAACCAAGTTGGAACCAACTGTAGAGAAGGGTATCCTTGTTGGGTATAGTGAAACTTCTAAGGCCTATCGTGTTTACATTCCTGCCCTAAGAAAAATTGTTGTTTGTAGAGATGTGAAGTTCGAGGAAGAGAGGGCTCTTCAAAAGTCTAGCAACTTGATGAATGAGGAGGAGCAGTCACCCACGGTTGAGGCAACACAAATTCTTCAAACTTTAGTCACGTAAGTTGGAGAGCAGAGCAAGCAGGCCGAGCAGAGGGAGGAACGAATAATTCCTCATCTTTAGATTCCTATTACCGAGAAGAGGAGAAATAAGATGGCTGAGCAAACATTGAGAGAGGCCCAAGACTATGTTGGTGATCCACATGATTTAGTCAGATAGAGAAAGGATCCCAGATATTATTATGAGTATGTGACACTTATGAGTGAATTAGTTGAAGTAGAGCCTTCTAGCTTTCAGGAAGTGTCCCAACACCAAGTATGGAGGGATGCTATGGTGGAAGAGTATTCTTCCATCATGAAGAATAGCATGTGGGAGGTAGTGCCACGGTTAGAAGGTAAGTCTGTGGTGGGCTCGAGATGGTTGTATAAGATTAAGCATGCTGCAAATGGTAGTGTATAAAAGTTTAAAGCCCAGTTTGTGGCTAAGGGGTTTTCTCAGAAGGAAGGGATTGACTATGATGAGACTTTTGCTTCGATAGCCAGGTACTCATCCATAAGAGCTATTATTTATGTAGCAACACAAATGGGTTGGAAGATTCACCAAATGGATGTAAAGACGACCTTCCTCAATGGAGTGATTGAGGAAGAGATTTGCATAGAACAACCAAAAGGATTTGAATCACATGGGAGGGATTCTCATGTATGTAGGTTGAAAAGAGCACTGTATGGGCTCAAGCAGGCTCCCAAGGTGTGGTATTCACGTATTGATACTTATTTGCAGAGCGTGGGCTTCGTGAAGAGTGAGATAGATCCAAACTTGTACTTTGTTTAGGTGAAGGGTGAACTTCTCCTATTGGTGTTGTATGTTGATGAATTGTTTCTCATAGGGTTAAAGGAGCTCATAAAAAACTGTAAGCAAGATCTTGTAGGAGAGTTTGAGATGAAGGACTTGGGGTTGATGCACTACTTGTTGGGATTGGAGTTGTGGCAAAAAGAGGGAGAAATCTTTCTTGGATAAGGGAAGTACTTACTTGATATCTTGAAGCGATTCAAGATGGAAAACTGTAAGCCCATGTCCACGCCACTTGTGACCATCTAGAAGAAGATTGATGCTTCCATATTAGAGGCAATGGACCCAACTTTATATAAACAGTTGATAGGCTCTCTTATGTATCTAGTCAACTCTAGGCAAGAAATTTGTTTTACAATGAACTCACTTAGTTAGTTTATGGTGGAACCTAAACATGTACACTAGATAGCTATGAAGCATGTTTTGAGGTATCTCCAAGGCACAATTGATTATGGGTTGAAGTATGTTTAGCATGATGGAGTGAAGCTCGAAGGGTTCACTGATGTAGATTCGGCAGGCAGTATAGTTGACCGAAAGAGCACTTCAGGGTGTCGTTTCAATTTGGGATCAGGAGCAGTCTCTTGGTACATCAAGAAATAAAATTCAGTTGTACTAAGTTCTATAGAGGCCGAGTATATGGTAGCTAGTATGGATACATGTGAGGCTATCTAGCTTTGGAAACTTTTAGCTGGACTCTTTGATCAGGAGCTAGATCCTATAGTCATTTACCGTGATAATCAGAGTTGTATCAAACTCTCTAAGAATACAATGTTTCATGACAAGTCAAAGCACATTGAGATCAAGTACCACTTCATTAGAAATTATGGGGAGGAGGGGACAGTGAAGCTCCAGTATATTCTACGGACGAATAGATAGTAGATATCCTGACCAAGGCCTTGATGAAGAGTAAGTTTGAATTCTTCAAGGATAAGTTGGATGTTGTGCAAAACACCTTCCTTGCTAAGAGGGAGTGTTGATTTTTGTAGCTTGAAAGGTGGAATGTGGAGTTGCTTTAAAGCAACTCGAGTTGGATTTTTAGTAACATATATTTTTTATTTTTATTCATAGTATGTTTTTGGGTTTGTGAGGTTGAGATAAGACCGAGAGTGATTTTATGTTTGAGTTAGTTGAGTAATGTAAGGAAAGTTTCTTTTCTCGTACGTTGATGTAAATCAATAGGGCTCTATATATGTAAGATTATTGTAGAAAACGTATTGTATTCTGGAAGAAAAGTTTGTTGTTAGGTTGAATAGTTCGGATCCAACATTTGTAGGTTTTTCCCCACACTAGGGTTTCCTAGGTAAATCTGTGTTATTATCTATTTGTGATTGGATTCTTGTTATTTTTGCTTCCGCTGTTATTAGCTGTTAATTAACCCAGTGTATTAATTGTTATAAATCAGATTTCTTTTCTGTGATTTTATTGTGCAATTAATCTATTGTTGGGTTATAAGAAATTAACACTACCTTCATTACCCACGTGCCCCTCTATTTCTACCTGTAATTGCACTTTATTTCACATATTTCTTGCCAAACTACACTGAGTTGTTGCTGCCCACTTCCATTTCCCATGCAGTTCTTCACCTATATCTGATGTTTTAAACTTCATATGCCATTAAAATGGTGCAACCCTCCTTTCTCAACTCCTCCTTTTCACCTCTATGCAACCTCTTTTTTTGCCTCATTTTATGCAACCCCTATTCTATTAAAATTTGCAATATTCTTTCTTTATGTAGCTCCTTTTCCAGTGTGACTTTGGAATGCCTGTTGTTTGAGGTTCAACCTCTTCAAATTATTTTTTGTATTTTTTATTTGTATTTTGATTTTCTAGCTAAATATTTAAAATATCATTTTAAACACACCCACATAAATATTATTGAAAGAAGCAAATATGTGGGCTATACCAAGCTATACCATCATCTATACTAATGAGGCTTAAAATTGACTTTTGCTATAACTTTTCGTCAAGAGCTTGAAACCTCGCCAATGGACATGGATAAGCGTCTCAACATTCCTAAGACCTCTGCCAAACCGTTTGGCCTCAAGTGCCAAAAAACTCCAAAAATTAATTTTCCTATAAATCACCAATCGAGAACAGAGAAAATCAAATTCTTCCAAAATGTTGGGAATTTGGCTATGGAACCTTCACCAATAATTCAGGAATGCTTCCACAAATCTTCCTATATGAGGATTCACCATGAAACTACACCAATTCCCTCAAACAATTATTTTTCGTGAAGGTTGCCTACTATGTGTCAGAATCGACAACTGATGAAAACTTAGCTTCCTACCAATCTGATCACACCAAGTGTTGCCAATGCTGAGAGAGGTTAGAGAAAACCAAAACAAACCAAAATTGAAAGAAACAACTGCAAATCTTTTTGGGTGATGTAGATAGCTCATTCGTTTGGGAATCATAATCATTCTTCAAGTTTCTTTAATATAATTCAAGCAACTTATTCACATAAATTACATGAGGATTTATAATGTGTTCTCTGATGTTGTAGTGTACATCTACTTGGAAACACAATGTAGTCCAAAATTTTAGCTTATATTTTTCCCATTATCTTTGATGATTTCAAGTTTGATCAATTCCTCTTTGAAGGACATAGTTTTGCAAACTTTGTGCCTAGTGTTGAGTGTTCTTATCTTCAATTGATGAATATTTTATGCACCTATTGCATAAATTTTATGATCTTTCAATTGTAATTTGTAGACGAAACTACACAATTCTATCTATTCGATGAAAAATCGTAACCAATATCAATTATTTCAACAACTTCATTTGTCAAATTAACAATCCAATTTATAATTCATAAAATCATTGGAGGAAAATTCAATTGACTTCAATACAACATCAAATTCAAATTTATGTATGCAATCGATAGACAATAAATTTATACAATCTGTAAAATCAAATTTATTTACAATTTTTATTCCTCTTGATTGCTCCTATCCCCGCCCTCTCCTTTCTCTACATTCATTTTATTAATTCTTCTCTTCTTGCCTGTAATACCATCTCTTTATTTCACACTCCTCTCTGAATTCTACTCATCCCAATTCGCACTCCCTATGCATCATTCATTTTATTTATTTAAATTCTGCAAACAACTTTCCAACACAATTTCTTCCCATTTCCATGACCTCTCCTCTATTTTCAAATTGCTCTCAATCTCATCTTTCATTTGCTACATTGATCCTCTTTCTTGACACATATTTTTAGTCTAAACTAAATTAAAATGCTGCAGTCTACCTTCATTACCCACGTGCCCCTCTATTTCTACCTGTAATTGCACTTTATTTCACATATTTCTTGCCAAACTACAATGAGTTGTTGTTGCCTACTTTCATTTCCCACACAATTCTTCACCTATATCTGATGCTTTAAATTTAATATGCCATTAAAATGGCACAACCCTCCTTTCTCAACTTCTTCTCCTTTTCACCTCTATGCAACTTCTTTTTTTGCCTCATTCGATGGAGCCCCCTGTTCCATTAAAATCTGAAATATTATTTCTTTATGTGGCTCCTTTTCTAGTGTGACTTTTGAATGCTTGTTGTTTGAGGTTCAACGTCTTCAAATTATTATTTTTTGCACTTTTTTAATTTGTATTTTGATTTTCCAACTAAACATTTAAAATATCATTTTAAACACACCCACATAAATATTATTGAAAGAAGCAAATATGTGGGCTATATCAAGCTCTACCATTCATCCATACTTATGAGGCTAAAAATTAACTTTTTCTATAACTTTTCATCAAGATCTTGAAACCTTGCCAATGGACATGGACAAGTGTCTCAACATTCCTAAGACCTTTGCCAAACCGTTTGGCCTCAAGTGCCACAAAAATCAAAAAATTAATTCTCCCATAAATCACTAGCCGAGAATAGAGAAAATTGAATTCTTCCAAAATGTTGGGAATTTGGCTATGGAACCTTCACCAATAATTCGATAATGCTTCCAAAAATATTCCTGTATGAGGATTCACCATGAAACTACACCAATTCCACCAAACAATTATTTTCGTGAAGGTTGCCTACTATGTGTCAGAATCGACAACTGACGAAAATTTAGCTTCCTACCAATCCGATCACACCAAGTGTTGCCAATGTTGAGAGAGGTCAAAGAAAACCAAAACAAACCAAAATTGGAGGAAACAACTACAAATATTTTTGGGTGATTCAGATAGCTCATTGGTCTCAAAATCATAATCATTCTTCAAGTTTGTTTACATTATTTTTGTATATAAACATCTTATCTATTATTTATTGAAACAAATAAAATCATCATCTCTTAGTATTGGTCTCAATGACCCTCTTTTGTATTTTCCAGCCCATAAAATCACCATTTCTCTTATCGTTGGTCTCAACAATCCTCTTTTGTACTTATTTTTATATTTTCATAGTTATATCACGATAATGATTAATTTAATAGTTTGGTTGTTTATTTAGTTTAGTATAATAAATTTGTTGTACTTTATAAAACAACTATAATAATCATCAAATAATATATATTTCATTAGTATTATATTTTTGATTTACTGTAATTCATAGTGATAGATTAGTATCATGAGTGTCAAGGTGAATCTATTACATTTTAAATTTGTTAGTTGCTTAATTAATTTTGCTTGTTGAATACATGATTTCTCAATAATTGTATTCACAAATTGGTTTAATATATGTAGGGATTACTTTTAAACTATCATTTTGTTACCAAAAACACAATGAGAGGCCACCATTTCTTGTTAAAATGGACGAAACACTATTCCGTTTTAGAACAACTATTTTTAGGTATTGCATGATTTTTTTAAAATATCTTGAAACATAATTTGAAATTTCTTTACCATAACTATTTTTGACACTAATAACATCTTTGCATATTTTATAAAAGTTAAACTTTTATATCAACATTTTATTCACTTGAGCTACTCCCACAAAAACATTTCTAATTATATCTTTGATTTTTATAAAGTTTCTTTTATATTTTACTTTTTTTATAAAATTTCACTATTTTTTCTATAATATAATTTAAGGATTATATTTTACATTAACATACAACAAAGTCCTCAATTTGTGTGACATTAACGACGACCAATGGTCAAACCAGTCGCATCTGTATGTTAGTTGGCTTTGTCGACAAGCATTTGATGCTATCGTTATTTACTCGACTTGGGTTATCGTCGTCAATAAAAAATTCACAATCTGGTTTTTGTTCTCTCAAGTTTCTCGACCCGCATCTTGAATTCTACCATGAAAGTTTCCACTATTTTACTGAAATCTATGACAGATAAAAGCTTTTCATCGCTTTCCTATGGTGCATGTCCCCCAACTACTTCTCATTGTTTCTCTATGCATTCTTAGCGTTATCTGTAAACCTAGAGAGACATATCAAAGTACTTTTCAAAATGGCCTAAAATAGCCCATCTCTGGCTCTCAAATCTCATGAATAGGAGGTTGTTGGGTAAAGGATGAGGAAGACAAGATAAAATCCAACTTATGGTTCACCCCAATTAGTTTTTCTTTCGCTAGGCAATGGCTGCCAAGATCTTTAAACTTTGGTCCAGGAGGGTTTGTAGCTCAACCAAGAGGAGGCTGAATGAATGGACAAGGGCCTGAGATGATGCCATTGTTGCATGTGTTTCTTTGGCAAAAGTGGTGGGTAAATCTATACTTTTCCCTCCTCCTTGCGTAGGAGGAGCTTCCCTTTTCTGTCTCCGACTGCTTAGCTTGATCTTTTTCCTAATATCCGTTGTTTCTAATTCTTCAACTTCTGGGCTAATCTCTTGGAAATCTGGTCATTCAGTTCCAAGATGACCGGTAGAGATGTTTCATAACTCGGAATCTTGTTTGTCGGCCTGTTTGTGTTAATGTAGTTCCTCATAGTTTGCTTCTAATTTGGACGTGGTTTTACAATAAAGATTATTTCTAGGTAGTGATTCTTGGTCTTTCAAAGGCAATTTTTATTATGTTTCTTTTTAAAAAGCTTGTATTAGTCTTTATTTTAAGCGTTTTAAAAAAGCTTGTATTGATCTTGTTAGGCCTAGCTTTGCAAGCTACAAATTTTGTAGATTTGGATTTAATTGTTTGTGTTCTATAGTAACATTGTGTTGGCTAACCCCCTGATAACCAATCTAAGCCATTTTAAGTAAAATTAATTTTCCCTATCAAAATTGTGATCATGTATGCTTTGTTGTTGCCCTTATGCCTTTGACAATTCATCCAATGTTGCAAAGAATCCAAAATATTATCTTGTTTTGCCTTATTTTTATTCATTGCAGGGAGATGTCAAATTTTTAAGAGGTTCAAAAACCTCTTGAACCTTTGACAATGTACAAAGACTCTCTAAAGTCTAAACAAAGGGAAAGAAGTAAGTCATGTTAGAAAACTTTTATGATTCCTTGAACTTGCCAACATGCTTTAATAAGTAGAGAAATCTTTGACAAGAGGAAAGAATAAAATTGGCTAAGGGGGAGATTAGAAGTTCAAAAGTTCTTGGAATTTATGATGTAAAGGAGGGAACAAAGAAAAAAAGGCTAAGTCACGTGTTAGAGATATTGGAGGTTCAAGAATTGCTTGAACATTTGACATAGTTCAAGACTAGGATAAATCTTTGACACTATGTAAGGAATAGATAAAAGATGAAGAGGAAAAGGTGTGAAGGATTTTAGAGGCTCAAGAGCCTCTTGAAAATCCAACATGGTTCAAAAAGTGGTACAATTTTTTTGACACGATGGAGGTGTGAAGGAAAATGGTTAAGTAGGGAGACATTAGAGAGTTCAAAAGTTCTTGAACTTGTCGACTTGATAATAAAATGAAGAAAAGGGGAAGAGATAAGTCTTATTGGTGAGTTCACTATTCCTTAAACTTGTCAACATGGTTAAAATGATGAAGGATACATTGACGAAGGAGAATTTAAAGAGTTCAATGGTTCATGAACCTCCCTAAATGTTGATAAAGTTAAGTAATGACTAAGGCAAAGTTATGTCAGCGTTTTCATAATTTCTTAAACTCACCAACATGGTTCAAGCAAATTCAATATATTTGATGGTGAACATGTAGAAGGAGATATTAGAGGTTTAGGAATTTGTTGAACCTCCAAAATGGTTCAATTTTTAAAAAAAATATCTGTCCTATTGTAAAAGAAATATTTTAATAATTTTTAAAATGCAAAAAAGGGTGCTAAGGTGAATTTTGTGCCTTTTTCTTCTATATACTAGAAATAACTAAGAATGCAATAGGTAAAATTCCATCCCCTAGAAAATTCGACACAAATGCAAGGATCCTTTATAGGATGAAGAATAATATTCCTCATCGATGCAAACACTTTCAAGAATGTGAAGCCACGATTTTTTGTATATTTCGAAGGAAAATAATACCTAGAAGTGTGAGCATCCATCACAAAGGAAAAATCAAAGGATTGCTGGCACTACTATGAATTTTCTCAGTTCCCTTTAGTTGCTCATGTAAATTTATATAAGGAAATTTTATTCTTGATTCTTTAAAAGGTTGGACTTTATTGATTTGGAGAAAGTTCACCCAAGTTGGTATTTGTAGATTGTTGGACCATTTATATGAATGAAACTTATTTTTAAGTATATATTAAGTTTGTATGGCTTTGTAAACTTATCAAAAAATTAATGTAAGACATTAGTTTTATATTATTGTTGCAATCTATCTCTAAAATTACTTTAGATTTTTAGGTGATTCAAGGAATCCCTAAGCTCACACTTGTTGTTCATTGTGTTAACTCATGTTAGTTTACATCTAATCAACTTGTTGTAAAATTGTTTTATTTCTTTGCAATTGTATGTCAGGTTAAAAATATTTCAGGGAAAATACAGTTGAACACATCTAGAGACTAAGAGGGGGGGATGAATCAGTCTTAAAATTTTTTTAGCCCCTTTTGGAACTTAGCTCTTTCAGCACAATCCAACCTTCTTTATCAGATCAAAACCTTAAAACATAACAATAATAGAGAATGATATATAGCAGTTTGAATCCTTAGCAACTTCAACAACCTTTAAAAGCAATGCAAGATATAACAATTCTACTTCTAACCAAATCAATAGCAATGAGAAAGAAATAAAGGACACACACATGCATAAGAAGAACACTAGATTTATGTGGAAAACCTAATGAGGGAAAAACCACAGTGAAAGTTAACTCACAATATAAAGGCTCACTGCCAAAAAGACTTGCAAGAAGGCTCACTACCTTAGAGCAAGATGCAAAAGGACTCGTAGGACTAAAGCCAACACAACTTTAGAAGCAAGATACAAAGGACTTGATGAGATTCACTATCTTAGAGTAGGATACACAGATTTAGATAAAGATTACAATGCTTGTCAACATAACACTCTATTGACTAAGACACATTATAACACAATTGATCTTTCCTTTCACACACTTTAGCACTATCATTGCTGGATATTCAATATAATTTGAACTCACACTTCTTCGCACTTGTACACTACTCCATATTGCTGCAACCAAAATGATCTTGCATTTATATCCACTGTAACACTTCAAAACTTCAATTAGGCCGGCTAGGAAAAGGATAAATAATGAAATAAACTGGTCGGCCACCAAAACATAATTTGGTCCTATCCAGAAGATAGAGAGGACCTAAAACACTCTTAGCACTTCTTCCAGTGTGATCCAAAATAATTTACACATAGATGCACATCAACCTAAGTTGACATCAACGAAACACATGGATGAAACATTGAAGCACATAATTAGTCAGCCCATAAACATACTTCTTAGTGAATTAAATTGATGCATTCCTAAGAAGGATAGGTCAGGACCCAAATATATCATAACACATGTTCCATTGCTGACCCAGTTCCCCAAGCACACATCGCAAGAAAAGGAACTAGCCTTGTCAGACAGTTATCCACAAATATCCCAAAAAACTAACTCAATACATAATGTAGAACCAAAGCGACCAATTAGCAGTGTGCGGATCACATGGGGATGTTCCTTGAACACATAACGACACTTTCATACACTTCTTCCATACTATCATGACATCAACAACCATCACATATCAAATGTAAGAAAAGCAGCGGTGCAAAAATGACTTCCTAAAGCAAAATCCTCAAGAAAAAAGTGTAGAAAAAAACTTCATTTAACAAGTTATAGTCATTTAAGATACACATTCATAGAATAAAAGAACAGAAAAATTAGTCACACACAAAGATAACACCAAATTTACATGGGAAAACCCTTACGGGAGAAAAAACAAACACACCAAGTAAAGCCACATTGTATTACAGTAAATATATTACATATAGAGTTAAAAACTTCACTCTCATATGTTAACTCACAAAAACAAGTACAATCCCTTGGTCAACCTCACATGCCGATTACAGTTCTCATCTCTCACACTGTTACAATGCTCGTAAAAGCATACAATAAGAGCCACTCAACCACCATTAGGTTTTTATTAATTTCACTATCTTCACCGACAAGCTTCCTTCATCTCGGGCCACACACATTGCTATCCAACACACATCAAGCCACCCAAAAATTAATTCAATTTAAGAGAATATTACCATATTTTCTCTTTGTCAAACCTCTAAGTCAGATCATGCATTAAATGCAAATATATCGCTATCAGGAAATACAACTTTCGGTCAAATGATTGTTGATTCACAATAATGATGTAGAATCAATGAATGAATTTGTGCCATGTGTCGACGCATCACTCGTCTACTGATTTTGACTATCGTATCATTTGGGTTCACCAAATCAACCATCGCTTTCCAACAGTCAACTCTTCTTCATATACCATTTGTCGTGGTGAGAGGTCCACCAAGACACGTGTACATCGCTTGTGCAATTTCGAAGAATCAAGATGGGAATCTATAATATTCACAATAATTATCTCGAAAAAGACTTAAATATTTAACTCCCAACACTTCAAGTGGTCCCCACATTTCACGCGCCATCCAAATCACTTTTGTATAGCTGACATCACCATCCACGTAGATCGGTCCCACCATCCATTGGTTATGTCACTGAAAAACCAAGCTTCACAACCTCAATATCGGAGGTTATGAAGTTCTCAAAACCCACGACATGCCGATAACAAGGTCGCCAAGTCGGGAGAAAACCGAACTTCAAAACCTTCATCGGAGGTTAGGAATTTCCTAAAACCCGTGACATGCCCATAACGATGTCGCCATGTCGGGAGAAATCCGAACTTCACAACCTCCATCAGAGGTTAGGAAAATCTAGAAACCCACGATATGCCAATAACAAAGGGAAGCTCATTGATGCCAAGTTAGGAAATTTTTGAACTCCACGACTTAGGTTTCAAGGTTCTGCATTTCAGCGATAGTCCGGCAATGAAGTCCAACAGAGGGAAAAACACAAAGTCTTTAAGAGAGGTATGAGCTAGCAAGTTGAGGCATATTTTTCCAACAAGCTCCCACTTGATGAAGACTTACTGGCTTCCTCTAAACTCAAAGTTATTGAAAGTCATAGGCCCCAAGGCCCATCGAACTGGTACACCACCTATACTTGTCTATGCTCATAGGCTTTCTTAATGCATCAACGACATTCTTCAGAGTATCTATTTTTTCAAGATTAACCTTTCCATCCTCCACCATATCACGAACGAAATGACACTGAACATCAATATGCTTCATCTTGGCATGGAAAGTGGAATATTTTGCCAAATAAATAGCACTTTGACTGTCACGACAAATCGTAATCTGCCCTACATTAAGCTCGATATTTGAACACAAATGTCTAAGTCAAATGACTTCTTTGTAGGGGTGTGTTGCTGCCATATACTCTGCCTCAGTAGTAGATAAAGCGACTATATCCTGCCACTTGCTCATCCAACTCACTACACCACCAAATAACATGAAGATATATCCACTGGTGGATCTTTTGCTATCAATGTCCCCTTCCCAATCAGAAACCACATACCCACGAATGCTAAGAGACCTTTGTAATCCAACCGAGTTTCCATGATAAAACAAAGCATACTCCGAGGTACATTTCAAATATTTGAAGACTCTCTTCACAACATCCAAATGCAGTCTTCCTAGATTAGCCATAAACTGACTAAGTACTCCCAATGCTTGGGCAATGTCTGGCCTTGTACAAACCATCACATACATTAAACTGCCAACTACACTTGCATAAGGCACCCAAGTCATGTCCTCCATCTCGATAGGAGATTTTGGACAATCTTCAACAGATAGCTTAGTTCCTTGCAACACCGGAACAACTAGTTGCTTGCAATCAGTCATACCAAATCTCTCTAGGACAATATTGATATACTTACTCTGGCTGAGCCAAAGGTTTCTACTTCCTCTATCCCTTTTTATTTCCATCCCCAGAATATACCTTGCCGCACCTAAATCTTTCATTGCAAACTTTGCAGACAACTTAGATTTTAGATCAGAAATCATAGTCTTAGTATTTCCTATGAACAATATGTCATCAACATATAGGGAAATAATAATAACTCGATCATTTTCAATTTTATAATAAACACAATGATCTGATTCTGATCTCACAAACCCCAATGACAACAAAAAGTGTCAAAATTTTGTTACCACATTCTAGGCGCTTGATTTATACCATACATAAATTTCTTTAACTTGCAAACTAGTCTTTCTTTACCTTTTTCAACAAAGAGCTTAGGCTAGGACATATAGATTTCTTCTTCCAACTCTCCATGAAGAAATGCTATCTTCACATCCATCTGCTCGATCTCTAAGTCATACGTTGCTGCAAGCGACATAGGAAATTTGATAGATGTCAGCTTAGCTACATGAGAAAAAAATTCTCCATAATCAATTCCCTCCACTTGGGAATAACCTTTCGTGACCAACTGAGCTTTATAATTTTCAACACTACCATCCAAACCAGTCTTCTTCTTAAATACCCATTTACAACCAACGATATTTTTCCCTTTAGGAAAAGGAACCAAATCCTAGGTATCATTCTTCTTCAAAGATGGCATTTCTTCATTCATGGCTTCCAACCAAGAATTTAAATCAAACATACTAATAGCCTCTGTCACAATCCTAGGCTCATCAGTGGTAGTAATCAAAGCATAGGCACAGTTCAAATCCAACATGGAAAATCCATACCTTTCAGGTTGCCGCTTCTCACGTGTAGACCTCCTCACAGGTTGAGGCTGAGGTTGTGGTTCTTCTTCTTCAGAACTCTTAGAGCTGTTAGAGGTCTCATTAGTTTCGGGTACACTTTGTGGTTCCTCTTCATCTGGGGTTCAAGGAATTTCAACCACATCATCCTTCTTTTCTCTTTCTTCTGTCTTTGACTGTAGATCGGTTACTGAAGGCTTTAGCTCACGAAAGATTACACTTTTTCTGTACAAAACCTTCTCAGTAACAGGATTCCAAAGCTTGTACCCTTTCACACCAATGCCATAGCCAATGAAGATACATTTTTCAGCCTTGTTCTCCAACTTTGATATTTTCTCATTTGACATATAAACATATGCATCACAGCCAAAAACACGAATACGTCTTAGAGAGGGATTTTTACCAGAGCATGCTTCCAAAGGTGTTTTGTCAACAAGGGTTGAACAAGGTGAATGATTTATCAAGTAACATGCTATAGCCATAGCCTCAACCTAGAACTTCTACTCCAGACTAGCACCACTCAACATACTTCTCGCTTTTTCCATTAGAGTCTTATTCAACCTTTCACCAACTCCATTCTGTTGTGGAGTATAAGGCGTAATGCCTTTAATCCCATGGTCTTTACAGTACATTTCGAAATCTACAAAACAAAACTCACCGCCATTATCCATCCTCAAACATTTAATTTTTTTTCTAGTATGATTTTCTACCAATTTTTTAAACTCTTTAAACCGACTGAACACTTCTGTTTTACTCTTTAGAAAATACACAAATTCGCTCTCGAATAGTCATCAATAAAATAAACATAATATCTAGAATTCGACAACGAAGGAACATTCACTGGACCAAACAAATTAGAATGAACATAATCCAGTATGCCAAAAGATTTATGAGGACTTGAATAAAATAAAACACGATGTTGCTTTCCATAAATGCAATGTTTGCAAAAATAAAGCTCAAGGTTACAATCAACAAGCCCTTCAATAAGATTTTTATTTTTCAAGGATTTTAATCCCTTTTCTCCTATGTGGCCAAGTCTATGATGCCATAGCATGGTTTTCTCTGCTGAGAGTTTCACCTCTAGAGATTTTACACCCAGAGAAACTTCATTCTCCTTCTCTACATGAGCAACTTTGCTTGACTTTACAGAGACACTGTTACATTGAATAGGATATGCATCCAGCTTGTACAGAGTGCCAATGCATGAACCCTTAGTCAACACCATTGAGCCTCTAGTCATTTTATAGCCTCCACTCAAGAAGGAAACTTGCACACCAACATCATTCAGTTTACTAACAGAAAATAGGTTACGAGCCAAACCTAGTATGTGCAGTACACCATAAATTAGACTTCCTCTGTATTTCTTCTAACAACACCGAAACAACCACATATTCCATCTTAAAGGTAGTTGTTGTAATTCCAATAGCCATTACTAGATGATCCCATGTGTCAGGTAAGGAGCACAACAAAAGCATGCAATGATCTTCCTCCTCTATCTTCACACCCACAGATGCCAACTGAGCAAGAATCATATTAAATGAATTCAAATGGTCTACTATAGATGCACCTTCTTCCATCTTCAAGGAGTATAAATTCTTCCACAGGAATGGATTATTCACCAGATACTTCCCCTGATAAGTGTCACCAAGTTTCTTCCATAACAAAGATGCAGTCTTCTCCTCATGGATGTTCGGGAGTACTGAATCGACCAAACAAAGTCTTATCAACCCTCTAGCTTTTCTATTTGCGAGGTCCCAATATTCTTGCTTCATACCTTGTGGCATAGTTCCAAAAACAACAATCCAAAGGTCTTTATCCACCTACAGGTCTTCCATTTTGTGTTTCCACAACTCAAAATTATCGCCATCGAAAATTTCAATTTCTACTCTATCTGATGTGCTTGCCATCTCAAACCGTAAACAAGATAGCTAGTTTTTTTTTAATTTTTTAATACTCTCATTGAACAAGATTAGCACAAAAAACCAGCCCTACTCACAAGGATAACAAAACTGGCTAGACTATGATACCACTTGTAAGGAAAGCAGTGGTGTGAAAATGCCTTCCTAACGCAAAATCCTCAGGAAAGAAGTGCAGAAAAAAAAACTTCATTTAACAAATTACAGTCATTTGAGATAAACATTCACAAAATAAAAGAATAGAAAAATTAGTCACACACAAAGATAACACCATATTTACATTAGAAAACCCTTACGGGAGAAAAAACCCACACACCAAGTAAAGCCACTTTGTATTATAGTAAATAGATTACATACATAGTTACAAACTTCACTCTCAGATGTTAACTCATTGCAACAAGTACAATCCCTTGGTCAACCTCACATGCCAATTACAATTCGCATCTTTCACACTATTACAATGCTCATAAAAGCATACAATAAGAGCCGCTCAACCACCATTAGATTTTCATTAATTTCACTATCTTCACCGATAAGCTTTCTTCATCTCAAGCCACACACACTGCCATCTAGCACACATCAAACTGCCCAACAATTAATTCATTTTCAGAGAATATTACCATATTTTCTCTTTGTCAAACCCTAGAGTTAGATCATTCATTAAATGCAAATATATCACTATCAGGAAATATAGCTTTCAATCCAATGATTGTTGAATCACAACAATGATGTAGAATCAATGAATGAATTTGTGCCATGTGTCGACACATCACTCGTCCACCGCTTTTGACTATCATACCATTTGGGCTCACCAAATCAACCATCGCTTTCCAGTTGTCAACTCTCCTTCATATATCGCTTGTCATGGTGAGAGGTCCACCAAGACATGCGTACACTGCTTGTGCAATTCCGAAGAATCAAGATGGGAATCTACAATATTCACAACAAGTCTCTCGGAAAAGACTTAAATATTTAACTCCCAACACTTCAAGTGGTCCCTACATTTCACGCGGCATCCAAATCACTTTTGTATAGCTGACATCACCATCCACGTAGATCGGTCCCACCATCCATTGGTTATGTTGCCATGTCATTGAAAAACCAAACTTCACAACCTCAATATCGAAGGTTATGAAGTTCTCAAAACCCGCGACATGCCGATAACAAGGTCGCCAAGTCAGGAGAAAACCGAACTTCAAAACCTTCATCGGAGGTTAGGAATTTCCTAAAACCCATGACATGCCCATAACAATGTTGCCAAGTTAGGAGAAACTCGAACTTCACAACCTCCATAAGAGGTTAGGAAAATCTAGAAACCCATGACAGGCTGATAACAAAGGGAAGCTCATTGATGCCAAGTTAGGAACTTTTGGAAGTTTGTGACTTAGGTTTCAATGTTCTGTATTTCAACGGTAGTCCGACAATGAAGGCCAACAAAGGGAAAAATGCCAAGTCTTTAAGAGAGGTACGGGCCAACAAGTTGAGGCATACTTTTCCAACATCAAACAGGTATAGAACACTTCATTTAAGAAGCACAAAATACATAGCCAGATGATGTATCATTAGTAGAACAACTTCTGGATCGCTTCAACACATGAGATTGGAACTAAGACGCTACACAAACATTGAGATCACATTCACCAAGCCATAGGAGTAGAGACATCAATGTGGATAAATGTAGAGCATTTCCTGGACCAATCTAGACAACCAACAAAACTACCAACCTTTTGTAATTCATAGAGATTTCCTCGGCAACACAAGTGACTTGAAAAGATAGGAGTGCAACATCCAAAAAATATTGACATTTAATACCAAACTGCAAGACCAAAGCATCAACATCAGAGGAATGAGAGCATTCTCTTAGATAAACTTTAATGCATCTTCTTGAACCAAAAACACTTAAGCAACTTGGGGAGGCCAGAACTTCCTTTTAGCAACACATACTTCATCAGGAACATCAAGAGAGAGCATAAGAAATAATGTAGACCTTCAATAAAATCTTTCCACTACCAGTCATGCTTCTGATCATCATCTTAATGCTTCTAATCCTCATCTAAGTATATCATTATCTAATCAACTCCGTTGACAATAATAATGGATTATATGAACTTCAACAACTCTTCTTTGATAAGGCATGACATTCAATCATGAACTTCAATAATTATTATTTGATAAGGAATGTCATCCAACCATGAAATTCAACAATTATTCAAGTTGATAAGGCATGAAATTCAACCATGAACTTCGACAATTCTTCTTTGATAAGACATGACATCCAACCATGAACTTCAACAATTCTTCTTTGATAAGGCATGGCATCCAACCATGAAATTCATCACCAATGTTAGCCCATACTAAATATAACAATGACAACCAATAGTAAGGACTAACAACCTACTTCTCAAGTGCTGACATCAATGAAAATAACTGCCAACAATCTCCCCCTTTGGCATTGATGGCAACACACACTACTCACTCTCCCCCTTTGACATCAAGGACAAAGGGACATATATGTCTATATAAAGCAACGACATTTGTTCTAGCTTCAAGGACAAAGGGAAAAAGGATCTTTAATTGAAGCAAAATTTTAACAACTGTAACAAAATCACCCTTACTACCAACTCCCCCTGAGCAATAGTATACATCAATATAGGGAAATAAGGTATAACATGAATTTCTACCCTTGGATAGATGCACCATTTATGTATCTAGTTAAAAAAAGGAGGGGAAACTACCCCTAACTTTTGTTAGAGATACTCAAAAGTATCCTTTGAAAGTGCCTTAGTGAAAATGTCTACAATTTAGTCCTTGGTAGGCACATACTCCATTATGAATTCATGTTCTACAACCTTCTCTCTTAGAAAGTGATACCAGATTAATGTGTTTATTTCTTGAGTACATTATTGGATTCTTGGATATGTTAATTGCACTTGTATCATCACATAATATAGGTTTATCATAATCCACCTTCACATCCTTCAAAGTCTACTTTATCCAAAGCACTTGAGTACAACAAGATGCTATAGTAAAATATTCTACTTCTATTGTGGACAAAGACACTAAATCTTGATTTTTACTAAACCATGAGACTAATCTGTCTCCCAAAAAGAATGTGCTTCCACTTGTACTTCCCCATTCATCAACACAACCTACCCAATCAAAATCAATAGAAGCACTTTAAGATAAATTTTGATCCTTTATGTACCATAGGCCATAATCCAGAGTACCCTTCAAGTATTTGAAGATTATTTTCACACTTTTCTCATGAGACTGCTTAGGATTGGATTGAAATTTTGCAACCAAACATATTACATGTAGAGAAAACCTAACACCTACACCAACTCATGTAATTGATATGATCAAGCACCCGTTGGAACAAGTATCAAATATATTGTTTTGAAGAGAATATAGGCATTATAGCACATTGTTATATGAAAATAGAGCTTTGTGGAACACCAAATCATCTCATACATCAAGATTGCATGCACTAAACATCTCCATAGATTTGCATGGACAAGAATTTGCTTCTAGAAAAATATAGAGCATTCCAACAAGCCTTCAACATTTCTTCACTATGCCAGTTTAGAACTCTATCACTAATATCTTTCACTTCATAAGGTATAAAGACTTGAAAGCTTGGATATAATACCTTCACACCTTGATTAACTTAAATTTTGGACTGCAAGACAAAACCCTTTTTTGTGGAGAGGAGCGAACCAAAATACCTTGACTTTGCCAAAGAGAATACACCGTGAATGCCTTATTTTTTTGATACTTTATATTTATGTGTGGTACACCAAACTGGAATGGCATCAATCAGAACAAGTGTACCAACCTTCACACACCATCTATCTTCATTGAGATCTTCAATTAAGGTCCATTTATGCACAACAAATCTGCACATAGACTGATCTGATTCAAATATTCTTTCATGTTGAAATATTTAGCACCTTTTTCTTTTCAAGGGGAAAAATATTTTACAAGTGAAATCTCCCCTTGAGATAATGCTCTATCTTAGTTTTTCTTAGAATCTTGTGCAGAGTGCACAAGTGTAGTATCATCCTTCTTCTCATGGCCTTCTTTCCAGACTTTTTCATTTCCCTTCTTTTGTTGATTATGGGATTCAACCTTTTTTTCTGAATTGGTGGCTTAGCAAAGCCACTTCTGTAGTAGTTTTCCTTATGTCCCATATCATTTGTAGCACACAATATTGTGCTCTGGAACAAGTTTGTTTCTCTTCACCTTGGATTTGCACTCATCAGCCTTGTGACCCTAGTTGTTGCGAGCATAACAATATCCATGAAATAAAATAGTATTGTTTCTTTCAGGCATAAATGATCTTCTACCCATGTTATCCTTCTTCTAAATCTACAAGAAACAACCTTATGCCCATAAATATTGCAAGAAAAATAGTAACCTTGAAAGGATTGATTGAACCTAGAAGGAGCATGCTATTTTGTAGATGGAGGACTTCTAAATCCTTTTTGCTTCCAATCATAATTGGATCCACTTCCTTTCTTGCCATTCTAAATAGTCTTTGCATCTCTAGATCCATTATTTTTAGAGTCTTCAATGTAAGATTTTTCCTCCTTTGTTTTAGGCCTTCCAATTTTTTTGGTGTTATCCTCAAGATTAGACTTCTCTCCTTTGTCAATTTGTCCCTTTTCTCTTTTTAGGGATTTCTTGAGAGTGACAATCTCCTCCTCAAGCTTTAAACATTCAGTAGTTTTATCATTGAGCTTGACATTCAAGAAATCTTCAATTCTCTTGCTTTCTTCAACCCTTATTTTTAAATCAAAGATCATACATTTTGCCTCTTTTAGTTTGATTTCACATTCTTTATCTTTTTCAACTTGTATTTTCAATTTTCCATTTTCTTCCTTTGATTTTGCAAGAAATCTTTCATATTTATGATTTCATCCCCTTGCTTCATTTAGGTCTTCCAAAGTAGACCTGATTTTTCCTTCAAAGTCTATTCCCCAATCATTTGAATTGAAGTCCCAACCTTTAGTTTCCATATATTCTAGACCCAGATTAGAGGAAAATATATCTTCATCACTCAAGGAGCCAGATGTTGAAGTGAGAAACCGAGTTCTTCAATCTGCAACACCAAATAACCTACACAAGAGATAGAGAGAAGCAATAATAGAAGATACTATTCCACCAAACAAGAATTGCAATACGATACAATGATCAATATGCTATACAATACAATATAATGTTGTATAGTACAAAATATGCTAGAGATGCCTTGCTTATAAAAGAAAGGATGAGAGATAGGATAAGACAAGATCATGAAAAGTGTCTTAATCCTATCACATGAGATAACTAGCTCATAACTACCTAGGATGATGTGAAGTCTAGATATGACAACTAGGACTTGTCTAAATAAGACAACTAAGACTTCTAGAAAATTCTTATATCCTAAGTAAACTTAACATGTGAACTAAGTCCCCTAAGTCCCTACTAAAGAATTAACTAGGTACAAGACTTATTCACACCAACACCCCCAATTAAGTGCAACATAGGGAGGAAAAAGCCAATGCAAATATGAAAAAGATGGTTCTCGACAATAAGGCTGATGAGGTACCCATGTACAAAATAAAAAAAACTATCACAAATGGAAAAAAGGAGAAAAACCTCGTGGGAGAAAACTACTCTCCAAAAGAGAGAAAAAGTTGCAAAGAAAATTGAAATACTAAAGAAGGAAGGAGGAATCCTCAAGAACCCCCAAGGACAACTTCCTTCACCCCAAGCATCGATTGCAATTGAAGATAGCTAGGTGAAGCCAAAGGTTTAGTGAAGATGTTTGCAACCTGCTGATCTGTAGGCAAATACTCCAAGTTGAGCACACCATCTTGGATGAGCTTCATGATGAAGTGCATGTGGATCTCAATATGCTTAGTATGTTGATGCTCCACTAGGTTGTGAGAGATATGGATGGCACTCTGGTTGTCACACCAAAGATTAGTGGGCTAAGTGGAAGGGAATTCGAACTCAATCATCAACTGACAAATCCATAAAACCTCCTTACTAGCTAAAACTACACGTCGATACTCAACCTTTGTCGATGATAATGCAATAGTAGTCCGCTTCTTGCATGACCATGCAATTAGAATAGAACCAAGGCAAAAGATATCCATAAGTAGACTTTCGATCATTGACATCACTTGCCCAATTTGAGTCAGCGAAGCCCACAATATGACATGCACCTGATGTGTAATGAATGTCAAAGTGTGTAGTGCCTTGAATCTATCTCAAGGTATGTTTAGCGGCCTTCCAATGACTCTCATGAGGCTCCTATGAGAAGTGAGAGACAAGTCCAACCATAAAGGAAATATCAAGATGACTATGTGTCACGTAAAAAAGACTGCGAACCAACTGTTGATACAAGGTAGGATCAATTGTAGGAGTAGTGCAACTAGTAGAAAATACACCACATGACTGAAATGGAGTGGGGGTAGGCTTGCAATTAGCCATGCCAAATCTCTAATGAAAATCAAGAGCATAATTCTACTTGAAAATGAAGATCCCCTCAAAAGTTTGATGAACCTAAAGACCAAGGAAATAATGCAAAAGACCAAGGTCAATCATATCAAATCACTCCATCAATGCCCACTGTGTACTCTGTATCATGGAAGTAGAAATCCCTGTGAGAATCAAATCATCCACGTAGAGCACAAGTATGAGTAGATCCTCTCTATGTCTTTGAGTATAAACTATGGGATCAGAATGACAACGAGTGTAGCTTGAAGCAAGCACAAAACTATCCATTTTCTCATATCGAGCCTAAGGGGCCTGTTTGAGACCATACAATGAATGTCAAAGCCTGCAAACAAGTGAACAGTCTTGCAAAAATCTTGGTGGCTGCTCCATATAGACCTCCTCATGAATATACCCATGCAAGAAAGCAATCTTCACATCCATCTAATACACTGACCATTCCTCTGATGTAGTTATAACAAGGAAAAGGTGAATAAAATCTATCTTGGCAACAAGAGAAAAAGTCTTGGAATAGTTAATTCCTTTAACCTGAGAAAAACCCTTTGCGACAAGACAAGCCTTGTACTTGTCAATTGAATCATCTGTTGCATACTTGGTACGATACACCCACTTGCACTGAACGAAATTTATTCCCTTAGGAAAAGGCACAAGATCCCAAGTATGATTCTTCATCAAAGAAGAATACTCATCGACCATAGCACTATCCCACTCTGGAATACCTGAAGCATCTGAAATTTTTTGAGGATCATTTGAAATAGCATGAATCAAAATACCGATTCCTAGATTTTGAGAATGAGTGTGACGAGTGTCTGCGGTATCACCAACAAGAGGACTAGCTTCCTCAAGATTAACATGAGCCCATCATGTCCTAGTGGATGAATGAGGAGGATGTGGATCAAGACCATCATAAAAATCTTCCTCGAGTAGCAAAACATCATCAACTGAAGAAGATCAAATAGGTTGTGATGAAGAAGAAGTCAAAGGAGTATCTGTCTGTGTGAAGGACTCAGAAAATTAAACATTATCCCAATAGCCAACAAAGATATATCACTGACTCTTCTTCTCCATTGATTTACGTAGACCATCCAAAATGAATGCCCAAGCCTCACTACCGAATACTTTGAAGAAGGATACGTTAGGCTTGCGATGAGACCAAGCCTCCCTAGGATTCATGTTTTGCACTACCTTGTGGGGCATACAATTATGAATATAATTGACACAATTGATAGCTTCAGCCCAAAATGCAGGAGCCATGGACCTAGACTGAATCATACAATTGGCCTTCTCCTTGAGATTCTTGTTCTTTCTCTTTTCCACACCATTCTGTTGAGGAGTGTATGGAACTTGTTGTACCCTTAGCACACACACCCTATTCAAAATGTGGACCCTCTCTTTCCTTCACCTTGCGGGTCATTTTTGTCACTGCATCATTTTGTGTGCCCCTATTTTGGTGTCCCCAAATGGTCAGTGTGCCTTTGAAGTATCATATTAAGTTGACCATGTTTCACCCCACAAAATTTGCTAAGTCCTGGGTCTTTACGAAGTTCCTTTGACGGATTGCCTCTACCAGCGTCCTTGAGGTCCCCCGGGTTAGGCGTGGCGGGTTTACCTTTCCAAACTTCTAAATTGCATTTATGGTTTTGAAACAACCATCTGCCCGTGTCCTTTCGACCTCTAGGGCCTGCCCCCTCGATCGCCATTTTCATAACTCCAAGAATCAACAAATCGTCCTTCGCGCATGTTGGGCTTGGTTTGCCGGATTTCTCTACCCGAGACTTCATTATGCATTCGCTCTTCAAAATAACCATCCTCCGCCATAATTTTTCCCATCGGACTCTGGGACCCCCTTTGGTGGTGAGTTTCCATGACTTTTAAAATGGCCATCGGTTCGCATCCTTCCAGCCTCTGGGTTCTGGACCCCATGCCACCGTTTTCAAAATTTGAATTCACCAACTTTTGGTCCACCGTACATGCAGTAATTGGGTGCATTAAATACGCATAGGGGTATAAATATTCAAGTTGACCTATCATTTTCACATGTCAGGATTAGCCAGAGTAGTTGTCGATACCTCTGGAGCCTTCGTCAATCGCCGCCTTCGAGCCCACCGTCTTCCTTCACTGTTTCTTCACGAATTCAACACCTCCCTTCACCGGATTCTTGTGGCAAGCTCACCATTCACCATTCCACAATTATTTTGGTGATTTTATATTAAAATAATGGATAGAAATGGATAAAAATGCGTTCATTTGATAGAGGAAGGCTAGTTCTATAAAACCCATGTGATAGAATTTTGAGAAAACCCATCAAATCACCAAATAATTGAATCCAAAACTTCATTGCCCCGGTGCCATTCTTTCTACAGAGAGATAGCACCCTCTGAATCTGGGCCTCCCCATCACCGTCGATGAAACTTCAAATAAAACTTCAAAATGATAGGATGCCTCCTCTGGTCCGCGACCTTGGATCTCCCTCAGCGGTTTGCTGTTGAAATCTAACAAAATCGCTCTGCCTTTGGGCATGTTTGACGGGTCCACTCTTGTGGGATTCCATCTATCATTCACCATTTCCAAACAATGTCTCAGCCCTGTCCGCCTGGGACTTAGGATCCGCCTTTCCATTCGCTGCTGGAGTTGCAAAATGAAACTGTCACGTCCTTAGCGCTTTTCGAGTCTTGGCCCATGGAGTTCCATTCGTGGACCTCCGTTGCAACATCGCCGTTTCTCATGGCTATCAGGTGACCACCTTCCACCCTCGGATCCCGGACATATCAGTGCTACATGAAAAAAAATGATAAAACTTAAGTTCCTTTTCCCTCACTGGGTCCCCTCCTCCAGACTTTCGCCATCGGGACTACGTCCCATTTTGACCATCACAAAATGAAAATCAGGCTTGTCCTTCCGACCTCTAGGGCCCGATACTCTGACTGCTGGTAGAACTCAATGAAGAAAACAAATAAGCGAAGTCTAGGTCCAGGTCCGGTCTGCTAGGTTGCTCCCACCAGACTTCCGCTCATTGCTCGCCGTTTCGAAATGATTGTCCTCAAACAGCTTCCCGACCTTCTCAATTTGAACACTTAAATGATTAAGGAGTTATGCTAGCCATCCTCCAGAATTGCGGGTCCCATCCCCAAAACTCCACCCCTAGAATTCGATTTCATCATAGCCATTCCAAACGGTGAACTCCAGACAACTTTCCCTCCTCATAACTCCGGGTGCCCCAATGATGATCCAAACGCCTCCCAATCTGGAAACAAATCTTGACCCACATGCTAAAATCGGACCCTCTCCTGCATGGACCTTCAAGTCATCTAAATATGAAGATGAGAGAAACCATGTGGACTTCCCTGCCCTGTTCAACCTTCAAAATAGCCATCCTGCTAGGGAAGTCCGACCCCTGGGACCCGAACCGTCCAAAGTCCCTTCAGTGAATGACTAACAATCACCTAGAATAAATGTTAAATTTCTTGATTACTGTATTCTCCAATCTAACGATGTTTTGCAGGGATTCTGGCTAACATTTGTATTTTCATGCTTGATTATGCTCACCTTGCTTCTATGTGCAAAATATATGGAATCAGGTGCAGGATCCTTGGGGGCAGTCACAGAGAAAGATAAAGGGAAGAAAACAAGTAAGGCTCCTCGTGGAAAAGAATACAAAGACCAAATGAAATACCAGTTCCAAGGGGAACCGTTGCAATCTAAAGTCACCATAGCCTAGAAGGAGGTCTCTGACACCAATATAGGACATGTGGACATTGACGAATTCATACAAAGGGTCAGGATCAACCCTAAGATAGAGAATGAAATATTGATCAAAAGCAGTGGGATAGCCAAAGCTGCAGGTTTCCCTCCCTCACTTGTTGCCCCTAAACTAGTGATGGATTGCAAGGAGGCATACCGGCCAGAAACCAGAACAATAGTGGATAAGGATGGAAATGCGTTGGCCGACATGTCAACCAAAGGAATAAAAAATACCTTTCATATCCCTATCTTCGGGGAGATGGAATTGCCAACCATAAAGGAGTGCAAGGCAATGTGGGATGAAGACCCAATGAAATGTAAGAAGCTCATAAATCAACATTGGCTCAAGGAGAAGAGGGGTAGCGCTGCAAAGGTTCCCTACGAGCTCTTTCACAGTGACTTCTATGAAGACTATCATGATCTGGTAACCCTGCTAAGCAGAGTGATGGGCCTCCCTACTACAACCTACTTTCAATAATGGATGGTTTACTTCGTTGAACAGATTCTCCATAGAGAAGAGGACACCACACTTTACTGGGGTGGAATAATCAACAATTGCTTTCATGAGAAGTTCATGGCTATCAAAAAGACCTCTAAATTCTACATGACATCTTACCTAGTGTACTCATTGGCTGAATGGAGGCAATACAGTGGTTTTTTTAGAGCTCTAGATGAGGAGATTGATAGGGAGCTCAAGGTCTATGATAGGTACCCTTAGCTGCAATTCAAGAATTTTAATAAAGACTACTATAGGGTAAATGATGCTTTTATAGGTTATATCATCAGGTTGCTTGGGGGTGACTTCGAGAGTAGAGTCTCCCATAGTGCTTAGGATTTCCTCAAACAATATGCTTTCTTATTCATTAAGTATCCAAAATTTACATACATCCACACTCAAGGCTTCTCGGAAAGACCAAATAAGCTGCCCCGGTATCCCAATGACTGGATAATATTGTTGGAGCTTTCTTGGCAGCTGTGACATGTGCAAACCCTCTTAAGAAGCAAACATCTAATAGGTATTTCTTACCCCCTTTCTTTCGGCCAGGGGATGTATGAACTCCATACCTCCCAATGTGCCCAAAACTCAGAAAAGGAATTGGCCGAATATCATTTCAGACTCCACACAACCCAACCATAGATGGATCCCTATGGCCACATCAGGAAGGCGCTTGGACACAAATACGCCCATCTTCATAGTGTTGAAGATTTTTGGGCTGATTGTAAGGATGACCATGAGGTGCAGATAAGGCATTATATGCAAATGCCCGCATACTTTGTGAAGAAGGTGAAATTGTTCCCTATGCCTGACCAGGTAGAGGAAGATGAGAGCACAATGATTGACCCCCGATACAATGCAGTTACCAATCTACCCTTACCACAAATCAATTGGGATGAGCAAGAGGTCAATGACCTTGACATTCTCACCAAGCCCGTTGAGGCTCGCACAAAAGAATGGATTGATGGGCAAGTTGCCCGATTGAAACAACAAGGGGTCGTCCTGACTTATAAGGGGCTCGAAAGTGAGCCAAGTGGCATGAATGGTGGGGTAGCTACTACATCAATAGGAGAGACGTTGAAATCCCCTCCACTCACTCGCTCAAGGAAAAGAAAAGAGACTGACAAGTAGCAGTCCAATCCAAGTGTATGCTAGAAAGGCCTCGGAAGGTGAACCTTCCAAGAAACATAAGAAATTAGGCAATGTCACTAAAATGCCTATAATACAAGAAGATCCACTCCATGAGGGAGAGGAAATGGAGGCTGATCAACTAGAGTCTCCACCTATCGTATCCGCTGCTATAACCATTGCTTCTATTGCTACCACCCTGCTTATCCCACACATAGAAGTCACTACCTCTCCACCCGCGGTGGAAATCTCCATCCACCTTGCATCTACCTCTCTCATAGCACAAGTCATATCGTGGATTCCTCCTTGGCTACCACCTCACCACTTTCCTCATCATCCATGTCTCCATCATTTTCTCTTCCAACTGCTACCGCAACAACTATAATGCCTATTCTCACACTCTCAGAGTCCTTCACCAAGTATATGCAGAACATGCCATCTGAACTCTCGGGGATGTTTGTGAATCCTGTGGTGTAGGCTACCATTTACCAAGCAATAACCAAACTCCCAATTCCTCCTCCTCCTATCGAGCCACATTCAATGGAGGCTACTATGCAAATTTCTGAGTTGGATAAACAACAAAGGGAGGCAATCGAGAGGTTGGAAGAGGAGGCAAACGACTATCATGAACATCCTATATTTGAGCACTGAGTAATTAATGAGGTCATCTATGAATCCTCTGATGATGATGATGAGGATTTTGGTACAAAGATGGTTGAAGAGATCTCTGATCCTGAGCTTGATGAGGAGTTATCTAAGAAGCTCAAGGAGATTGAAGAGAAGGAGGTTGAAAGACAACCCATTACTGAAGAAAAGACTACCAAAATAGAGGTAGAGGACAATAAGGCTCCAATAGAAGAATGTGATTGTAGCCCCAAGCATAATGAGGAGGTACTCCCTCATGATGAACAGGAAGGTAAGGAAGAAGGAAAGCCTAAAGAAGAGGCTGAAACTCACAAGGGTCTAGAGACTGAGCAACCCAAGGAGCATGGGCATGATGAAGAAAAGGAAGAAAGAGATACTGAAGGGGGAGACAACTCCAAGGAACGCCTGCCCACTAAATTCACCATCAAGCACATGGTGTTCATCTAGGACTCCAATGAGGAAAAGGAGGATACGAGGATGGAGCGAGAGGCTCTTAGTGATAAAGATACTGAAACCAGGAAAAATGAAAAGGAAAGTGACCAAGAATCACCCATAGAAAGGTCCTCAATGCCCGATTGGTTGGAAAGGCAACTGGGGAAGAAAGCTCCTGCTCTAAAGGATCCAAGAACAAGATTGAAGGTTATATTGGCCTGAGCTCATATCAACACTAAGAAGGAGAAGAAGCCTAAAATTAGATCAAAGGTGACAATGGATTCTTCTGGATCTAGAACTGTGCAAATAGCTATGCTAGTGGTGGGAGAAGAATGAATAAGCTCTAATATTTCCACTATTGATTTAGGAACAACTACCAGAGAGTAGAAAGTGGAACACCTTCAGGAGTCTATTGCCACGGTAGTGCATCTGATACAACAAGATACGATTTCAAATGAAGAACTCAAGGCAAAAGTGGCTGATCTAACGACCTACATCCAACAATGGTCATCAGTAGAGGAAATGCCTACCACATCTTCAGCCCCATCATAGTTACTATCAAAAGAAAAAATAGACAAGCTTGAAAAAAGGAAGAACTTGGCCAAGACCACAAAAGACTAGTTCCGACAGGTCTTGTACTTAGGAAACATGGGCATCAGTCACGTTGTTAGGACAACAAACAAGTTCTTAGATTTACAGAAGTCTCTTGAGGGCACAAGGAAGTTCTGTACAGAATTCTCGAGGATATATGGGTCTACTTACTTGAAGATTGAGGCTATCCTCAAACTTCCAAGCACGACTTGGGAAAAGGAGCTTGCATTCAAGAAGGATGATCATCGACTGATGGATGTATGGAAGTGGGATTTCGAGAACCAAAAGGAAAGGCTGGAGTAGGTGCTTGACAAGGTGGATCCAGACATTGAGTGGGCCAAGGAAGTCAGAGCATATTGCATTTGATACTTAAAGCTAATGACTGGCTATGATATGCCTGTCGTACAAATTGATCTAGAAAAGATAAGGCCCCACTTCCAGAAGAAGATAGAGGATGGGATGTCGGGTGAGATCACTACTGACTTCATGAGTTTTGCTGCCTGAGCCTTCACCTAGTCAGAGTTGTTCAGAGACCACACTGCTAAATATGATGAAGACTAAGAAAAGCTCTTTGATAGATCCAACGAATGGAGTTACCAAGTGCTGCGATATGAAATCATAGAAGTTGATAAGCTCCAACCGTTGATTTTGAAATTCATGGAGTATGCTGCTTTGAAGAAGCAAGAAGGCAACCCTATTATTGGTGAAGAGTCCCTTATAGAATAGTTGTAGCAAAAGAAAATCAACAAAAAGACAAAATGCTATAGTGCTGCCACTAGAAGACAAAATAGGGATAAGGACAAAAATGTATTTTAAAATATAATATATTATGGGGTAGGTGGAACCTTAGTTTGTAGTGAATCTTGGCCACACAATGGAAAACAATATTGGCCATTCATTCTACTTTTTGGACACTATAAATAGGGGGTCTCCTCTCATTTTCAAGAGAGAATTGAGTTGTTGTAACGACATGTTGCTAAAATTATAATAGAAATACATTGACTTTGGTGCATTTCTGAGTTTCTTTGCATGTTTCATGGTTCATCTCTCATAGTTAGCTGATTTAGTTAGATTTACTTTGCTATTTCAGTTAATTTTAGTTTGCTTTAACATATTTGGTAATGTTGTTCTGTGGTTGTGAAGATTTCTGCTGTGTAGATGCCTTCCTAGTCCATACTTTTGGCTGTTTGCTGCTAGTTGATGGCTGTGTAAAGTTAGTTTGGACTTAAATTCAAAGCTTCCTCAAACCTTTTATATTTGTTCATGCATGTACATGGTGAATGAATGGTAAAATATTTACAGTCCTTAGAAGATAGCACAAATTTCATGATACTGTGAAATTTATGCTTAAATGAAATTTTGTTTTAAGGAAGCTATCCACAATAGAAACCTCCATGATCACTATTCATTAGTATTTCAGGTCCGGGAACCTTTTCCCTTCCCTGCCCACTTTTCTTTTATAAGCAACTTGTGCTAAGGTTCATTGCACATTGTAAAGCCAAAATTTAAGTCAAAGAAGGAGTTCAAGATTGTTGTTTGAACCTACAACAAAGTGCGCATCAACTTCCCACTTCAAGAACTCTGCCCAAAGAGTCAACTTCCTTCCAACCTAACTTTCGTAAGTCTGCCTTGTGATTACTAGCAAAATCACATTTAAACCATTGAGAAATTCCATGCATGTCATGAACTAACACCCAAGAGACCTTGGGATAGTGTTTTGCAATTTGATTGTGGAAGATTGTCTTTCAAGAGAGGTGATGCACCTATGCATTACCTGTGTTGAGAAGTGCATAAAAAAAACATCAACAAAACTATGTGCTGATGAAGAATACCATGCTCACTGCAAAACTCTTGAAATGCCTGATTGTCATACTCCCCCATTATCTATGCGTATCTTTCAAAGAGAAAAACTTGGCTACTTCTCCACAAATATTTTGAAGGTCTTGAAGATGGCAAGAACCTCACTCTTGAGCTTCAAAAAGGAAACCCATGTGCGTTAAGAAAAATCATCAATGAATGTGAGCACATACTTATCCCCTGAAAAAGGAGTTGGGAATGACATGAGATCACTATCAGAGAAAACTTTAAGAAACCCCCCCCTCAATGAAGGTGTAAAATCTTGGTGAATCTTGTATACTTCATGATAAAAATATTAATTTTATTGGTGATTTTTTTCGTTTTTTGGGAAAAAAATCCCAATTGGTGGATCTTTTATAATCGCTAGAAGTTTGTGGAAAATCATGGCGAATTGCAATTTTTTTAAACAAATAAAATATTTTTCATTAGTGAATAAAACCTTTTTTCAAACCCAAGTTTTTTTTTCGTTGGTGAATTAACCTTGTTTTCAAAACAAAAAAAAATGTTGGCAAATAAAACCTTTTTCAAAGCAAAAAAATATTTTCATTTGCGAATTAAACATAATCTCAAACTAATAAAAAATTTCAGTGGCGAAATAAATAGATATGCCAATAAAAAATCAGCGTGGTTGGTGAAAATATCAAATTATGGGACATATTTTCCGTACATTCAAATTCCTTCATAAAGAGTCTGGGATGTGAAAAAGTGTCAACATACTTATTATTTTTGAAGCCAGATGTTAGTGCAAATTAATATAATCTATGACCGTTCGATGAATTTTTGATGGACGGTTGTAGTGCACTCCGAAAGTAAATCTCTGAAGCACCAGGCTTGCGAATTGAAACCTTTGGAATAACACTAGAACCGTTAGATTTCCAGAAGTCAATGGTTGAGATTTTATCACTTATTAAATCACTTAGTTATAACAATCAAAATAATATTGAGGAATGATAAAAACCGTCGAAGGAACTATAACAAGGTGCGAAATATTAAGGAAATACTAAAGGAGCCTCTTAAGCACATGTTTTGTTTTATAGTTAAATAGCTGCTATATGGGGCAACACCTTGTATTAATCAAAAAGATTTTGTACATTCCTTCATTTCCAAAAACATTAAAGACCCAAATATTTAACGGACTGACATGGACAATTATACAGAGTACAAACTACAAACAAACCATCACAAACCAAAGTGACCTTCCACATACACCAGATTATGCATTGCTGTAGCTAGCCTCGTTGGTCTTCTTGGCTTTGATTGCATTCAGAATCACCGGACAATCACCACCTCAGGCACTAAAGGGTAGGATGGTTTGCTCATTCCTCCCATCTCTTGGTTTCATTTGCTACCCATTCTTCACTAGTTCCCAGCTCCCAATCCTCCTCGTCTGAAGACCATCTTTCCTCATTGAGAGCTTCAGTCACCGCAAGTGCCTTCACCCAACCCTTCGGCTGGTCTTTGAGAATGTTAGCCACATGTAGAAGAAAGTCAATACACCTGTCAATCTCCCCCCATCGGTTTTTGAGAGCTATATGGTCCAACGAATGCACCAGGGGAAACTTTGGTACTGAGCATTCATTCCCACGAGCCTTGTAGTAGTGTAGCGGTAGAGGGGTCATGAAATTTCTATAGATGTTGTCCAATGTCGCATTGATATTTTCCAACATACAGTGTTGAAAAATCATTTGGCATAGCTTCTTCGCCTGAGCTTTCGAGACACCCATGTACATGAGCATTGCTAGAAACATGGCAGGTATTTCTGAATTCCCCCTGAGCTTGTGGGTAGCCAGCAAAAATTCTGGGCCCAAAACACCCTTCACCACCTAGAGCATCAGTGGGAGCTTGGAAGTCATTATCCCTTTCAATCGTTTCTTAGTGATTTCACCATGGAAACCGTTCTGTTGCTTCGTGGAATTTAGAAACAAAGGAGTCTCCATTTCCCCTTGGTGTTTCTCGAGAGCGCTAAACCAATTTGAGAAAAATGAGTATAACAATCCCTATTTGTAGCAAAATCTCCCACAACCTTATGGAGACCGTACCAAGATTCAAGTGGTGAATTAAATGGTTGTTTTAAAAGATGGACCGCCTAGGAAGAAATTTTTACATAAAGGATGTATAGGCCAAACAAGGCTGAATTATCAACCTTATAAAATAATTTATAATAGTGTGAAGGATATTCCATATCTGTAGCCAGATTTCAGCGCAAATCAATCTAACCATGACTGTTTGATGAATTTTCGATGGACGACTGTAGTTGCATTCCAGAACTAAATCTCTGAAACACTAGACTTGCAAATTGAAACCTCCGAAATAACACTAGAACTGTTAGATGAAAACATGTGGTGAGATCAAGGCTAATTTCTCATCACTCATTCTATCTTTTCAATGCCTCGATGTTGTACATTTTATTTAATTGAAATTCTCAATCTTTTTGAAGAAAGCATGGTTGCCATACTGCTATTGCTGGTAGTGGCAGTGATTAATGCCATATGTGATATGAACATTTGAAGCAATTTCTTGGTAAGCTCATAACTTTAATGAAATAAGATTTGTAATGATTTCATATCGTTTGAGTGGCACTGGTGATTTTGACAGCTTGTTAGCTTGAGGTACAATTTGCATGTAGCCAGACATCAATCAAATTAAACATTTTAATTGTACACGAATCATGATTATCATTATACCCAAGCTAGTAGTGGCACTGGTGGCCCATAAATAGGGATAGTGAATAGTGGATAGTGTCATAAAGGTTTTCATTTTCTAGGGTTAATAAGGATTTAGGAAGAAGATGATGTGGTATTATTGGGGATACTGTAAATTCTCTTGCCTATAGTTATGTAGTTACAGAGTAATCAGTAAAAGATGAATTTACTTTAAGTTCAGAATGGGTGGAATTGGAAAGAAGTTGATTTGGTTAACTTGACTTCTCAAATAGGTTTTGAACCAGGATGAGGAGCTTTGATGGAGATAAGTGCTATACTAGTGCATGGAAGCTGCGTGCAAAAGATGGGAGTAGATTTACTACTCCTCTTGTATCTTCACAACTCCCTATTCCCTAGCATGGTTTGCCTGGCAAGTCCCATCTATTTATTTTCAAAGACACATTTATATTACATCTTTTGCATGACTCTGGTTCTCAAAGGGGATAAGTACATTTTGTATCTTCATAGCTCCCATTTCCCCAGAATGATTAGAACCGCCTTTCTCCCAGCATGGTTGGAAAATACCTTGCATTTATTTTTAGAGGCACATTTGTACTACGTTGTCACTAGCAGAAGCTTGGAATCATGCATTTATTTTTAGAGTTACATTTGTATTAAGTTTTCACTAGCAGAAGCTTGGAAATTGGAATCAATTTGTAATCCATTATCATGAGCAACGACTTGGAATAAATTATTAAATTGTGTCCATGTAAAGTGACACATTGACATATGTTATTTATACAAAACAAGATCTTGCCTGCTCTACAACTACTCGTATTTAAAAAGATATGTAATAATGTGACATTTTAATTCAGTTGCAATAAAATAAATGGTTGTGTTGTGTTATTCTTCATTATTATTTACACTTACAGTAAAGAGTTATTTTTTGAGTTCAAAACTTTAGTGTCTATTAATATATTCAAATCAGTTTTTTTCCTTTAAGAAATTAAGTAATATATGCACTTGATAATTCATGGTTATATCGGGCCATCAGGGGAGTGCAATCATTCATTCCACCAATGTTTATGTGTTACAACGATGTGCTTACTTTTGTTGACTCTATCGGTATATCGGGGAGAGCACCTTATGAGTCAGCCTAATAGAGTATTGTTACACCGATACTAGGTTGTGAGCTATTTTCATTGGGCCATCGGTGGGGATATGATGGGGGTTCCGCCGATGAAGCATTGTTAGGATGATGGTATTGAATTTTGTTAGGAATGGGGGAAGGAATATGAGTACAGGATTTAAAATTTGTTTATGGATGCAATGTAGGCTATAATATGGATCTTGTCACACAAATTTCTACAATTTGCATTGATCATAAAATCAAAGTGTAGTATATCTAATTAAGAGATAATTGCATGCAAATTTAAAAGTAAAACATAAAACAATACAAATGAAAAAAGAAAGTTGCCATCAAATTGACAAAAAATATTATAAACACTAAAAGTTGTTATTGATTTCTAAATTTTCGTTGACCTTCTCCCCAGTTCCCGATATCATTATTCATTTTTTAAAGTCCTTTGCAATGTCAAGTTACCAACCCCTTGGCCTTGATGTCAATCCTAGTGCACTAAAGTTTAAAACAACTTTAAAACACGTGTCATGTTTATTGTTTTAAGTTAATATCATAAATTACTCAAGTTTCAACCGTTCGATGAAAATTTGATGTATGGCTGTAGTTGAATTCCAGAATGAAATGCATAGAGTGATAGGCTTGTGAAATTAAACCTCCAGAATCACCTTATAACTGTTAGATTTAGAAAGATCAACGGTTAAGAATTTTCAACATGTAGACCTAAGATGTTTCATTCACTTTAATGTTCCAATTTCGAGAAAAAAAGCACTTTGTACTACTAAGTGTCAAGTGATTTTTTTTTAAGTGAGAGGGTCAGCACATAGGGAGATTTCAGTCTTCAGATTGCTCATTACAGTGCACCACCCTATTTTGAATTCCACAGTTCCACTTCCAACAAAGCCATTCTAGTTTCCACGACTGTTAGCATTAATCTTTTCAAGAGCCAGGACTCAGAATCTGGGTAAGTGAAAGAATTCCTGCTGCTACATTTCATCGTTTGACATTTCTTAAAATCCTATTTTGTCAAACTTTGAAGTTTGGGTTTAGAGACTTAAGCATTAAGAAAAATTAAGGAAGACTAATAGGTATTAGGGAATTCAAATATCACAGCTTCACATTGTATAAGCATGTCTACCACCAGTACCACTATAGAAATGTTTGATAAAAAATACATTATGCAAAATTGCTTAAAACCCCAGGTTTCACTGATGGGTACCATGATATTTATGATCTTGAAATATATGGTAGGCATACCTCAGAACTTAGATTTTCATCTCAGAATAAGGCTACAAAGAAAATGCAAGTTAATAGTATCAATCCACCATGGGTAACTGGATTAGGGCACATGATGTTACATGAGGTTTTCCCTTGCCTAGAATTTGTCATGGTCCATGCCCAAAATTATGAAGATAAACAAAAGAGAAATTGTTAATAAAGATAGCAAAGAAGAATTGTTATCCATTAATGCAGAAGAACTTGGAAAAGTGTTGGGGTTTATAACTGAAGAAATTGAAAATGTCCACATTGACCTAGAAAAGCTTGCTAGTGATTATGAAGCAGTGGAAGAAAGGGAGAAAAATGATTTCTTAAATAAAATAGTTTAGGATAAAAACAAATTAAAAGGTGATCATAAGCCTCCTTATGATTTGGATATTTTTAAACCATGGGTTCAGGATACTATTTCCATGCTAGCATTTTGCTTTGGTCTGGATAGAAATTTGGAAATGGGTGCAAGTCTCCTTGAAATGGTATATAATATCTATTATGGTGTTCAACATGTCAAATATATTTTATTTAGCACATTGTAGAATCCATGCATAAACAATTTTTAATGATTAAAGCAAGTTCCACCAAGACATTTAGGTTCACAACCTACTTGTAATATCTTTTTCTATTCAAATTTAGAGGAATGTTTCAGACCAACAAGCTTCATATCAACCCTAGAGTAATATTGAGGAAAATAAAATGGCTCTAGTATATGAATGGACCACTGAGATAAGGATGCATGATTCTCGAAGGAACTACAATCATTTTGTAGACTAATTTTTGGCTCCATTGCATCAAGAAATTACAAATAATCCAATGCCTAGATTGCCTATGTCATGTAGAAACTGCATTCAACTAGGAAAAGAAATATAATTGGCTGATTGGTACTTAATGAAAGAATATACTGTGCTAAGATTTTATGGATCGGGAGTACATCCATACAAACTTCCAATACATGTGACAAAAGGGTTTTTTCATTGGAATATGTAAGGCAGATGCAAAGTGCTGATGAACTACACTTTCTTAGTTAGCAAAAGAAGACCTTATTTCCTTCTTTACCTTTTTCATGTGGAGGGTTCACATTCGAGAGAAAAACATTTAGTGTGGCACATAATCTTTTGATTTTTTTGATTTTGATGCTATCTGTCACCGGCGATATGATCCATGCGACATCATTAAATTAATGATTGTGACCAATAAGAATGCTGCAAATAGAATTCAACATCAAAGTAAACCCTTGCTTGAAAACTTGAGAAATAAGGATTATTGGGATGAGGTCAAAATAGCAATGGAGAAAAGTGCTGCTGAGAATGGTATTTCTTTTGAACAATTGTCAGTAGAAATTATGGCATTGCACCAAAATACAACTAGGACATACAACAATTTTTATGAAAAAAGTGATAAACCATCTAGTAGAGTAAAAATTCCAGGTTCTCTAGAGAAGGAAGTTACAGATAAAAGTTGGTCACGATAAAAAATTACTGCCTTTTGGCCTATGAGGAAGGAGCTAGGTGATCCAAGAGCTCTTGTAGAGTATGGAGATAATGAAGAAGATCTTGAGTTTAGCAAATTGTGGAATATAGAGCATCTTGATGAACATGGAAACAAAGAAAGTGATGATGAATCTAATGATGATAGGGAATAAGTAGAACAAATCCATATCAAAGCTAGTTTAAGTGAGGCCACAAAAGAAGCATATACTTTAGGAGCAACCATAGCTGAAAAAATGGGTTATGAAGGTGGTGGTTTGGGGTCCCAAGGACAAGGAATTCCTACAATAATAGATGTACAACATAGAAAAATAGTTGATAAATATGGCCTTGGAGCTAATACAGTACAACAAGGGCATACAAGTACAACTGAAACAATTCAATTTGTTAGAGCTTCTAATCTTTATCCTCATGGTCAGATACAATCACAACTAGGACATGCCCATGGTGGAGAGCTTAGTGCAACTGGCACTGCCTCTAGTGGTGATGGTATGGGTAGTAGTACTAGTAGTGGTCAACATGTGCTACAACAAAAAAATTCACATAAGAGGAAAACAATACAAGATACCACAAAAACACCAAGTGATCAAGGCATATAGAAGAGGCAAAGGATTTTGACAAGTCCAAGTCACACTATTAGTGGATCCACCACAAAGGAGTTATTTCCAGGCACTCCCCCACTGCCAATTAGTGTGGCTGTAACATCATTAGAAACTTGAAGTACTCCTATTCCTTCACCATTCAAGCATTCCATTGTTCCTGCCTCCCTAGGTTATGATTTCATTTAAGAGTTTAATAACAAATCAGACTTTTATAAAAAAGAAAAGAAGCAACTAATGGAGAGTGCATTTGCTATTAATTCAGAGCCTACAAAAACCATGGTATTACCCGCATTTGACACAAATAAAGAAATCATGGAGTACACAATTGTTGTTCCCACAGTTTAAAACAAACCAACAAATCAGATGGATCGATCTGAATACCATGTGACCAATTTTCAATTGGATTTTTCTGGACTTAAAAATACTGACAAAATTAATGTATCAAAGAAGAACAATGAATTGGTGTACACATCATTTCTAAAGCAAGATAGAGAGAATAAAAGGTTGCAGACCCAAATAGAAAAGTTACAAGCAAACTTTGCAAATGAGAAAGCCAAGAGAAATCAATAGATAACAAGAGCAATGAATTAGCAAAAAGAATAAAAAAATCTGCCTCTACATCAACAAGCAAAGAGGATAAACCAAATGAGAGAGAAGTGAATAACCTGAAGCGAAGGCTATATGAGAGCAATAAGAAATATGATGAGGAAAACTCCACTTTAGAAAAATTAAAACTAAGCATTGCGAATGGAAATACACAGTGGGAACAAAAATTGGAGAAATAGAGAAAAACAAATGAAAGATAGGAGGCAGAGCTGATGGAAGCAAAATAATAAATTAACTCTTGTCAAAATAAGTTATCTACATTTTGTAGAAATACAATGAGGCATATGAAACAAAAGATCTGGGATGAAATAATGTAGAGGTTTGATCATTTGTGTGACATGTTTCAATTGATTGATGCTATCAGACAACATTATAAGAAGCTCACCAAATATTTAGTGGACAACAAAAATGTGTTGGAATTAGAGAAATCTACAAATCAAGTTCTACAAACAGTCTTCAAAGCCAATGACAATGATTTGAAATCAAAATGGATTACTAATCGGATTGCTACCTCAATGAAGTTGTCATCTATCATTGAAAAGTGTTTGAGAATGCGTGGAACAAAGGAATATTTGCATTTGGTTGCATACAAGATGAAGGTGGTGGATGAAAAGGTAAGGAACTTCATAGAGCTTGGTTTTCTAGAGGCTTTTGACACAAATGATTGATTCATTGAAAAGGATGATTTTAGAAAGAAGATGGAGGGTGCAAGGAAGATTGATTTGGACCAGTTTCCTCAGAACCTAGATGTGGTGAACTATTTGGATTCCATCAGAACACTGATAACCTTGAATGCAAAATTGACTGAAGAATTCAAGACAGGTTCCACTTCCAATTACAATCATGAAATGTTAACAAAACTTCAAGTCAAACAACATCAGTTAGAACAAATGGCAATTCCACCACCTGAAGAGTGGAAGTTGCTAGAAAAGGTGATACAGTGACTTGATTTTTGAATCATTGATAATATGAGTTTCCAAGTTCCAACTCAGCTCTGTGCAGAGTTGTCTTTGGGCATTGGCAAGATTTTGCATTGCTAATGTCTCTATGTACTTCATGTGAAAATCAATAAAAAAACTCAAATTCAAACTTCAGTAATGTGATGATGTTCAATTATTTGTATTATTTATTTTATCATTTGAAGAAAAATTCTGTGGTTTCAAATACTAGATACACATTAAATGATTGCTGATTTTAATTGTTGTATATGCTACTAATACTATTGTTAAAATGTTATTAAGCATTGAGTTGAGTGATGAATCACTGATTACATGTTCAAGTTTTACTTTTAACACAATTAAAATATGAACTATAAGGTGACGAACTATTAGCTCATTATATTTACTTCTTGGTAGAGCTTCCAAGTTATGGATGTTGAATTGTTAGCTCATTATATTTAGTTCTTGGTAGAGCTTCTAAGTTATGGATGTTGAACTGTTAGCTTCTATTCTGTTGGGACTAAAACTCTTGCTTAGTATCCACCAACTTACACCTCACCCACATCCCACATACTACAAAAAAATCTACATTTGATTTTATGATTAGCACAAATTGTAGAGATCTGTGTGACCAGATCCATTTTGTGGCCCACATTACCACTTGATCATATCCATAAATAAATCTAAAACCCCATGGTCACAACCCCTATTCCTGAAGAATTCAATGTACTGAAAAATTAAATGTACTTCCACACACTGAATTTGAATAACATAAACAACCACTTTGGAGACAACCAAATAAGTTAATAACATATAAGCATATGAATTCACAACAGTTGAACAATCGAAAGAAAATCAGTAATTATGCGTAACCTTCCCCATTGTATCGATCTTCAAATGATATGCATTATAACACTAGTTTATGATATGAGATGGATGGGATAATTGGTGCAATCTATCTTCTTACTATTTTCTACTCTAAAGTCTAATTAAAAATGATGTGATGATCTCCTATTTGGGTCTTGATCTCTCTTATATATGAGAGGCAACAAGCTACAAACCCGTTACAAAAAGTCATGACGTTTGATAACTAAACATAACTCAAATAAAACAATGTCGTAGGTGAATTCATCGATCCGTTAATCTCCAAGCAGAAGCTCATGAACACCTAAGATCTGTTCAAAGCTTCTACTCCATGATAGGGCGCTCATCACGTTGTCGACTAGCATTCTTACTCTGACAGTTGTCCCGTTGCATCCGACACATCTACAATTTGGCTAATAAACAAATTGATTGTAGAGAGGTGATGGATGTACTCCTTTTCAACATAGGTTTCCATGTTAGAGATCGCCTCTTTCATATCATATTCCACATACATTATTTTTTCAAGCTACTTATGAGTGTTTTGTAAAACCATATCCTCGTCATTGATTTCTTGCAACACAACAGTTAGAAGCCCAACAAGCTCTTCCTTCCAATCATCATAGTCTCGCGGATTTCTAAAGTCATTATGAAGTATCGGAACTAAATCAAAGCAGTTAAAATCTTCCCTAATCCTGTTATGATATCCATTATGTGAATCTACCAACTTGTTATATGTCAACAATATTTGTCCTTTCATGATTTTTTTAATCTAGGAGCTCCTTTCTTTTCTCGATCATTCTCCCCTACAATCATTCATTCTCCACCGATGCAATGTGTGTCTGTTTGAATAGTTTCCAATATTCATCAACACACTTCATCATTTTGTTGAATATTTCTTTGATCATTTTAGATACAATGTTATATTTGATGGTTTTCACTTCTTTATCTAATTCTTTGCATTTCCCCTAGGATTTCAGATGGCAATTCTTCCAATAGGCTGCATTAGCCAATGCATCAAGCACTCTCTTATCATTTTTAAGACATGAGGAGTACAAATCTGATGTGGAGGAGGAAGATGTTATTTCTCTCTAATTTGCTAGCTCCTTCTTTAGTTTGTCATTTTCCTTAATCAGTTTTTCGATCTGTGCTTTGGTAAATTTTGCCACATTTATGTTCAATTCTGCTATCTCCATAGGGTTGGTATCCCCTACTCGTTGAACCAAGAGATTTCCAAAAAATTGGTTTGGATTAATAATTATAGCAGGTCTTTTATCATGGGGATACGATGACCAAATAAGCAAGGTGGCTTCATCTAGGTTGTACCTAGATCCTGAATACATTTTTTCACTTGCTTCTTCTGTTAAGTTCATTGTATTATCCTCTTTTTCTTGAAGCTATCAAATACAATTGAAGAGATAATATCCCACCCTAGCAGGAGCAACACTCCAGCTTCTTGAAGTAATTCCCTTCCTCTTCAGGAGTGATGGAATCCATTTCCTTATCTACCTCCCTTTTCAATTCCTCCAGAGTGGTTGCCTCTTGTTCATGAGTGATATCCTGTATCTTTTGTCTCATTTTTCTACCTTTATATTCATAAATAAATGATTTAAATTCAAAAGAGTTAATAAAATCACAATCATAAATAAAATCTTGTCCAACCTTGACCCTCACATCATCAAATAGTTCATTTGATGGTTCAAATCTTATAATATTCTTCTCTTGAGGGGGCTCATACTGTGCAATCACAAGAGCACTTATTTTTTTGACCTGCTCACCCTCTTCATCACTCTCCTCTTCTTCACTTATATCAATATCTACAAAAAAGCATACCTCAGAAGAGACTGTGAAGGTATGTAATCTAAGGGCTCTATGTCTTCAACTTGTACTCCTAAATAGGTTGCATGAGGTGCATCAAAAACAACTGGGGGCACATCCTTTACCAGTTCATTGACATGAGCGATGAGTTGCTCAATTCTTGTTAAAGGATCTTGTATCTCACCAAATGCCTTTGAATAAGATGGGGCATTTTTTCTCTTCCATTCCTCTGCAAGAATAATATTGTTATATGCATCCATTCTTTCCTTGGTGGAAGCCTCATCATGGTTTCTTATCACATCTTCGACTGAGAACAAATGTTCATACCCTGATAGCCCCTACGATAATCTTGCCTTGTGAATAAACCCTTCTGCATCAAATAGTTTCCTTACATCACCTAGAGGTAGGTTGTACTATGCTAATTTACCATCAATTTTTTCATATCCTTCATTGGCAACCACTGTAAAGTCTCCAAAACATAAGGTGCCCAACATAATTGATTGTTTTCTATGTACTTTGAAGTGTTTGGCATCAGATTTTGCCAATTTCCTCATAATTTCTAAATAAGCAATTCAGTCAAAACTACTTGTGGCATCAAGTGTCGAGCTCCTTCGAACCCATAAACCCTTATCACTGTATAATTAGAGAAAGCATACCGATCTCCCTAGTTATGATTCATTTTATTTCTTGGGTCATTTTCCTTTGGTCTTAGAAATATTTTTACTTTTGGGGATAAGTTATAATTGCATGGATATCCCAACAACTTCATCAATGGTTTTACAAAAAAATATTCAAAATAAAGGTAATGAGACCTACCAAATTGGTTGTCCCACAATGAAGTCCACATTTGTATAGGTTTAAAATCTCCATTTTCATGTGTATCTTTTATCCTTAATTCTTCACTCTAGACCCCTCTGACTTGTCCTTCATACAAAAAAAAATGCATAAGCAAAGAATAGTGTTCAAAATTAATATCATCACTATTATTTTTAATCTTTTCAAGCCCTCAATTTAGGGTGTTGGCCAAGTAGCTAGAATAATAAAATGGACTGACATCCCTGCTTTGTATGTATGCGACTAAGACCATTGGGACAATCAACATTAGAGGCGAAACCTCTACTCCCAAAACCTGACCAGCTAAATAATAAGTGTATCGAAAATACTATTCGAACAAATCTTCATGGAAAGGAGGGTTTTCACTGCTAGAGAACCTCCTGAGTTGGCCTCCTTCATCCTTGGGCCTATGCAAAGGTAATTTCCATCTCTTATAGCTAGTATCCATGTGGAGATACTATGTCAAGAGGTCTTTGACCATGAATAATAAATTCAGTGAACATTCTAATTGAAATACATTAGAAATGAGATCCCTAGAAATAATAAGCATGTCACCCCTGCCATGTGACTGAATAGTTCTTTTCTTGGGGTCATATCTGATAGCAAGAGATTTAATTAGCTCTCTATTCAAAAAACACATTGGGCACCACAATTATTCCTAGGTTCAACCTCCATGGATTACAGACTGGTTGAAACCTAAATTGTTTTCTGTAATGGTACATGAAGAGCTCGTACCCTCATTGTGGTGTCCAAATATCTCTTAAGCCCTTATTTTTGTCCCATAGTCAATCCATTGAAGGATTCATTTGAGCACTCCTCTTGGGTCTCGGCCCTGACCCAGGGCATTGATATATCAAGTCTTCATTTAAGAGTCTCTTAGGCTTTTTAATGTCCAGTTGATCCAAAGTCTCAGTCTTTTTGGTTTCCTATTTTTTAGCTTTGGGTTTGTCTATACTCTCTTTCACTATTTAAATCTTAAGCTTTTGAAGAAAATAGCTTCTCAACTGGGTCTGAAGTACTTACTTGAGTCTCGACAAGTTGCCTCCACTGGTCTTTGCTGTGTAAGAACTCCAAGTTTTTCCTTTCTGCTTTTTCCCTAAGCAAAATCTTCCAGGATTTTGTAACAACTATGCTATCAACTTGTGATATAATTCACTTCAATACTGGTTCATAAATGCACCATTCGTGGACCGTCTTTTAGTCTTGTCATCGCAGAAGAACATTTATTTCAAATATCTCAAAGTCAACAATGCCTCGGGATGTCACATCAATCTTTCACTGATAGCCACCCTCTCCACTAATGGACACCTTTCCTTCGTTATGTTGTTGGGATGCCAAATAATGTTTCCCGATGCACCCTAGTTAGCCTAATATACTTTATGCATTTGATAATTCATGGTTATTTTGGGCCATCAGGGGAGTGCAATCATTAATTCCATTAATGTTTATGTGTTACAGTGATGTGCTTACTTTTGTTGACTCTATCAGTATATCGGGGAGAGCACCTTAGGAGTCAACCCGATAGAGTATTGTTACACTGATACTAGGTTGTAAGCTATTTTCATTAGGCCATCGACGAGGCTGTGATGGGGGTTCCACCGATGAAGCATTGTTAGGCCGATGGTATTGAATTTCGTTAGGAATGGGGGAAGGACTACGAGATTTCAAATTTGTTTATGGATGCAATGTAGGTTGTAATATGGATCTTGTCACACAAATTTCTATAATTTGCATTGTTCATAAAATAAAAGTGTGGTATATTTTTGTGATTATTGATATGTGGAAGATAAGTGGGGTGGATGCTAGTTTCTTTGTAAAGAAGAATTAAAATTCCTTTTAAGAGATCAAATTTAATATCACAATTTCATGGATGATGGAATACAATATAAAATATCATCAACTATAGTTTGGAATATGATTCATGCAATGCAATATAAAATAAGATATCAAGAAGTGCAATGATTCACAATTTCAATGTTCATTGAATAAAATATAAAATATCATCAACTAAAGTTTGGAATTTGGAACAATGGAAACTGATTCATGAAGTGTAGTAAAAATACCTAAAACCTGCTGATTCTCTTCCATTTCCCAAATGGAGTCAGGGTCCTCAAACTAATGCTCATCTTGAGATAAAGTAAAAGAGTCATCTTGATTCCGAGTCTACTCTTCATTTTCTTCTGCTTGTGTCTCAAATTCAACATTCATTGTGTGATTTGTGTCATATTCAATGTCATTGTCATCTGTCCCAGTCCCACTGCCACTTGCAGTGCCACCAGTACTAGTGTTTGGAATTGGAGTGTATGTGTAGCACAACCTGGTCCCTCTTCTTTCACATGCGGACCTCCAGATTGCGAGTGCCCTTTGAAAAGGAAATATTTTGACATTATACATAGTTCCTTTCATCCTCAAGCAATTTTCCAAATTCTTGTCCAGTTTGTTTCTTAACTTTGATTTCAAAAACCCCAATGTATTGAAAACTCTCTCATCCTCCACCAACCCCAATATCATTGTTTGACATAAATCAACAAGTTTGAAATATTCTGATATCAAACCACACAATATTTCACTTTGACCTAAGCTTGTCCAAACATTTTTTATTGATCTCGGTTCAAAGGCCTTCTCCTTGCCCATGGATTTATACTGGCCCTTCATAGTTGTTGCAAAACTCCTACATTGTTGTCTAAGCTTATTTTCATTTAAAATTCCTTCTATTGTTTGTTCCTTGTATGCTACTTTTTTCAAAAATTGTTCGATCAAGATTTTTACTTGATCATGAAAATATTTTGGGTTATCTTGGTTTACCCAAAATTGAGGATACACAATACCCATGGCTTCAAGTATTTCATGTCAAGGGAATCTTTCACGAATCTCTGAGGAAAGAGATTTTTCAATTTCCTTCAAATTATCACTAACAGATTTAACAATGCCATTAAAATCTTCCTCATTAACAACTACTCTACTAGAGCACCTGGCTATCTTACAATGGTACATTGGTATCTCATATCCACATACACAGATACATAAGTGCTCGCTTGCATTAAACTATAAATAATTATTAGGATTATTCAAATCAATAATTTTTTGCCACATGAAATAATTTTCACCTTCTTGTGTTATATCTAGATATAGATGATCGAGGGCCAAGCATGAAACTTTACATAGATTGGCATATTCATAAATATACACAGTTCTATCTTGGGATTTCTTCATAAGATTGTTCATCACATCCATCATGGGGAGAAGACTAGCTAAAGTCAAGAGTGTCTCTATATCACTTAACCTTTATAAGAGGTCAAGAGCTTTGTCTATTGTGCTGCGATGCTCATACATCACTCCAATCAAGGATTGATATTTTGAAAGAACTCGTTGCGTTGGTCCATGCAGGGAGAACCATCTAGTATCGACATCCTTGAGAAGCTTTTTTCCCGGTGTTATTCCATCAACAAAATGTTGAAATTCTTGGAAAAATTTGGGACTTCGGCAGAAGTATGCGTGGATCTCGTGAACTAGATTTTTAACTTTTGATACTGTGGGAAACTTGCTTACAATTTTGAATGCTAAATTCATTCTGTGGGCCATACAGTGAATGCCAAGCATGTATGGTGCACAATTAGTTTGTAACTTTGTGCAAAAACCACTCCTTTGACCTTGCATCACTGCAGCTCCATTAGCTCCTACACACACCAAATTTTTGGAAATTATCAACTCATCCATACCTGCAATTTCATTCAAATATTTCTTGACTAGTTCAAATAGATTTTGCGATGTTGAACTGTCCTTCATTTTATGAACACAAAGAAGATGAGCTTGGTGAACATGTTGTTCTGTAGTATATGAATGCATATAGACCCAAGAAGTATTGTCTACCAAAGTAACTTCATCTAAAGATAATGCAATGAAATTTGACTCTTTTACTTTCTCCTTTAAATCTTCCTTTTCCACTGTAGCAAGATAATTTGTCCATTCCCATCCAGCGTTTACTAACCAATGTGAGAAGGGAACATGAGGAACACTCAAAAAAGATAATAAACTAGAATATTCTAGGTAGTCTGTCATAGGATGCCCTCTGGACAAAATATGAAAAATAACACTCATCTGAAATTTTTTTGACAGATTTGCTGCTACCATTGCTTTTCCAAAATGAGCCTCAAGTGTACCTTGAAATTCATCAAGCTTCAATATTCTATGGTTATGATCTTCATATTTGATGGCATACTTAACATGAAGACATTCTTCCTTTGATTTCCATCATATGACTGTTTGCTCCTTTCCATCTATGATTTGTTTTTCGTAAACTTTACCGATATTCTTTTCTATAGTGTCAAGCTTTAGCTGCAATGTCTTGGCTCTTCCACATTTCCAACTACAAATTGTACACTTGCTTAGTGTTGCTTTTTCAATATCATTTTCATTTACCACCCCCACTGGTACAATGAATGGGTACTTTGACAACCAATCAAGTTGAAAATTCCTTGTCATTTCCCACTTGCGCCTCAATTTTGATTTGCCTTTTCTTTTCTTGCTACCAAAATCATCCTCATCCAAGTCAATTATCTCATTCTAGCTAACTAGGGTATCCCTCAGAACATATTATGTGGTATTGCCATTCTCATTTGATACATTTTTATTTAACTCAATGACAATCTCACCTTGACCTTCCTGTGGTGGCGAGGTATTGTGAATGCCTTCTTCATTAATATTTGGTGGAAGAGTTGATGTAGCTCCATCTTGATCTAATGGATCAAAAGCTTTTCCAATTCCAAAGTAAGACTATATGGTACCTCTATGTTTTGGGAATTTTGATGGCCTCCCAGTCTCTTCGTTACCCTGAGGAGTCTTATCCTTGCTGCTCGACATATTGATCTCTCACTTCGAATAAAAGCTGGAAAAAATGTCTTCTTGTTTAAGAAGGACAAACCAACAGAGAATATAGATCCCATTCCATACTCAAAATCATCTTTAAGACTGAAGCAAGAATGGAAAAGAGTTAAAGAAATCTTATTATTATAACTAATAATAGTATGAAGAAATGATCACTCACCTTTAAGTGTACGTTTTCAGCTTTCGCTGACTTCTAAATCGAGAAGTAGAACCTCAGAACCGAACAAAATGTTTAAGAACAAATGATAGTTTCAATTTTATTTATATCAATCCATATTTGGTGAATTCCAAGAGATTTTTAAATGGTATGTTAAAAATTTGGTGAATCCCACATGCTTATACAATGATACTTTATAATTTTCAAGGCGAAATGTGTCCTCAAATGTAATTATTTTTAAATGTTATTGGCGAAATAGGTCCTCATAAGAAACTATTTATAAATTTTAATTGGTGAAATGGGTCTTCACAAGCAACTATTTGAAAATTTTAATTGGTGAAATGGGTCCTCATATAATGTTGTTTTAATAGCATTGGAGAATATGTAGTTATTTTATTACATGCTCCTGGGATTCTAGGTGAAAATATTAATCGGTCCATTGGAAACATGTAGTCTGTTATGGGAATTTATTTCATAAACATGCCTCATAAAAAAACCGTTGGTGAATGGACATGCATTGGACCGATAGTTCATAAAATACAAGCAATTTGGACACCCTATTAGGTACGATTAATTCACCAATTTTGACTTGCCCGATTCCTAGAATTCGCCAATTGGTGAAGATTCACCACTATAGTTTTCCCTGATCACTATAGACCAACTCAAGGGGTGTGGTTGCACATGTAGCTTGACCCTTAGGAAAATGATCTTGATGTTTCTTGCCAAGAACATAACCTTGACAAACACCATTCATGCAAGAGATCTTTGGAAGACCCACCACTACATTATGTTCTTGCATCTATTGAAGATATCTATAGTTCCAGTACCCAAATCTTTCATACCAAAATTTTCTCATTGAATCAACATGAGAAACAAAACATGAACCCGATGAAGACAAAGCCATAAAACCTATACAAATGGTTCTCATGATCACTTATCCCTATAGCAAAAACCTTCTCAAGATCCTACAAGTGTCTAATAGTCACATTCCGTGGAGTAAACTCAACTGACTTCCCATCTCCAGAATGAAAAATCTGATATATGGAAAGTAGATTCACTGAAATATCAAGAACAAGAAGAACATCCTCAATGCAACCATCTAGCATTTGAATGGAGCCTGTCCCCAAAACTGGAATCTATGAATAGTTACCAGCTACAATCTAAGAAGTAGAAGTATGAACAATGGAATCAAGAAGATCACATGAATTGGTCATGTGATGTTAAGCACCTGAATCTAGAATCCATCTGTCTAAATATAAAAAAATGGCCTGTGTTGAAAGAGCTTTCCATTTTACCATGGAAGATGGCATATACACTGAAATCTTGTGTTTCTTCATAGATTCCTCCAAGGCTTCTAATCTCTTAAAACAATGAGCTGCATCATGCCCAATTTTTCCACAAAATGAACAAGAATCTCCTTTCTTTTTCTTGGACTTGGAAGAAGAATCTCTAGAGGTAGAAGAAGAAGGAGATGGAGTGGACTTTTGATTGTTCTTCAGCTTCGGTTTGGAGGGATTCTCACTACCTGAAAATGATTCTGTCTTGGGCTTCTTCTTATTCTTTCCTTTACCCTTGGATGATTGAGTCATTAGAGCATGACTCTTATAACTAGGTGTGCATCCAATTGAATCAACTTGGCCTCCTCCCTAGTAAGATGCTCACAAAACAACTCAAATGAAGGAATTTTATAATCTTTCCCCATGGCATCCATAGTTGAATAGAAAGTAGAAGAGAACATATGATAAGGGCCTCTTAACTTAGAAAAAAACAAGAAGATACATTCATGACTAGATTTATCATGCCCACACCCTTTTAACTATGACAAAATTAACTTGAATTGTGCAAGGAAATCTTGAATTGAAGGAAATGCATATGAAGAAAGTGATTGAACATCCACTTGAAGCTGCAAGACTCTGAACTGATTGGTTTTACCATACAATTCTTCAAATTTATCCCAAACATTCTTAGGTGTTTTACTCTCCAAAATATGAAACAACAAGTTATTAGATACATGTAAGCCAATGAGCCCTTTTGCTTCATCCATTTTACATCTATGGAAAATTTTTTCATAGTCCCTTGTGAAATTAGGTTTTATTGCATCTAACATTGGCCACAGACCCTTAGATTGTAACAGTTGAGTTATTTTAAGCTTCCATGTATGATAATTGTGTGGAGTGAGTACTTCAATTTGCCTTAGATCCACCATGAACACCAAAAGAAAGAAGATGAAGTGGTACTTAAATTGTGCCTTTCACCCCCTAGAATGTATTAAAACTTAATTGACAACCCCCACAACAAATTACAATGAAGAAATTTTGCAATTTGTACAAGTGACAAGCTCAAATCAACCGTTTATAACACATGGTGATTTTTACAATTTTTAGAAAAAAGATCTTGCCAAAATTAAAAAATAAGGTTACAAACAGATTCCTTGCAATTTTCTAAGCAATTTCAAAAATTTCTTTGCCAAAATTCGACTTCATATGCAAAATTTATGCCGATAACAAGTAATAAATGCACCTGTACCTTTAGGTTGGAAAAACTAGCAAAAAATATCAAAATTTAGAAAAATCACCTGCACCACTATGAATTTCGTCAAACCAGCTTTCCGACGATATCTCGGTTTTGAAAATCCGACGCCCTGGCAAAAAATTATGCAAAAAAAAAAGGCCTAGAAAAGGCACTTTGAATGCTAACTGGGGGAAAAAATAAGCACCTTCAACTTTAGCTCCTTGTCGCTCATGTGACCCTGCACTAGACTAAGGAAAACAATCGACGGTTACACTTAACCGCTAGCGGTCTGGGAGGTTGGTCACATGGATGCAGTTAAGTCTGTGATTGCCATCGATTTCTCCTGACGATTTGAAGGTTCTAGTGGTCAAAGCTGGCATTTAATGTTCATTCAAGTGGCTTGTCTGGTGGTGATGGTAGTGGTTTTTGAGAAACCGTTGGCAGCTATAATAAAGCCGCGGTTTGTGTAACATCAGACTATAAAGTTTGCGGGCTGCAACTTACCCAAAGCGCTCAAAGAAATAAAGCGCACAATGCTTTTTTTATATATATATATATTTTTGAAAATTTTAAAACAAAGACCGCTGAAAAAAAGCCAATGAATTTTTTAATTTTGACAAATGACGTACCTTCGACCTGGGGGATTGTACGACCTCTCGAGTAATTTTTTTTCCCCAAAATCAAAATTTTCAAAATATAGGCAAATTATATATCAAAATTCTTGCAATTGACCACCCAGATGCAATGACAAGGTTATTTTTTTTCGAAAAATGCTCCTGTAAAAAAGCTATTCACCAGATCTAAGCTCCAAACCCTTGTTTTCCAAAGTTGCAAATGGTGACCAAATTGAGTGAAACAAAAGCCAAATCAGACTTTCTTGAGCCTCCTAGATGCAATGGGATAACTAAAAAAATTGCCACTATAGCCAAAAGTGCTGTAATCACTAGATCTCACCAAAATGCATACATGCAATATAGGATTAAAAAATCTTTGCAAACCCTTTCTAATTCTCAAGATCATATTGAAATACAAGAGAAGAGCATACATGGAATTTGCAAGATTATAAAAGAAACTCAAATCAAAATAGAACTTGATGGTAGAAACTCTCTAATAAAAAAATGGAAAGGACTTACAAGATTCAAAGCTTTGATACCATTTTGAAGTGAGCAACCAAGATCTTCAATCTACAACACCAAATAACCTCCACAAGAGATAGAGAGAATCAATAATGGAAGATGCTATTCCACCAAACAAGAATTGAAATATGATATGCAATACAATACAATGTTGTACAATATAAAATAGTCTAGAGATTCCTTGCTTATAAAGGCAAGGATGAGAGATAGGATAAGACAAGATCATGACAAGTGTCTTAATCTTATCACATGAGACAACTAACTCATAACTACCTAGGATGATGTGAAGTATAGATATGACAACTATGACTTGTTTAGATAGGATAACTAAGACTTCTATAAAATGCTTATATCCTAAGTAAACTTAACATGTGAACTAAGTCCCCTAAGTCCCTAATAAAGAATTAACTAGGTACAAGACTTATTCACACCAACACCAAACTCCTTGCATTTCTCAATATTACACTTTTTGTCAATAGTGTTGAAATCCATAAAGAGAGGTTCATCATTTAAATCATTCTCCTCATCTTCAAAGGAGTCACTGCTTTCTTTGGAATAAAGACCCTTTTTAACCTTATCTCTTTTATTGCCATCATCTGATTCTTTATAAGGGAATTTAGATGCAAAATGACCTATATTATTCCACAATTGAAACACTTGAATGGTAACTTACCTTTGTACTTTCTAGTTCCTTTCTTCAATCTTCTCACAAAGTTTGCTTCAACCTCATCAAGGTCATCATTTTGATCAACAACTTCATCTTCAATATTTTTGTTAGCTTTGAATGTAGCTTCATTCTTTGGAACATCTTTATCAAATTCTCTCATCTCAAAGGCAATAAGTGTACCAAACATTTCATCAATTGAATACTGATCCAAGTCTTTAGAGTCTTCAATGGTAGACACTTTATGACTATATGATTTTGGGAGAGATCTCAAAATCTTCTTCACTATTTCACTTTCCTTTACCTCTCCACCAAGACTAGAGATGCCAGAGACAACTTCTTGTACCTGGAGCATATAGCTTGCAATGTATTCATCCTATGCCATCCTTAGTCTCAATTTACTCTTAAATATTTGCATCTTGTCTTGCTTCACTTTAGCATCTCCTTTGTAGATGCTGCTAAGATTTTCCCTAGCATATTTGGTATAATTATAATTCATCACTTTTAATAGTTCAAAATCAACTAATCCACACAAAATAACATTCATATCTTTGGCATTGCATTCATACAATCTAATTTCAGTCGGATCTATAAGAGGAGTGGTAGGAGTGATATAACCACTTTTGAGTGATTTCCACACACCAAACCCAAGAGATTTTAGGTGTCCTTCCATTCTCATTTTCTAGGAGTAATTAGTCCCATCAAACCTAGAACCCTTGTATGAACCATCATGTGTCATACTAGATATTTTCCTCAAGCTGTTAAGCTTCTACAAAAAAAATTGGCTCTAATACCAATTGTTAAACACACCCTGAGACTAAGAGGGGGGGTGAATTAGTCTTAACAAAAATTTAACCCTTCCAAAACTTAACTCTTCTAGCACAATCCGACCTTCTTTATCAAATAAAAAATTTAAAACATAACAGTAACAAAGAATGATATAGTAGTTTGAATCCTTAATATCTTCAACAAACTTTAAGCAATGCAAGATATAGAAATTCTACTTCGAACCAAATCATGAGCAGTGAGAAAGAAACATAGGACACACACATGCACAAGAAGAACACCAAATTTACATGGAAAACCCAATGAGGAAAAAACTATGATGAGAGTTAACTCACAATATAAAGGCTCACTAACTTAGAGAAAGATACAAAAAGACTTGTAGGAATGAAGCCAACACAACTTCAGGAGCAAGATACAAAGGACATGATGAGAATCACTATCTTAGAGAAAGATACAAAGATTTAGATAAAGATTACAATGCTTGTCAAAATAACACTCTACTGACTGAGGCGTTATAGCATAATTGATCTTTCCTTTCACAAACTTAGCACTATCATTGCTAGATATTCAATACAATTCGTACATACACTTCTTCACACTTGTACACTACTCCATATTATTGCATCTGAAATGATCTTGCATTTATATCCACCACAACCCTTCAAAACTTCAATTAGGTTGACCAGGAAAAGGATTAACAATGAAATCAATTAGCCGACCACCAAAACATAATGCAATCCTATCTAGAAGATAAAGAGGACCACAAAACTCAACACTTCTTTCAATGTGATCCAAAACAATTTACATATAGGCACACATCAACCTAAGTCAACATCAAGGAAACATGTGGATGAAATGTTGAAGCACATAACCAGTTGGACCATAAAGATACTTCTTATTGAATTAACTTGATGCGGTCCCAAGAAGGATAGGTTAGGACCAAAATCTATCATAACACTTCTTCCATTACTAGTGTAGCCCCCCAAGTACACGACACAAACAAAGGAACTAGCCCTGTCAGCCAAATATCTACAAATATCCCAGAAAGCCAACTCAAGACACAATACAACACCAAATGGCCAATTAGTAGTGTGAAAATCACATGGGGATGTTACTTGAACATCCAAAAATAATTTCATACACTTCTTCCATACTGTCATGCCATCAACAACCACCACAGATCAAATAGGTATATAACACTTCATTCAGAAATCACAAAATACATAGCTAGATGATATAGCATTAGTAGAACAACTTGTGGATCACTTCAACACATAATATTGGAATTGAGAAATTGAACAAACATTGAGAGAACATTTACCAAGTTGTAGGAGAAAATACATCAATGTAAAGAAATGCAGAGCATTTCCTGGACCAGTTTAGACAACCAACAACACTTCCAACTTTTTCAATTCACAAAGATTTCCTTGACAACACAGGTGACTTGAAAAGATAGGAGTGCAACATCCATAGAATACTGACATTGAATACCAAATTACAAGACCAAATCATCAACATCAGAGGAATGCAGAGCATTCTCCCTAAAAGACTTCAATGCAACTTCTTGAACCAAAAACACTTAAGCAAATTGCAGAGGCCAAAATTTCCTTTCAGCAACACATACTTCATTAGGAACATCGGGAGATGGTATACAACATATTGTATACCTTAAAAAACATCTCTCCACTATCATTCATGCTTCTAATCCTCATCTGAATATATCATTATGAAATCAACTTTGCTGATAGTAATAATGGATTATATGAACTTGACTAACTCTTCTTTGATAAGGCATGACATCCAATCATGAACTTCAAAAATTCCTCTTTGAGAAGGCATGATATCCAACCATGAACTTCGACAATTCTTCTTTAATAAGACATGACATTCAACTATGAACTTCAAAAATTCTTCTTTGATAAGGCATGTAATCAAACCATGAACTTCAACAATCCTTCTAAAGCATGACATCCAGCCATAAAATTTATCACCAATGTTAGCCCAAACTGAATATAACAATGGCAACCAATAGCAAGGACTAAAAAATAACTTCTCAAGTGCTAACATCAATGACAACAACTACCAATAATCTCCTCAATGTTGACATCAATGACAACAACTACCAACAAATACATGTATCTCTTGAATTAGTTTTGGATTATTGAGTAGAGGGCATGAACATGGAAATGAGGGACCAAAAGGAGGTCAAAAGTGACAAATTTTATTTTTTTAAATGAGTAAAAATTGATCTTGTATGAGAAATGAAGATAACCAAGTTCAAAATTTGAAAATGTGATAAGAACAAGAGTCATAGTTTTCATAATCTAGTTTTTAAATTATTATTATTTTTTCATATTTTTTTTGGATATTAAGAGAATCAAATAGGGGGATCACACAAAGTTCTCTTATTTTTGAAATCTAACATAGTGTTTGATGTGCTGCCAATAAAATGTTGATTTTTAAAAGTATTTAATAACCACTTTAGTGGAAAATTAGTTAACATCATCTAGTTTATGCTTAGTTTTTTTTGCTATTTTAAAAAAAAATTCTATTTTTAAACTAATTTTTAAAGTGAACACATTTTGAAAAATTAAAAGTTGAGCATGCTTCTCCCATTTTTTTGGAAATGAATCAAAAGTCATTTTTTATTTTTTCATTATGTATAAAATAAATTTTAGAATTTAAACATGTATTTTGTTTCAAATTTGGATGAATGAATACAAAATGACACAAAAATACTATACATAGGTTCTACAAAAAAAGGAAGACACTAGGAAAAAATTGAAGATCAAAACCTTAACATTTTTGTAATGTAGAAAAAAATTACATAGTTAGAAAGGTAAGAGACAACTTGATATTATTATGATAATTTTTAGAGCAACATTGAAAAATGTGTGAAGCTAATGGAGATCATGCTCAAAATTTAGTTGTTTTTCTATATTTTTGAGAAAATACATCTTTGAGTATTGAAATGCAAGTCCAACTCTTTGGGTTTGATGCCCAAGAAAAATACAACTATAAGGGGTGGAATTTTTCAATGCAAGTTATAATGCGAGCACCTTATAACATGCTCACATTATGAAAAAAATAAAAATTAGTCAAAATCACAAGATTTTAAGATTTTAAATTTTTTCATAATACACTCACATTATGGCTTGGTAGCGACTGAGCCATAACACAAGTGTTGTTTAACAAGAGTGCATAATAACATGCTCATGTTATCTACACAAAAAACAAAAAAGTGATCTTGACCACTTTTTTGTCCCTATATTTGTGCACTTACCCTATATGTGCCTCTTCGAGGTAGAAGGAAATTTGAGGGTTTAAACTCTATAAGATAGTGCCAAGTACACTAAACTCATTATTATGAGAACTAGGGTCTACTTTGATATTAGAGTTTCATCCTTGTTTGACTTTGTGTTGCATGAATAAGCATCAAATAGATAGTTGAAAGTTCACCATCTACTTTAGTTAACATAAAGAAAACATATTTTAAAACATTTTTATTTACTTTGGTTTTGTTTGCTCTACCAGTAGATACATAGTCCATTGTTACATATGAAAGTTAAAAATTACTGCGAATCAATGAATGTTAAATCCTGAGAAGACTATGTATATTATTTTCTATTGATTCTATGATGTTGTAAGTTATTGCAATGAATACATCTATCAAGATATTTAAGTAGTTGTATCCTTTGTTGCTTCATTACATTCAATTGCTTAATAAAAGAGATATGATAATCATTTGTATTTAAAATTCAAATGAAACAAATCTTCCAAGAATTATAATACAAATGAATTTAGAGATCCCTCTAGCAATAACAATGAATTTTGAGGTGAATCTAACAACTTTAGAGGAAGAGGTTTAACAACTTTACAGGTGGAAGTAGCAACTTTAGAGGAAGAATAATAGGAAGAGGCATAACTGATGGGGGACATAATATAAAAAGTGTTTATAATACTCTTGAAGATACCATTTTTAATTGCTTTAATACATATGCAAGTGAATGCAATGCATGGAATATTAATTTTGAATATTCTTATCATATTATATATTTAATGATAATTTATTTTTTAATTGAGATCAAAATCATAATAACACAATGATATTGGGAGATAACCAATCTCATGGAATAAAAGGTAAGGGTACTATTGTAGTGGTAACTAAACTTGGCATGGTAAAGCATATCAATGAGGCACTTTTGGTTCCAAAATTCAAAAATATTTTGTTATCTATTGGAAAAATGTTAGAACAAAATTACCAAGTTTTTTTTAATAAATATTAGTGTATAATTAGAGATAAAATAAAAAAGGAATTTAATTATTATAAAGAAGAAATGATAGGTGATAGAATGCTTCCTCTTTGTTTCACCAAAAGAAACCAAGCATTAAGGAGTAGTGAAATGAATAAAATTATAATTTGGTATCAAAGATATAAGCATCTTAGTTTTACTAAAAAGATCAATGGTTGAAGGATGACATCTCTAGGTGAGTGTAGGATCATCATGGGCCAAATAATACCTCCAAGTCAATAATTTTTGTGAAAGATACACTTAAGCAATTTCACATGAAAATTTAAATGAGTTATCTACACAATTTGAAAAATATATAGCAATAAAAGTTGCATAAAATTGAATGTAGTTTTTGGGCTACTATTTTTTTGGAAAAATTAATTCTATTTGGTGACAATTAAAATTTTAATGAAGCACTACTATTTTATTTTTGTAAAGTAGGTCTCATTCCGGCCAACCTAAGTATGAAGAAAAAATATTTTTTTGATTTTTTTTTTAAGTAAATAATTAGTTATAAATTTTTTACTTTGAATTTTTTAACATATTAAAAAATAATTTTAGATAGCCAATCTAACTTGGTAAAAAAATGAAATTCAATATTTTTAAAATTTGTAGCCAATGAAGTGTAGAGTGTGATTCATCTTTCAAATTTGAAAAAGGCAATTTTTTGAAAGTTATGGATGTTTTTCAATTAGTTTTTCCATAAAGATTTAAGACATATTGTATGTAGAAAATGATTAATAATTATCTATTCAATTTATAATAAAAATTATCTTATATTTTTAGAATTGACAATTTCCTAAATAATTTACCCTTTTTGTTTTATCAAATTCACAAAAAAGGTCACCAATGCAAAGGGTGAAGCCACAAAAGAGGATGAAACCTCTAAACATGTTGGAGTAGTGGAAAAATCAAGGCTGACATTCCCCAAGCTAAACCCAATGCATTCCCAAGAAAAAAGGAAGGGAACAATTTTTTCCATGAATAAAAAATATTCATTATGCATGGATATCTTTTATTAATGGATATCCAATATAAAATAATGGATATCCATTACCCAAAAGTATTGAAAAATATTTTGCACTTTAGATAATGGATATTTATTTTAAATAACACATCCATTTTAAATAATGGATATCTATTTTGAATAATGGATATATTTTTTTGTCGGGCCTAATCATGACCCCAAAAATGGACTAGTCTCAAGAAACTTATGATATATATATTTTACAGAAAAAATTATGGCATCTTACACTCATGGACACAAAATTTGATTATATCAGTCATTAGGGTAATAGTTTTTATTTTTATAATAGGTAGTGGTAGTCATCATAAAGAAAAAAGTAGGAAACTTCAATTGGAGAAAATGGAAGCAACGTGGAAAATATATAGAGCAAGGGAAATGATCAAAAGAGAAGGTATGGTGGATAATCATGAAGGTGAAGGTTCTTCTTAACCTTCTAATGAATGCATATTGAAGTTTTTAATGTTGAATATAATGAAATGCTTGATAAAAATGCAATTGGCCATATTATTGAAAATGAAAAGGTTGAACATGAAAGTGAAAATGTTATAAAATATTACGAAACACCTATTGATAAGAGAAATATCATTGAAAAAGAAGAAAAATGTAGTTACATAATTGAATTTTATGGATATGAACTGCATGATATTGAAATTATACTTCATAATCAAATTATTCATTACATTACTGAAATTGATAATACACATGAAACAATAAAATTTAATGTATCTTCAAATTACATAAGAAAAGAGGATATTTTTCAATAAGAAAATGAAATATCACATCCATCTTCTAATGATATTGATAAAATTATAAAGCATCAAAGAACCCTTAAAATGGTTACTTGAAATTGATGAGAACATAATGGAAATACTTGAAAGAAATATGCCATCATAAACCATTTGGTTGTAGGCTTCAAATTTTTTCAATGAATACAAATAAAATATTAACCTAACAATGCCAATTTTTTGTAAAATTACTAAAGATGTACAAAATGATATCTTTCCTAAAGAAGTTAAAGATTTAGGTAAGTAAAATGTTTGATCAGAATAAAATTATTGTTAAAAGTCTTTTTATACATTCAAATCTATTTGAAAGACTAGTAAGGAGAAATATAAAATATATTCTCATAGAATAATAATAACCTCAATAATGAGAACTGAAATAAATAAAAATAGAACCCTAGATCTAAAGTGTAAAACCTAGGATTCAAATTTTGTGTGTGTTGTATCTTTTTCTAATATTTCATTAACATGGAGATCAACAAGATGAATAGATTGACTTTCAACCATGAAGGTGAGCCAATCAGACTTGGATCTACATACTTTTGAGTCTTGGAATAGATTGGAATTAATTTTCCTTGATTAACCTAATTAGACTATGTGCCCTAATATGAAAAATACAAGATTCTGACAATTGAGAGACTATAAAAAATATTTACAAGAAGATCTGTGAAGGGCAGAGTGATGTGTGCTTGTCCTAAAATTTTGGTGTTGGTATGAATATGAGGATAGTGTCACCCAAGGGAATCTAGGTCATTGTATGCCTTTTCTGAAACCATTTTTGTAGTGCTCTGATGTTAGATCTGAGATCCCTATTTTTGCTTGTAGACTTGTTGGATCACTATCAGATGATTCTATAGGTGAGTTTCTATGAGTTGACAAGATGTAGGGATTTGAATGCAATGATGAATAAATGATATCTAGTCTTCCTTCAATCCTCTCCAAACCTGAAATATGCACATTCAAAGAGAGAAGAAATTTTGTGCCATTTAGGGGCTTGCCTTAGTCAAACCCCATGTTAATGTTTTCACTTCCACAATGCCAATGTCAATGATAAAAATGGATAAATGATAGGAAGGAATGATGAATCAACAAAGTGATGCAACTCACCACCCTTCAATGGCTTCCTTGAAGGACTGAAGTCATGCACATCACTTCAAGGTCTTGGGTCTTGTTTGTTTGATTGCTTGAATTTATTGGAGACCTACAACAAGGGTTAGCCTTCACAAATAATGATAATATAAACATGCATAAACTCACATAGGATTTGACATGATGCTTGGATCTTGAATTGTTGCAATAAATCACTGAAATTCTACTCTTGATTGCTCTTGACAATAATTCTTGCTAAATATTTTTTGTTACTCCTTGTTAGATTTAAAATGATTCAATAACTAGGTATTTTTAGGCATTTATTCAATTTCCCACAAATTAGATCCCAATAGCTAACATTTGCAATTTGACTTTCAAATGTTAAAATGCTAACATTGACATATTTAAATTTGGATCTCGACTAAATAGGGGGACTTAGATGCCCAAGGGCGTCCTAGTCCTAGCCCTATTTTCCAAAAAAATAGGGTGTTGGGGTTAAAACATTAAATGAATGTATTTGTTCAATGTTTGTAATTTCTCAGAAAATAGTAAAAATAGGCTATAGAATGCATAATTCGGGAAATCAGGTGCTTAACTAGGCTCAATAATTTAGGGGGGACAAAAAAAGTGTGAAATTGTCAAGGGTGAAAATTGTTGACGCTAGATTTAGCCCCACTTTAGTGAGAGTATGAACTTATGCTCAAAATTATACTAAAGTAGAAGATCTATGTCAAGAGGGATTTGATTGTCCAAATGTTGAAGAGATAGGATGACTAAGGATCTAGGGGGAGTGTACAAGCCCCCAAGATCCAAGATCCCATGGAAATACAACATAAGGAAAAAGGATCACACACATGTATGAAATGAAACAAGACAACATACAAAAACATACATGATGTCAAAATAAAATTCAAAAAGGAGGGTGTGGATAATCACTGGCTAGCGAGTTGTGTTATACTAGGATCCAAACCAGAGGTGTTCATGATTCACACAATATAAAAGTTTGATATTTTTTGGGTGAATCACAAACAAAAGGCACCACAACCTAGTGAAGTTCAATGTTCACTAGGTGAGTCCCCAAGACAAATGAGAGACACACTAGGTCTAGTGAAGTTTGATATTCATTAAGTGTGCACCCATTAACAACCATACCAAGAGTTATATTCCCTAATAACTTTGAGAAGGTGCCATAAAATGATCAAGATGCTATACCAACACAACACTAATTTGAACGCTTGTGAATAAAGTGAAGCAAAAATTCTAATGTCAACACATCACTAAGTCCAACGTGTGTGAACAAAGTGAAGCAAATAATGTCAATGTATGCCCCCACCTTAAATAAATTACTAAACACCATGCTGTGAGTAATTGCTTTAAGGTAGGAAATGATAAATTTCATACAATAAAAATGTCACAAGAGCTTATTTGGAAAGCCCTATGCGAATAATATGTTTCCAAATAAAACTACATCATGATAAGGGGTCGCCCCCAAATATAATGCAATAAACAACATAGAATATGAACACATAAGGGATCCATGAATCTAGGGCCAGTATGTGTCTTTGCTACAGTGATATAGTAGAGCTCGAAACTAACATCATTCCCCAAATATTCATGGAACAAAAAACATATTGGAGGAATGAAACATAGAGAGAAAATAAACAACTTTCAAGGGTCAACATGGAAGAGACCTAAATGTATCAAAACCTTGCATCGTCCCCAAAAGGAAAACACAAGAAAAAATAAAAGACAAAGTTTACGAAATATAGGAGAATGGGGATACAAATAGAAGAATGTCACAATAGATTCATTTCCTTTGTATCCTTGCACCAACAAAGCAACAAGGGTCATCCAAAGAAAAATCACAAAAATAAAGGTACACCAAACAACACAACATGAGAGATCACATCACGTGCAAGCAAACACAAAGAACACATGAAACAAACATAAAGGAGTACCACACATGTGAGTCAACCTAAAGTAGGTCATTTGCATCCCAATCTTGCTCATCATATAGGGAAGGTAGACAACTAGCTAAAGGGACTACAATAAGTGTCGTACTAGGAGCATCTCCAGGTTCAACCCATGATGGGTCACTCTCATCAAGAAGATCATCACCGTTGCCCCCATCTAAAATCATTTTCTTTGAAAACAAAACATTAAGCTCATTATGCACTTGCTCATCAATTTTAGCAATTTCATCTTCATCATCCAAGTTAATCAAAATAGGAGGTTTTATAACAATGTTAGTTGTATGTTCTTGTTTCAATTCTTGCTTTAGGTCCATGTCTTGTTTTTGTGAAAGTTGTAATTATTCTTGAGTTGCTTGCATAGGTGTTTGATTATTATGTATTGTTTAATTATTTTCTTCCAACTAATGAGCAATAGAATGATGCCTATGCCTACACTCTTTAGAATTTCAATTTATTCTTGCATGATTATTAATTTGTGATGGGGTAGGAGAAGGTTTCTCAACCATTGGTATATTTTCTTCCCTTAAGGGTGGAACTAAAGGATCCACTAGAGATTGGGAAACCACTATCTATTTAGGTCTATACACTTGTTTTACCTTTGGAGGCACAAAAGGAATCATTCGATTGTCTCTTGGTATTTTATATGATATAGGTGGAGGAACTGTGGCATATTTGCCTTGGCTACTTGGAAGGGTCTTTTCTTTAGGCATGAGTTCATCCATAACTAGTGGAGGAGGAGGAACAATCATAGTCTTATCAGTTTTAGGAATATTGGTAGGAGATAAATATGTTATGCGCTTTGCCTTAAAATTTTGGTATGATGTGAAAAATAAATCCTCACATGGCTTTATAGGTTCCATAGGTTAAGGCCAAAATAAATCTAATGAAAATTTTCCATGGGAGGACAAAGGATTAAACCCATTATGATGCACTGTAAAAATTTAGTTTTCAAATGGGAACTTTACACTTGTGAATAACCAACGAGATGAAATTCATGGAGCGTAGCCATGGGTAGCCTAACTTCACATAGAATTGGTCCAATATCAGGATGATGGATAATGATACATATCATTGTTTTGGTCAAACCTTAAGAGGAAGAGTGATCAAAGCTATCATAGGGAAAGCAAAACCATCATGAGTTTTCAACCATGCTTTCGATTGTTCATAAGAATCTTGATAAAGTTTATGTATAAACATGAATTATTCCATGATCAAATTCTCTACACATGATATCGATGAGTATCCTAGTTGTAGGCTTATCATTAATACGTTTGATAATATAGAGAGGACCATTGGGTGCATGTATGGATGTGTCAATATGGGTGAAAGAAATGTTGGGTAACAAAGTGGTTTGGCCCTTATGAGGTTGAGCATCTGTGAGAGTGACCATGCATTGTAAACCATCCTCATCATCACTCTTATTATCATTGTTATCATTATTTATGTCTATAGTGTAGACAAATGTATCCCTTTACATTTTCATACTTAATTAAGAATTAATATTAAAATGAACTTAACTATACCTTAATTTAGTGTTGTAATGTGTATTTTACATGTTCACATTAAATTTAGGGCCCTATTAATTAAAATGGACTTAATTGAGGTTAATTTTCCTTAATTGGCCCCTTTAATTCAGATCCAAGCCTAATTAATTGCATTTTTCGAAGAGGAAAACCCGACATTTATTAATGCCTAAACATAACACTTCTAATTGAGCAATGTGTGTCCTAGGTGAGCGACCTAGGACCCATTCACCCATGGGTGAATGGGTCCTCACTTGGACCTAGGATCTAAATTTAAATTACATTTTTGGTGGTATTTTAATGATTTCAAATCTATATTCACATGTCGGCTTGTGTTATTTGAATTTCGAGAAATTAATGTTACATACTTATAAATAAGAGGTCATTTCACTAAGTTTCATCTAAGAGTTTCTAAGAAATCTAAGAAATTTTTATGAGAGAAATTTTATGAGTTCAAGAGCATTCAAGGCATTCAAAAGCATATTTATTGAAGAATTATTGTAGAAATCAAGATCCAATTGTCATATCAAGGTCTTCTTGCATCATGCATGTTATTGGAGCTAATATGATGATGTAGAGTTCATGATTTGGATTCAATAATTCAAGGAATTTCTTCAAATCAAGTTTCAAGATCAAGATCCACATGCTTTGAAGTCATTTCATGCTAGTTATAGATCTATATTCCAAGGTTCATATAAGAGTTTGGTGAGTTGTGACATAGACTTGTTCATCATTCCTTTCATGCTATTTCATTTCATTACAAGGTTTAATTACCAAAACGAGGTTTGACCAAGGCAAACCCCCATTCACCAACAATTTTTTTTTTCCCTCTTGATTTGTGTTTGCATATTTAGGTGGAAGACATCTTGAAGATCTCTTGAAGAGAAAAATTGAAGAACTTGTCAAAGTTGCAAAACTTATCAAAAAAGTTGTCATCTCATGGAAACTCAATTACAAATTTTTTTTTCAACACTCCGAACTTGAAACCTGGGAAAATTGAGAGGTTCAAATTTGTTGCAAAAGCTCCCAAAAGCTACAAGAAAACCCTAAACCGGGACCCATTCACCCCTAGATGAATGAGTCCCAAGTCAACTTTAGCAGAGCACTTTTAGTGACTAGTACACAACTTCTTACCTCTCTCTAATTTGTAGTTTGATTTCTAGTTCCATTAGTATTGAGCTTAATCTATTAGGTCCAAGTTATAGATTGCATTTTGGAGTTAGTTTTCTATTTTGAATCTTTCTCCCCAAAGTGTTGTTTAATCAAGACCCCATCCTTGCAAAAAAAAGAAATTTGTAGATTCACACTTTGACTTGACTCACCTCAAGGTTGATAGTCCTTTCATTGTGTGGATCTCATTTCCTAATGAAATAGTGATAGGTTACCCTAATTGGGTTCTCAATCCTATTTTGGTATCCCACACCTATTATATTTCCTCCTTTTTTTCATTTTGGTGAACCTGACTTTTGATCATCACAATTTTTTGATTTTGGAGTCTATTTTGACCCTAGATTTAGATCTTGCATTCATTTGAATTTAATTTCATTGAATGAATCTCATTTAGGGTTGTTTAGCTTGCATTAAATTTTCATTTCATTTAAGGTTTTAGGATTACATTTTTGCATCTCTTGAAATTTGAAAAATATAAAAAAATCAGTCATTTTTCAAATCATTTACATAGCATTGCATCATCATTCATTTATATTTGAAAATTGAATCAAAATTGCAAATCAAATTAGGTCTCCTAGTTTTTCATTTTGTCATATTTTTCATTTGCATTTAACATTCATTTCATAGAAAATTCAAATTATAACTTACCATTTTTAATTAGAATATGGAAACCACTAGAATCAAATTAGAAATATGTAAAAATATTTTAAAAAAACCAAACCTACGACCCATTCTCCCTTGGGCGAATGAGTCCTTGATCAGGGTCATTTCTTGAATTTCTGGGCATTAAAACTTTTGTTTCTACATTTTACTTTGTTGTTTTTAGGTTTTTGTTTCAATTTACAGAGTTTACGTTTCTTGCATTTGATTATATTTAGCTTCATTTGATAAAGCTAGTGCATTGTGTGAATTCAAAATTGCATTTACAAGATATCATTTTCAATTTTTTGAATAGAGTAATCAGAATATTATCTTGTTTGAAATCAGAAAATTGCATTACATTCTAGGTCATTGTATTGCTTTCCACCCTCTTTCCATTTTGGGTTTACATTGAGTTTTTGAAACTTGTATGAGCTTTACAACTTGGTGTCCTATTAATAATACCGTTGTGAGATGTGGTTCGAGACTCATGTCATCCCGTGATATAGGTCATTCACCATGGATATTGGGTTCTCCAACTCTTTCACTAATAGTGTTGATAATCAACCCCCTATGGATCATAGTCTTCATACCTCATTTCCAATGACTTCCCTACCTACAAACAATGTGCATGATGTTGAAACAATGATTTCTAATGTCCCACAAGAAAACATAAGAAGGCTAAATGAATAATTAACAAGTTTGCAAGAATTTGTGAGAATTGAACTTCTTGCTGCTAATGCCATTCCTCTCAAAGGAGAAATACGAATGATGCTTAAGAATGAACAAGGAATAGAGTTTATATGTTACTTGGTCCATCTCATTAACAAAAAATTGCCTCCTCCTCAACTAACTTCCAATACATGTCCCACACATAAGAGAAAAGGAAATGCAAATTTTGACCACTTTATTACTCCTAACACATCCTTTTCTAAAAAAGGAAAGGACTTGTGATTAGAAGATGAAAGTGATGAACAAACAATTATCAAACCAAAGAAGAAGAAGCTGAAATCACATGCAAATCAAAAACATCAGCTACAAGAGATATATGATCTTCTTGAATCATTTGATGAACTATTTAAGATAACCAGGGCTTAGAAGGACTTTTACACTCTTTTATATTGGGGATTAATCAAATTACCACCTAATCGTGAAAATCTAACATAAAATAAAACCTATCAAAATAAACCATATTATACCTATCATAGATTCTTTGGACATCACACCGATAATGTTCATCTTTTAAAGAGAATATTGAAGAAATTTAGATCCTCTAGGGATCCATCTTGACTAAAAGCATGCACTTTGCTCCTTGCCATGTAATAGTTGTAGAATCCTAGCATGCTCACTATTACATGTTTAATATTCATTGAAAATCATTTTCTTTATTTCAAAGAGCTCATTCTCATCACTTATCTTGGCTCATCCTTGTCTCACACTTAGTGGGGGCAAGGGGTTACATAGCCTTGTCCTAGTTTCAACACTTGATATTGTCCCTTTGGCTAGTTTTCCACCTTCCACATACGTTGAACAAGATTGGGATGCAAATGAACTGCTATAGGTTGACTCGCATGTGCCTTACTATTCTTGTCTTTATTTTCTTTTGCATTTTTCTTTGCGTGATTGCATGTGTGTAATGTGATCCCTCATATTGTTCTGTTTGATGTATCTCTCTCTTCATGTGCATCCCTCTATTTGTACCTACATTATTCTATATGTCAAACATTTATCTTTTTTTTTTGTCTTTTGTTTTCCTTTTGGGGATGACACAAGGCTTCAAGACATTTAGGTCTCTTCCATGTCGACCCAAAATATTTTTTCTTTGTTTTCACTCTCTACGTGTCATTCTTCCCATTCTGTGAGTATTTGGGGAATTATGACATTTTTGAACTCTATAACAACATTGTAGCAAAGATATACTAACCTCAAATCTGTGGATCCCTCACATGTTTTTTGGGGCAACCCCTTCCTCTCTTTTTCATGTTGTAGTTTCTTTTAGGAACATATGACTTGGCATAGGGCTTTCTGAATAAGCTCTCATGTCTTCTTCATTGGCTACTTTAAAGAAAATTTCTCCAAGAAATGGTGTATTAATTTATTTAAAGTGGGGGCATATATTGACATCCTCATGTTTCATTGTGTGATTTTATTTCTTCTTGTGATGTGTCTTTTTCTTGGTGTTGTCATTGGGTTTGATGTCCTTCGAGAGCGTGATATTTCTTAGCATACAAATTTTCTCTTAGTCGTGATGTTACACATTGCATTCCCTAAGTTGTGATTATCTTATTTTGTATTTTTCCTCTCTTGGAGACATTAGGAATGATATTCCCTAAGAAGAGACCTTACATGAAATAAGCAAGATCCCTTTGAACAAACCTTTACTTACATTTTTGTTCATAAGTGTTTGGAATAATACAACTTGTTATCCTTGTGAAGCTCGAACCCCTATCAAGGCCACCAAGCATAACACACTTTGATTTCCAGTGGAGCCTTGTCTTGTTTGTTCATAGGTGCTTAGCATAACACAACTTTTTAGGCCTTATGGAGCTTTAATTTTTTGTTTTTGTTTTGTGGTGCCTTATTGAAGTTGTCAGAGGGATAGATTTGATTTGGTATGGGAGCCTAATAAGAGTCTCTGATTTTCCACCTGATGGGGGCTCACCTAGTGGACAACCTGAGGTTCCATTAGCTCGAAGTGAGTGCACATTGTTGTTTTCATATTGTACATCGAGTTCTGCTTGTAAAAATCTTAGACAAACAACCAAGACGTGTTCCACATTACGTTGGGCAGTCGAAGCTTGATCCACCTCCCTTTTATTTTAGTCTTTGACGATGTATGATTGAGTGTCTTTGTCATTGCTGCATACATAGGTGTCTTGAATGTCTAATTTAGTGTGAGTTTGACATGGGGTCATCCTCTCACTAAAGTGGGGGCTAAATGTAGTGTATAAAAATGTATCCCTTTACATTTTCACACTTAATTAGGAATTAATATTAAAATGAACTTAATTATGCCTTAATTTAGTGTGGTAATGTGTATTTTACATGTTCACATTAAGTTTAGGGCCCTATTAATTAAAATGGACTTAATTGAGGTTAATTTTCCTTAATTGTCCCCTTTAATTCAATCCAAGCCTAATTAATTATATTTTATGAAGAGAAAAACCCAACATTCATTGATGCCTAAACATAACACTTCTCATTGAGCAATGTGTGTCCTAGGTGAGTGACCTAGGACCTAAATTTAAATTATGTTTTTGGAAGTATTTTAATGATTTCAAATCTATATTCACATGTAGGCTTGTGATATTTGAATTTTGGGAAATTAATGTTACATACCTATAAATAAGAGGCCATTTCACTAAGTTTCATCTAAGAGTTTCTAAGCAATCTAAGCAATTTTTATGAGTTCAAGAGAATTTCAAGGCACTCAAGAGAAGATTTATTGAAAAATTATTGCAACAATCACAATCCAATTGTCATATCAAGGTCTTCTTGCATCATGCATGTTATTGGAGCTAATATGATGATTTAGAGTTCATGATCCATTCAAGTATTCAAGGAATTGTTTCAAATCAAGTTTCAAGATCAAGATCCACATCCATTGAAGCCATTTCATGCTAGTTGCAGATATATATTCTAAGGTTCATATAAGGGTTTGGTGAGTTGTGACATAGACTTGTTCATCATTCCTTTCATGCTATTTCATTTCATTACAAGGTTTAATTACCAAAACAGGGTTTGACCAAGGCAAACCCCCATTCACCAACAACAAAAAATTTTCCCCTCTTGATTTGTGTTTGTAGATTTAGTTGGAAGACATCTTAAAGATCTCTTGATGAGAAAAATTGAAGAACTTGTCAAAGTTGCCAAAGTTGTCATCTCATGGAAACTCAAAGTTGCCAAAGTTGGGACTCAAAGTTGCCAAAGTTCTAGCACTCCGAACCTGAAACCTAGGAAAATTGAGAGATTTAGATCTGTTACAAAGGCTCCCAAAAGCTATAGGAAAACCATAAACTAGGACCCATTCACACTTGGATGAATGAGTCCCAGGCCAGCTTTAACAAATCACTTTTGGTGACGGGAACACATCATCTTACCTCTCTCTGATCTGTAGTTTTATTTTTTGTTCCATCAATATTGAGCTTAATCTTAGATCCAAGTTGTAGATTGCATTTTGGAGTTAGTTTGTTATTTTTAATCTTTCTCCCCAAAGTGTTGTTTAATCAAGACCACTGTCCTTGCAAAAAAGGAAATTTGTAGATTCACACTTTGAATTGACTCACCTCAAGGTTGATAGTCCTTTCATTGTGTGAATCTCATTTCCTAATGAAATTGTGAAAGATAGGTTTCCCTAATTGGGTTATCAATCCTATTTTGGTAACCCACCCTATTTTTCACCTTTTCAATGTCATCGGTCTTATAAACATTCATCTCATCATTCTTAACATCACAAGATTGCACAAAGTTGGATGAATGATTTAACATTAGATTGGTAAAAATTTGTAAGTTTTGGTTAGGTGGGGAAACACATTTATTTCCTTGATCATTAACACCACCCAATGGATGTGATTAGAATCAATGTGGTATTGCATTTGATGTTTAAGACACATGCAATATTTTGTATCATGTCAACTTGTGCGATGATATTGGAAAAATACATTTGGATTATAATTTGGAGGAAGAGGCTTGGTTGTGTCCACATGTCTAATCAGAAGCAACCGAATTAATTTCCTGTTCAACAGTTGCAACATGATCAAATGGAGGGAGTTAGGTAATTGGGTAAATTGTCTATGTAACGATCTAAATTGGTAAAGGGTTGAAGTTATGGTAGACAATTGCGGTTCAATGTGGTTGGTTGTTTGAGGTGTATGTAAATTGATAAATTTATTGTAATGCCCCGCCACATATCCCTAGAGGAAGTTGCAATAATCTATGAAAACACATAATTTTTTATTTATTTAAAAGTTCAACATAACATAAATGTTCACTATCTATCACCAACATCCTCTAAGGCTATGAGACTAAGGTAACGTTTGAATCCCATACATAAAACATAAATACATCCATAGCATGATTAACTACTTAAGAAATAAATGTTCATACATTCCAAACATGAAATTACATAACAAGATAAGATATACCTCAAGATTCCAATATAACATTAATTCATCAAATAAGATTTACATCACTCATTCCCAGAATGAGGTAGTTCATACAAATGTGTTACATAATACATGAAACCTCCTCGAATACAACTGAGGGGTAATAAAATACAAGAGTCATCAATAACAATTACAAAGCATGAAATAACAAGTTGGAATCCATGAGCTCTCCAACTAGAAATCTCACCATCATGATATGAAGATAAAGGGGACCCAACAGTGTAGGGTACATGTTACTCCCAACCAAGTGGTACTCGAAGGCCCACCCCCTATGCTAGGAGATAGTAACAAGGATACAATACCAAACCTACTACCTCTAAACGTAGGCTGACACATGCTGGCTCAACCAAATACATGAACCATACAATCACAAAGGTCACATTTCTTTCAGTGTTACACAATCATTTATATCACAAAACTAACAAAAAGTTGACTAGTGATTACCCGATTTCTAAACACAGAGATTTCCTTTTTGCAACTATTCAGAAAATGAATCTTAAAAGAAGAACAATAGAATTCATACAATTAATTTCATGAGAATTTTCCTGAGAAGATTTCAACCTACAGGAGAATTTTTCTACAGAAACTAAATTTCTTTCAGAGGGAGGCTTTCTTTCCAGATACCTAAGTGTTTTCTTCTGGGTTCATCTAAATATACAATAATCCCCATTAACAATTTTGCTACAGTTTTCACAGAGAATTTCAATCTATAGGGAAAATTTATTCTACAGAGGATCTTATATACGACAATAACAATTTTTTTAAAACAAAGTTCAAACTTAAAAGTTTGCACATGCAATCTTTTACAAAGATCTAAACTAGAAGCTTTTCAATATAAACTAAACAAAAATTAAAGAATGAACCAATAGTCCAATGCCTATGAATTTGTAAATTTGGAGCAGTGCCTCCTCCACAAATCCAAGTAATTTTCTCAGATAGACAATAGTTTCCTTGAAAATAATACAATTTCTCGAACACAACAACAATTCTCGAGAACAATTTTTCTAAAAATTCAAGAACACAAAACTTCTTTCTACAACAATTCTTCCAAAAATTTTCTAGAACACATCCAAATCCCAGAAAGACTTCCTTTCAATCTATTTCCCAACACACAAAATATCCTCTTGCTTCTGTCGTGAAGAATCTTCTCACTTCTTCCGTTAAAGCCACAATCTTCTCCCGTGAATAAATTTCCAACAACCTCATTAATTATTCTCCCACATGTTAAAACTCACAAAATATATTTAACAACCAATTTGCATAAAATCCTCCAGAAATTTAAAATTAAATTTTTTTTAATAATTACAAAATATTTACTATTTCAAATTTAACTTAATTAATCTAATTTAATTAATTAATAAATAATATAATCCTTAGATCAGACTATTTACCAATTAGAATTAATTTATTAATTCACCACTTCTAACATTAATTTAATAATCAACTTAAATAATTAAATCCATTAAATTCTCTTTTTTTAAAAACTTTTCAACATAAGCAAAATAAACAACTTTTAACAAGCAAAACCGACTAGATCCGACGACACACTGAGACTAGGGTAAAGGTTTGACACAAGAATCCTAGCTACTATCTCCCAATCAATATTACCGTTGGGTGGACATACTCAAACCTGTGAAGCCAGGTGGAGTCGATGTCCTATACCTGCAAACCTGTAAACGAGGCATAAATAGAACATGTATATAAACATCATAATATAACACACTGTGAAGAGAAAATCGCAGAATCGAAAGGAACTTGCAAGTGAGTGATGCAATTCTGTCCCCTTCTCCAATACACTATCACAAAACTGGCAGTTCTAACATATATAATCTACTGATGTGCATATAACCATGTTATTCCAAATAATCATTATGCTAATCAAAGGCATGCCAAATGATAACATCACATCACAACATATAATCCACATCACTCTATAAATAGTGATCAAATAATAAATAAGTATCAAAGTATATCAAAGTCTAAGAGTAACCAAAAAAAAAAGCAAAGCAAGGTAGGATATTGCCTGATACAGAGAAAAACAAAGGGGTATTATAGTTCTTGTTTTTCTTCTTGAATGGTTGATAGATGTTTTGAGGTATAGATTCAAGTTTCTTAGTAGGAATTGATGGAAATGTTTCTTCATATTGACTATCCAAATTCTGATAATCACTAAGGGTCATACATAGGTGTATAAAGGATGGATATTTCATCAAAAAGATCTTATCCCTTATGCCAGGTTGCAAATTTTCAATGAACACCCTTTGAACATATGCATTAGGAAGAGCAAGATTGATTTGTGAGTAAAGCAACTAATAGCGCCCTATAAATTTTGTGAACTCTCTATTTTTCCTTTGTTTGCATCACACTAAATCTGATAATATAATTTTAGGTCCAATGTTTACTTGGAAATGTTGGAGGAAGGCCTCAACAAGTTCATTGAAAGAGTGGATTGAGTTATTCGAGAATGAACAAAACCATTCTAAAGCCATGTATTTCAATGACCTAGGAAAGAGTTTAGCCAAAATTTTATCTTCAAAAATGAATTCACTACACAAGGTCGTATATGCTGATATATGGGTCTCCTTTACCATTATACTTGTCAAATTGGGGTATCTCTAGGTTTCGTGGAATCAGTGTTTTCAAGATTTCAAGTTACAATGGGATTCTTTTGACATATTACAATGGTTTTTCATTTTGGTTTTGATTCAATGTTGAGATTTGTTGTTGAAGTGAGGTCACGTTTTACAAAAGTTGGTTAATGATCGAATCATTAGTTGACATGTTTTGGAAATATGGTGAATATGGTGGGATTGTGTATGTTATTGGTGAACTACTATGGTGCAAATTGATGAGAGGGGATGAAACTTGAGGTGTTACATGTGATGTCCCAAAACCATAAGGATTTTGAGTGGAAAGACCTAATGTTGTAGTTATTCCAATTCTTTGTTGTATTTTTGATGCGACAGTTGGATTTGTGTATGTAGGGATAAAGGCTATAGTTGTAGGTTGGGATACTTGATTTAATCCTTGGATTTGAGTGTATCCCAAAGATTGAGTGCAACTAGCCAATGTAGGTACATTTGCATCAAATTTATGGGCTAGGCTATGTAAAACCTCTAATCCTTGAGAATCACTAATCAATTTTCTCATGTTATCTATTATAGGGACCACTATGCTAGCTACATATTCAATACTCACATAGGCTTGAAGTCCTTCTAGATATTTGTCTTTTTTTTTAGTTTTCCTTTGGGAACATGGGCAACAACAATCTTAACATCCATAAAAATGGTTGATTGTAAGGTTGTCATTGGTATGGTGGCATAAGGGATAGAGTCCAAAATGGGTTGAGTATTGACAATACTTTGCATGAAAGAGTTGGAATTCTCAAGATCCATAACATACACCAAGTTGTGAAGTTCATGTGAGTTTCAAAACACTACTTGTACCCAAGATGAACACCAAAATATGAAATAAACACAAAAATAATACTCAGAAATGTAACACCCCTCTATTTTGCTCTTATGTTTAGATTACAACGCTTTATTATTTTATCACTATTTATAGAGATATGTGGACTATATGTTGTGGTGTGATGTCACTCTCTTTGATGTTATTATTTGACATGTCTTTGATTAATATAATGATGGTTTGGAATAACATGGTTATTGCACATGAGTAGTTTATATATATGTTAGAACTGTCAGTTCATGATAAGTGTATTGGTGAAGGGGACAAAATTGTATCACTTGCTTGTGAGCGCCCTACGATTCCACGAATTCCTCTTCACGGTGTGTTTTATGATGATGTTTATATACATGTGCTATTGATGCCTCATTTACAGGTTTGCAGGTACATGACATCGACTCCACCTGGCTTCACAGGTTTGAGCGTGTCCACCAACCAACGGTTAAGTTGATTGAGAGATAGTAGCTAGGATACTTGTGTCAAGTCTACACCCTAGTCTGAGTGTGTCATTGGGTTTAGTCAGTTTTTCTTGTTTAAAGTGTTTATTACTGCTTGAAATATCATGTTATAAAGCTTTAAAAGAGGATTTAGTCAATTGAATTATTAAAAGTTGATTAATAGATTAATCTTATTTTTATGTTAGAGATTTTTGAATTAATAAATAAATTAATTTAATTTAATTGATAAAAAGATTAATCGTTGGATTATATTGTTTATTGATTAATTAAATTAGTTAATTAGTTTAAATTTGAAAAGGGAAATGTTTGTAATTATTTAAATATTTTAATTTTGAATATTAGAGGATTTTATGCCAAGAGGGTTGTTGGAGATATTTTGTAAATTCCAACAAGTGTTAGAATAAATTAATGAGTTGGTTTGGGAAAAGTAATTAATGGGAGATAATTTTGGCTTTGGGTGAGAAAGTGGAAAGCTTTTTCATGGCAGAGGCACGGGATATTTTGGTGGTTGGGAATTTGTTGGAAAAAGGAATTCTTGCTGTGATCTAGATAATTTTTGGGAAGAATTTGCTGTAGAAGTTATTTTTGTATTCTTGCATCTTTAGAAAAGTTGTTTCATAAATTCTTGCCGTGTTGGGATTGCTCTTGTGATTGGGAAATCATACTACTTTTGAGGAAGCCATTATTTGTCTGGAACAATTGCTTGGAGCTATGGAGGAGGAATTGCTTCAGTTCTTCAAATACTCAAGCATTGAATTATAGGTTCTTTCCTTTGTTTTTGTTAAGTTTTTAATTGAAAAGTTTCTAGATTACATCTCCTCTGTAAAAAGATTTCCTTGTGTTAAAATTGTGTTGCCATAAATGATTTCTCTGTAAATAAGTTTCTCTGTTGAATTCCTCATAGAAAACCTCTGGAAGTTTTTGTAAATACTCCTGTAGAAAATTGTCTTATTTTGTTTCCAATTGGATCTGTATGGCTGAGAAATTGTAAATCTCTGGGTAAATTGTGAAATCCATCTTGTGTAAGATATTTGTAAATATTGCCTATAAATATTATCTTTTCTGGGAGTTGGGTAAATGATTCCTGTAGAAGGAAATTTGTGAAAATATATTGTCATCTAGAGAAAACCTCTGATAGATATATATTTATATATGATTTATGAAGTCTTTGTAAATTCTCTATTTTGAAAGGAAACCCTGTGTTGGAAATTGTTCCCTGTAATATTTGGTTTCTCGTGTTTGTAAAATTTACTTGTAGAGGGTCTTTTGAAAAGATTTCCCTAATTAAAATTGTTATGTTAAAATTATTTATATATATATATTATATATATATATATATATATATTTGCATATATACATACACTTATATATATATTTTTCTATGAAAAATTCAAATTATAATTGCTGATTAAAAAAAAAGGGATTTGAGAGGCCGTCTGTACGGAAAATGGCGAATGAAAATTCATAGGAAATAGCTCTTTTTTTTGAGTTATTATTTATAATATATTTGTGGGAGGCATCGCTGCCATTGGCAGCGCCCTCCACACAAGTATGGAGGGAGCACTGCCAAGGGAAGCGCAACCCTCCCACATAAAGCGCACCCATGGGAGATGGGGGTTGGCTATGTAAGCGCCGCCCCCTCCCCCATATTTAACTTTCAAGACTGCACTTTAATATATGTAAAACTAAAATGAGTTTCGAATCCTGTGCTTTTTAAAAAAGCGTCAGTCAATTTCGATAGTTTTTATATGTAAAGTTTGCTTTAATATATATATATATATATTTAATATATATATGGTTTATATCTTATATAAATATATATATTTTTATATATATATATATACATATATATAAATATATATATATATATATATTAATATGTTCAATATTGATTTAATATGTTTTATTTAAAGAGTATTTTGTTAAATAATTTAAATATATATATAATGTTTATTTATTGATTTATATAATTGTAGCTATATGTATGAATATATATATGATTAGGTATATACATAATGTGTAAATATTCATAGATATATTGATGATTCTATTTAATAGGTGCATGCATATATGCACAAGTAGAAGGAAATTAGGTGAGTTAATTTTTCAGGGAAATTGTATTGTTTTTAAAAGTAATCGAGGAATTTGACTATCTCTAAATTTAGAATTTCCCTTCTCTGGATCTGAAGAGGCTTTAGTTTATTTTAATTAATTTTTCTATTAGGGCAATTGTTTTTACTGTAAATTCACTGTAGAGGGGAAATGGATTTAATATATCTGAAAATAGTGTATTTCCTTTATGATTGCTTTTCAAGTTATTTCCTCTGTTTTATTTATTTGGGAAATTGGTTTAGAAAAGTATAAGCCTTCTAGGCGTAATATGTAAATTGGGGGTTGTGATTTATTTGATGTCAATCCAGTATGTTACCCTTGGATTAGTGTGTTGGCTATTGTCAGTGTTTACCCGGTTTCCATGAACGGGGATTTGTGCCTCCTAGTTTGGAGTGGTATTTTCATGTGTGCCTCCTTAGTTGGAGTGGTTATGTTCCACATGTCGACAGTAGGAGAGTGGTACTTGATGGAGGTCAGGGTCTAGAAAGATCTGTCGGGTAACCCAGGCACCTTGTGGTGACACTTCTCCTAGGTTAGTGGTATGTAAGGTTCACTAGTGTAACTAGTAATTTTAACTCTGGTAGCATTGTGCCCTTTTGAGTTAGTATTGTTCTTATGTTTGATTAAGTTTAGTTTTGTGTTAGCCTGTGTCTAGTGGTAGATGGTCTTGTTTAGGTTTCTTGGTTACTATCTCCTAGCATGGGGGGTGGGCCTTCGGGTACCACTTGGTTGGGAGGAACATGCGCCCTACACTGTTGGGTCCCCGTTATCTTCAAATGGTGATGGCTAGATTTCTAGTGGAGAGCTCGTGGTGGTTCTAGTGGATATGTTTCTTCCTGTTGATGTATTATTGTATTAGTTGACATTTGTAATTAATTACTCCTCAATTGTATTCGAGGAGGTTTCATGTGGTCTTGTAATTTGTAATAGTTAGTTATGATCTTCCTCATTCTAGGAATGAGTATTGTAATCTTAATTGTAACTTAATGTAATCTCAAACTTGATGTATTTTTATTCTTTGTAATGTAAATTAAATGCTTGGATGAATGTATCTTAATTCTTGTTAGTAATTAGTTAAATGCTTTATGTGAGTAATGTGTATGTTATGGTCTTAGACATGTAATATTTGTCACGTGCCTTAGAGATTGTTGCAAAAGTGTAGTGCATCTTCCTTGTTAATAGTGCACTTTTAAAGAAAAAAATTTTTACACTTCCATAGTGTTGCAACTTCCTCTAGGGTTTCGTGGCGGGGCATTACAAGAAACAAAATTCAGACAACGAAAGCAGATTAAAAATATAGAAAGAAATATCTATGAAAAATTTGATTGAACCAAAAGTAGGAGGACAGAGGCACCCAAGGGCGTCTATGTCTTGGGTAGGTTTTCCAAAAATTCGAAGTCTGACTATGTGTGATATTGCTCAAGGATTTTGGGTTTGGTTGCAAATAGGTCTAACAGTAAATGTTTTCCAAAATTTTCTTAATTTATGCCAATGAGGTTCAAAATGCAAATGTGCAACAATGTTGAAAATGTTTTGACAATTTTGAATACAATTTTGAGATCTAAAATGTTTAATAATTGATTGATTCTAAGATGCAAAAGTCTAAAAAATGATGATTTTGATACAATTTTAAAAATAATGCACTTTTTTCACTTTTTGAGCTATATGAAAGATGCCTCAATGAATGCAATTAAGAACTCCAAAATAGAGATTTGCAAGCAAACACATAATGAGGACACAAAGATAGATAATTATGCAAAAGTTTGTTGATCCAAGTGTAGCAGGGCAAAGGCACCCAAGGGCGTCTATGTCCTTGATAAGGATCTTGAAAACTAAAAAGTTGAATGCTTATTAGACTGTCTAAGTGCTCTATTCCTATGTGTAAATAGTTTTGAAAGTCACTATTTTTCTATATTTTGCTATTAAGACAATGTGATTCAAATAAAAATGTGTAACAAAGCTTGAACAATAAATGACAATTATGAATACAATTTTCAATGTAGATCTAACCTAAATTACTAAAATAAAACTTAATGCAACCTATAATGCAATATGATATGCAATATTTTGAATTTTTATATCTTTTATGATGCAAAAATGAAACCCTAAATGAACAATGCAAGACAATGTAGTGCATAACTTAGATCTGGGTATCAACACAAAGCTATGTCACACTTTTGGCCAACTTATCAACACAAGTGAATTTAAGTATTTTTAACTAAAAAATAATTTTGGTCAAACATATGATCTTGTAAGATTCATTCTAGCTAATTCATATATGCCCACAACTTTTCCAACTAAAATTATTGGCTAAATGCATATTTAGCACCACTATGAGTCCAATTTACCAAAAAAAATATTTGAAAAACTTGACATTTCAACAACTTCTACTCATGTAAAAACATTTTTTTTTAAATATAAAAATACCCTTTTGTAGATCCATAAGTTTAGTTTTAAAAAATGTATATATTTTAATAGTTTAATTATTATTTATATTTTCCTTTCTATTTTTACTAAATGTAGGTTATCAACACAAAACATTAGGTTGATTACCATATCAAGGAAAAATAGTACAAATTATTATTTTTTTTGAAAAAATATGCGCCTTAGATACAAGAATCTATATCAAGATGGTATAGGTTTTTTCTATTTTAGATAAATAATTAATATGAAAGTTGATATAAAATGGAAATAAATAAGTTTAATACATGGACATTTTAATAATTATTTTAAAAAATATATATTTATCAAAATTGGAAAAAAAAAAAATCCATGCCCTAAAGTTTCAAGTTGTAAATATACACAAAAAATTGAAGGAAAAAAATAAATTTACTATACAAATATTGACATCTCATGTAACTTCATTTTTCAGCATTTTATCAACAACTAAATTATAGTGTTAATTTATAAAAAAATATATCCAAATAATTTTTTTATTTTTTCAAAAAATACAAACATAAAATATACTAAAAATAAATATTTAATTAGTTTACATCATTTCAAAATTCAAAACATATATATATATATATATATCACTTTTTAGTGATTCAAGTTTAACAGTTGGATTAGTGTTGGCCATTCCCTTTATAAAAGTGTGACACAAATTTGTACTTTTACCCATCTAGAGTGAATTTCAAAAGGTATATAATGTTAATAGATTAGGTTCACCAAAATGAAACAAAGAAAATTATAACCCTAGGTCTAAAGTGTAAAACCTAGGATTCAAATTTTGTGTGTGTTGTATCATTTTCTAATGTTTCATTAAGATGGAGATCAACAAGGTGATTATATTGACTTTAAACCATGAAGGTGAGTCAGTCAGATCTAGATTTGCATATTTTTGAGTCTTGGAATGAATTGGAATTGATTTACCTTGATTAACCTAATTAGACTAGGTGCCCCAATATGAAAAATGCAAGATTTTGACAGTTGACAGACTATAACAAATATTTGCAGGAAAATCTAAGAAGGGAAGAATGATGTGTACCTATCCTGAAAGTTTGGTGTTGGTCTGAATATGAGGACAATGTTGCCCAAGGGTGTCTAGGTCATTGTATGCCTTTTATGAAACTATTATTGCAGTCCTCTAATGTCAGATCTGAGATCCTTATTTCTACTTGTAGGCTTGTCGGGTCACTGTCAGATAATTTTGTAGGTTAGCTTTTGTGAGTTGAAAAGGTGTATGAATTTGAATAAAACAATGAATAAATGATCTTCAATCTTCCTTCAATCCTCTCCAAACCTAAAATACGCACATTCAAAGAGAGAAGAAATTTTCTGCCATTTAGGGACTTTCCTTAAAGTCAAATCCCGTGTTAGTATTTCCACTTCCAAAATGGAAATATCAATGATAAAAATTGATAACTGATAGGAAAGAATGATGAATCAAAAAAGTGTTGTAACTCACCACCCTTCAATGCCTTGCTTGAAGGTCTAAAGTCATGCACATCACTTCAAGGTCTTGGATCTTGTTTGCTTGATTGCTTGAATTTTTTGGAGACCTACAACAAGGGTTAGCCTTCACAAACAATGATAACATAAACATGCATAAACTCACATAGGATTTGAAATGATGCGTGGATCATGAATTGCTACAATAAATCATTGAAATGCTACTCTTGACTTCTCTTGACAATAATTCTTGCTCAATATTTTCCATTACTCCTTGTTAGATTTCAAATGATATAATAACTAGGCATTTATAGGCATTTGTTCAATTTACCGCAAATTAGATCCCAATAGTTGATATTTGTAATTTGAATTTCAAATGTTAAAATGCCAACACCGACATTCAAATTCAGATCCCATCAAAATAGGGGGACTTAGATGCCCAAGGGCATCCCAATCCTGGCCCTATTTTCCAAAAAATAGGGTGTTAGAGGCAAAACATTAAATGCATGTATTTTTTCAATGCTTTCAATTCCTTAGAAAATGGTAAAAATAGGCTACAAAATGCATAATTTGGGAAATCAGGTGCTTAATTAGGCTCAATAATTTAGGGGTGACAAAACATAGTGTGAAATTGTTAAGGGTGACAATTTTTGAGACTACAAGAACAAAATTAAGAAAGGATTGATTAATGAAGAAAACTTGTCTTAACCTAAGCCTAAATCATAAAACATTATAAAAAAACTAAAATTAAGATCAAGACTAGATAGTCCTCTAGAAAATGATACTTGGGCTTTCAGTGGTAGTGATAGGGAGGTTGGAGGAATCAACCCATGATTCCTACTCTAGGTCTTACTTGGAAGACCTCTATGGTGTCTCAATCCACCACCTTAACCTATAGGACCTATTTCAAGTTGAGGTTCCCCTGGTTCTCCTTTCCAACCCCATCTACCATCTCAACTCTTCCTACCAAGTCAACCTTGGTGCAATGTTTTCAACTCTTCCCTTAACCCTTAATCCACCCTAAAGGTTATCATACTCCAAAACTAGAACTAAGCTTTGAAAGGGTGTGGAGGTGTTTCTCATAGGTTATTTCCATCCCATTATAACTCTTAGAGATCCAACTAACTCCATATTCTCATCGCTTCCACCAAACCCTCATTTAGGGTTAAAAAGGCTACTAGCCTAGGAGCCCCAATTAGGCCTCCTTCTCCGAGAAAACAGGTTGGCTCTCCAAAGTTTCCCAAAGAGCATAGAATCTTCCCTTGGGGTTCTTGGTCCTTATGCCCATTCCTCAAAGATTCTAGAGGTCTTAATCCTCAACTGACCGTACACAGCTTGAACCTTCATTTTGGCAAATTAGGCCTTTTGCTTAGGTTTTCCTGACCACACAACAGACTGTCAAGTTGTTCTCTCACCAAATGGATTGGTGAAGCTTCCTCCTTCATTATATGCCATGGAAAGGTTCATACCTACCCTCTCCACACCGTGATTTGACAGGGAATGGACACCCCTGCAAATCAAGTGCTCTGCACTTCTTGTCTTCCCCAGCCGGACACTTCTTGGCTCGCCTAGAAGAAGACTTCCATGGTGCTTTCAGAACTGTCAAGACCTCCTAACCCTACAATATGTACAAGCATGGAGTCTAGTCACAATTCCCAAGGGGCCGTACATTATGTATAGTGGGAATGTGACCTAAACCTCCATTTTCTACTAACAACCTGTCAGATCAGTAAATGAAAAGAAACAATTAACTACAATAGTGCTTGAAATTGAACTAGAAATCTAAATTGCTACCACACAGTGCTTAGATAACTAGTTTACTACATCCTTCACCACCTACAACATTCAACTCAACCCATTAAATGTCTATTTCAATGCAAGAACATAAATTCACTCCAAAACACCACTGTTTCTGCTGAATTCAAAAACTCCAAACAATGTAAATGCTTTCCAACCTCACTTCCATGTCGAGGTCACCCTTAAATAGGGTCTCTAAAATATTTAGGCTCAGTCTTAATTACTCCTTGGCCACTTGTCTTCTTCCATTAAGCCTTATTTGCAAAATTTAGAAACACTAACACCTAAAAAGTTCTAAAAGGTCTTAAGCCTTCCTTGTAGCCAAAACCTGAAACCTATCCAATGGTCAACATGACCTTTATCAACTCAACACCTATTCACACATGCCACTAAGGCACAAACATGAAGGAATGAGAATAGGGAGAGAAATTGGCCTAGACAAACTGGCCAAACATGACCTTCTAGACAACCTTCCTATGATGACCTATTGGGTGCTCTTGCACCATTCTCCCCCCCTCTACACAAATATGAAGGAATGTGGGGAGAGATCAGAGATGCATCAATACCCTGCTTCTTGAATTGAGCTTCATCCACCCATGTAGCCTCCGAGTCAGGTTTGTCCCTCCATTTGATGAGATGTTCCATGTATTCCTTATGCCGGGTAGAATTCTTCACCCTTGAATCCAAGATCCTCTCTGCTTGTAGCTTGTCTTGAGTAGGTAAGGCTATGTTACTCACATCCTTTAAGATATCCCTACTGTTCTAATCAATGTCAGTGACTTTTCCCTTATATCTGATCAAATCAGCCACATTAAACACTGGTGAGATGCCCAAATCTGCAGGTAGCTCCACCTTGTAGGCATTCTTTCCATATTTGGCTAACATCTTACATGGTCCCACTCTCTTCATCTACAGTTTGCTTGATGTTCCCTTCTACAACCTAGACTTGTTGAGGTGGACCATAACATATTCTCCTACTGCAAATTGTAGATCCTTCCTAGAGAGATCCACCTTAGCTTTCAGCTTGTGAGTAGCCTCTGTAATTGTCTTTTTCACTTGCTCCTATATCTCTTTCATGGTTTGAGAGAAATCCTCAGCCTGGCCACTCCTATGCTCCATAGCTCCTAAATCTCTAAGTTCACACACACCTCTTGGGTGCATCCCATACACTATTTCAAAAGGACTTCTTCTAGTGGCCTAGTTCACACTGTCATTGTAGGCATATTCAGCTTGTGAAAGGACCATGTCCCATGTCTGTCCATTCTCCTTGTTTAGGAATCTTAGAAGGTTACCTAGCACCCTATTGATCACCTCAGTTTGACATCGGTCTGAGGATGGTAGGCTGATCCAAAAGACAAATTGGTACCCAACCTACTCCATAAGGTTTTCCAAAAATGACTGATGAACTTCACATCCGTATCTGAAACAATGCTCAATGGCAATCCATGGATCCTCACAATCTCTTTGAAGAAAAGGTGAGCAATATAGCTAGCATCATGGGTGGTTTTGCAAGGAACAAAGTGACTCATCTTACTGAATCTATCTACCACCACATAGACACTATCAAACCTTGTCTTAGTCTTAGGGAGTCCTACCACAAAGTCCATGCTAATACATTCCCATGGTCTGTTAGGAATGGGTAGGGGTTGATACAAACCTGCATTACTAGCTCCCCCTTTGTCTTTCATACACACTAAACACTGCTCCACATACCTCTTGACATCCCTTGGCAACTTAGGCCAATAGTAGAACCTCTACACTAGTTCCATTGTCTTGTTGCTGCAAAAATGTCCACTAAGAATACCATTGTGCTTCTCCTGGATGAGATTCTCTCTCATTGATCCTCTTGGAACAAATAACTGATTCCCCTTGAATAACAATCCACTTTGCAAAGTATACTCTAAGTATTGACTATGAAAGTGATTCTCAAGTTAGAACATACCTTGTATGCCTCCAAGAAGTCTTCATCTTCCCCATAGAGATCCTTGAAACTGTCTATTCCAATGCTCTTTACTTGTATCTCTTTCACTGTCAACAATCTCCTGCTTAGTGCATCTACCACCTTGTTCAACTGTCCCTTCTTGTGCTTGATGGTGAAAGTGAAAGCTTGGATGTATTCCATCCATTTCAAATGTCTATTACTCAACTTCTCTTGAGTGTTGATGTAGCTAAGTGCCTGATTATCAGTAAACACTACAAACTCTTTAGGTAGAAGATAATGCCTCCACTTCCTAAGTGACTGTACTAGAGCATAGAGTTCTAGGTCATAGGTAGAATAATTTTTCTTAGCTTCATTGAGATTTTCACTAAAGAAAGCTTTAGGCCTACCTTCTTGGCTTAGCACTCCACCTACTGCAATTCCACTGGCATCACATTCCATAGTAAACAACTTATCAAAGCTATTTAACAAAAGGATGGGTTGAGTTGCCACTTCTTGTTTCAGTTTCTCAAAACCCTTCTCAGCTTCTAGAGTCCACTTGAACTTAGTTTTTAGGCCACCTTTGATTGTATCAAGGACTGGTGCACATATGCCACTAAAGTTCCTTATAAATTTCTTATAAAATTGAGCTAACCCATGAAAAATTCTTACCTCTATCCCTGTAGTTGGAGTAGGCCAATTTAGGATAGCTTCCACCTTGCTTGAATCCATCTTCAATGAACCTTGGGACACTACAAACCCCAAATACACAAGCTCATGTTTGAAGAACTCACATTTATCTAGGTTGATGGCTAACCTCTCCTCTTGAAATATTTTAAGAACCAACTCCACCTGCTTTAGATGTTCTTCTGCTGTCTTGCTAAAGATGAGTATATCATCAAGATATACCACCAGAAATATCCCTGTAAAGTCTTTGAGCACTTCATTCATGAGCCTCATGAATGTGCTAGGGGAATTAGAGAGGCCAAATGGAATAACTCTCCATTCATACAACCCATCAGTTGTGTTAAAGGATATCTTCCACTCATCCCCATCTTTAATTCTAATCTGATGGTATCCACTTTTGAGATCCAACTTGGTGAAGTACTGAGCTCCTCCAAGACAATCCATCAAGTCCTCAATCCTAGGAATAGGAAACCTATATCTGATTGTAATCCTATTGATAGCTCTAGAGTCAGTGCATAGTATCCACTTACCACCTTTCTTGGATGCTAAGACCACTGGTACTGCACATGGACTAATGCTCTTCCTAATTAGTCCTTGGTCTAACAACTCCTGCACTTGTCTAGCTACTTCTAGGTTCTGATTTGGTGTAAGCTTGTAAGCTGCTTTGTTTGACAATGAAACCCCTAGTATGAAGTCAATCTGATGGCTAATGGCTCTCTTTGGAGGTAAGGTTGCTGGTGTCCCATCACTAACTATGTCCTTGAACTAATCTAACAACTTCTGGACTGCTTTGGGTATGATTGTTTTCTTAGTCTTGTCTTCCTCCTTGAGTTGCACCATGACCACATATCCTTCCCCTCCTTTGTGTAGGGTGTTAATGAACTCCTTACCACTACTTAATAAGACACTAGGGGTCTTTGACTATCCTTCTTCCTCATCTGGAAGTGACTGCAATTTGAATGTCTTTCCATCCTTCTTGAATGAGATAGTATTTTCCTTTCCATCATAGATGGCACCTCTGCCATACTGCCATGGTCTACCCAATAGAAGATGGCATGCATCTATGGGTAACACATCACAAATCAACTTATCCTTGTACCCTCCAATGGAGAACTCCATCGTTGTTTGCTCATTGACAAGAGCACTCTGCCCTTTGTTCAACCATGTCACTTTGTAAGGGTTAGTGTGGGGTACTTTCTCCAACTTCAACTTCCTTACTGCTTCCTCTGAGATGATGTTATCAGTTGAACCTGAATCCACAATAACTTTTCACACTTTTCTAAGTATTTTGCATCTTAACCTGAATAAGGCTCTCCTTTGTTTCGGCTCTTCCTTGACTAGTTGTCTGATCAAGACTCTTCTAAACATCAGGTTCTCCCCCATTTCTGATTCAATATGACTAACCTTTAGTGATTTGGTACTCATGGTGTCCTCTTGAGCATATGCCACTCTCTTCTCAGTATTTGATGAAGATGCTTTCTCCGGGCACCTATAAGCTGGATGACCTACTTGACCACAATTGTAACACTTCATACTAGCAAAATATGAGTTACTTTTTCCTGCTCCTCTTCCTCTATTTGATCCTCCTTGAGGTCCTCTACCTCTTCCATAACCTCCTCTAGAAGGTGTTTCACTTCCATGATCTGTGAGTTTAGACTCTCCTTGGTTTCTTTGTTCAGTCCCTCTACCTTGGTAGCCACCTCTATGTCCTCTTTGATCTCTACCTTTGCCTCTACTTTTAGAAGCTTGATCTTGTTTTCTCTTGCTTCTTTCCTCAATCTTTATAGCCAATTGGTAACATTGGTGTACTGTCTTGGGACTTAGAAGAGTCATCTCCTCTTGAATGTTCCACTTCAAGTCATTAAGGTACCTAGCCACCTTAAGATTTTCATCCTCTGAAACATTAGACCTCATAAAACATTTTTGAAACTCCTCAGTGTAAGTACTCACATCTTGGTCTCTTTGTCTCAAGCTCTGTCTCTTCTTATGCAACTGAATCTCATAATCATCTGGCATGTATGCTTCTCTCACTTTGGCAACCATTCCTTTCCAAGTGGAAATAGGCTTCTTGCCTTCCTTTTCTCTTTCTGTCTGAACAAACTTCCACCATGTCAAGGCAAAACCTCTCAATCTTGATTTGGCCACCTTCACTTTCTGTGCTTCAGTGACTCCATCACACTCAAAATGGTTTTCCATGCCCTCTATCCAATCAATGACTAGATCAACTTCTAATTTTCCACTAAATAGTGGTATGCCTTCAAGTGATTTCCCATTCAAAGCTTTCAATTCCTTCAAAAAAGGTTCTTTTTGTAGAACAGGGTCAGGTTCACGGGTCTTGTCTTCCTCTGCAACCTTTTTAATCTTAGGTTCCCTACCTTCTAATTTGTCATTGACCTCTTTGGTCTTGGTTTGCAAATTATCAATGCTTCCTCAAGTTGTGCTAATCTTTCCCTCAATCTCCTATTGTCTTCCTCCTGATCTTTGAACTTCTTGGCTAGCTCTACATTTGTCACCATGATTGTAGAACCACAAGATTCAAGATCTGATATACAAGATTCTATTCCAAATCTTTTGTTGCTCTGATACCAATCTGATAGGGAGGTTGGAGGAATCAATCCATGATTCCTGCTCTAGGTCTTACTTGGAAGACCTCTATGGTGTCTCACTCCACCACCTTAACCTATAGGACCTATTTCAAGTTTAGGTTCCCCTGGTTCTCCTTGCCAACCCCATCTACCATCTCAACTCTTCCTACCAAGTCAACCTTGGTGCAATGTTTTCAACTCTTCCCTTAGCCCTTAATCCACCCTAAAGGCTATCATACTCCAAAACTATAACTAAGCTTTGCAAGGGTGTGGAGGTGTTTATCATAAGTTCTTTCCATCCCATTATAACTCTTAGAGGTCCACCTAACTCCATCTTCTCATCGCTTCCACCAAACCCTCATTTAGGGTTAAAAAGGCTACTAGCCTAGGAGCCCCAATTAGGCCTCCTTCTCCGAGAAAACAGGTTGGCTCTCCAAAGTTTCCCAAAGAAAATAGAATATTCCATTGGGGTTCTTGGTCCTTATGCCCATTCCTCAAAGATTCTAGACGTATTAATCGTCAACTGACCGTACACAACCTGAACCTTCATTTTGGCAAATTAGGCCTTTTGCTTAGGTTTTCCTGACCACACATCAGACTGTCAAGCTGTTCTCTCACCAAATGGATTGGTGAAGCTTCCTCCTTCATGCTATGCCATGGAAAGGTTCATACCTTCCCTCTCCACACCGTGATTTGACAGGGAATGGACACCCCTACAAATCAAGTGCTCTACACTTCTTGTCTTCCCTAGCCGGACACATCTTGGCTCTCCTAGAAGAAGACTTCCATGGTGCTTTCAGAACTGTCAAGACCTCCTAGCCCTACAATATGTACAATCATGGAGTCTATTCATAATTCCCAAGGGGCCGTACGTTATGTACAATGGGAATGTGATCTAAACCTCCATTTTCTACTAACAACCTGTCAGATCAACAAATGAAAAGAAACAATTAACTACAACAGTGCTTGAAACTGAACTAGAAATCTAAATTGCTACCACACAGTGCTTAGCTGACTAGTTTACTACATCCTTCACCACCTACAACATTCAAATCAACCCATTAAAGCTCTATTTCAATGCAAGAACATAAATTCACACCAAAACACCATTGTTTCTCCTGAATTCAAAAACTCCAAACAATGTAAATGCTTTCCAACCTCACTTCCATGTTGAGGTCACCCTTAAATAGGGTCTCTAAAATAGTTAGGCTCGGTATTAACTACTCCTTGGCCACTTGTCTTCTTCCATTAAGCCTTATTTGCAAAATTTAGAAACACTAACACCTAAAAGGGTCTAAAAAGGTCTTAAGCCTTCCTTGTAGCCAAAACCTCAAATCTATCCAATGGTCAACATGACCTTTATCAACTCAACACCTGTTCACACATGCCACTAAGGCACAAACATGAAGGAATGAGAACAGGGAGAGAAATTGGCCTAGACAAACTGGCCAAACACGACCTTCTAGACAACCTTCCTATGATGACCTATTGGGTGCTCCTGCACCAGGTAGGTTGAACTATGAGTTAATAAGAAGCTAATAAACAACATAATGAATGAAATTAACCATTTTTGAAACTCTAAATATCGAGTATCACCCAATGTAATATATGTTTTAAATTTAAGAATTGGCGATCAAGACCATACACCACATCATAAACATTACTTGGAAAGTATCCAAACAACATTATACAAAAAAATCATGAAACACATCCAGGTTTGACAAAATCACAAAGGGTATTTTAATCTTGTAAGACATTTTTTGTGTTCCTCTTAAAAATAATAATACATGTTTCAAATCCTATGTGGAGTTTTCTTTGTATTATGAACTATTATGTAATATTCATTCTACTTTGCGCACTAATGAAATGTTGTAGGAGTGTGGTAAATTTCAACTACCAAATTTGTTTGAGGAATTATTAAATTTATTTATGTGTTAGAGATGATGGTTGCATTTTGTATAAAAATGATTGTTTAAATAAAAAGTGTTTACAATGTGGTAGATTATCAAATTTTATATCATGTATTCATGAAGATAGTGAGCATGATTTTAGAAAGAAAATGGTTAAGGAAAAGAGATACAAGATAATAAGTGTTACTAATTTTATTCTTAATTTTAATATTTTGTTTACAAGTATGCCAAAAATAGCCACAAGTCTCAATGGTCAGATCAATAGGTTAGGGTGTGTGAACATTTTTTCTTGGTTAGAACTATTGTCTGGATAGTTAATTTTGTAGAAAACTACACATTACAACCACATAATAAAGTCCAATCCTAGTACTATAATTATATTTAAATTTCTATTTTTATTTACATAAATTAGATACATGCACCTGAGAATACATATGAAAATAGAAAGATAATATGAGAGTACCATTTTTACATGAGCGATGATAAAACTCATTCATTATAGTATGTGCATCATTAATTTCAATATTTTATGAGTTCTTTCAAGAAAAAATATATTATAATGGTTCAACATCTCATTTGGTCAAATAATTGCACCAATCTATTCAAGAATTGCTCGTATATTCTATTGGTTGAGAAGAATGCGTGCATAGAAGGGTACACCTCATATTTGGAGTTTTTTGAAGTTGGGAATGAAAAATGGTAGAATGATGGAGTGGTTACATGTGTGAAGAGGGCTCTAATTAAATAAAAACTAAATATTAGAGGTGGTGATACATTGAGTGATGCATATATTCTATTATTAAGTGGTGTAACTATGAATTATCACAAGGAGTGGCACTTGATTCAAAAGTGTGTGTTATTTTGGTTTGTTGATGAGGGGATAATGTGAGAGAAATTGGATTGTTAGAGAATGAATAATCATCAAAGATACATTCATTTTAAATATTAACTTCAAGTAGATGGACTATTTAGACACAAGAATTAGCTTCTTGTTGTTAGATTTGTATTAAATTTTACTAGGATCATTGTGAGTCAAGGGAGTAGGTAAAAAAATGGATTCCATAATATTTAACCCTTTATCTCAGGCTCTTTCATCTTTACTCAATGATAGGGAGATATCATTCAACTTTGAACATCTTTTAGACCTTGTACTTGACTACATCATGTTTATGCAATTGTTGTACCACATGAGAGTGAAGAGGGATGAAAATATTGGTTGGAATGATGTGTACATGAAAAAAGATAACACAAGCTATGAAAATGATTATGGGTTCACATATCCTAGATGATCAATTGTTAAAGTTGGGAGTTGGTTGTGAACATATATGATTAATGAACCATAGATTTTAGGGGAAAGAGTGCCCTTGCACTTCTAGGGTTTTTCACCAAAAAGGAGAGAGATTTCCCACAAAAACCTTGGAGGTTCATTCAAGATTGATGTAAATCTAGTGTAAATATGATTGAAATGTGTCTAAATGATGAAAACTAATGAAAGAAACTAACTATTGAATGCGAACTAATGAAATGCAAAAGTGTTTGAAAACACAATGTTGTATACAAGAATGACCTAGAAACACAAATAAACTGTAACAAAACTTAATGAAACTGACGAGGTGCACTTGGAATTTGGAATGTGATGGAGAGGAGATCTGGAATACTAAAAAAATCACTATTGAAATCCACTAGGACACTTACGCCAACTTGGGTGACTTAGTCCAATTTTGGGGAGATTATGCCAGAATAGGTTTCAGGAAACTGGGTATCCAGATCTACAGAAAACACTTTTCAGGCCCAACAGTGGGATTAATTCACCAATGATGGTGAATTATTCCACCTTTAGCTTTTGAGAATCTCAAAGATGCAATCTGTAGCTTTCAATCTGTACTTCACCTCCTGACAAGAATCCAGATCTGAATATGCAAACTTTGGCCTGTAGGTGATCTCCAAGCTTCTTTTAGGGTTTTGTTGACTTTGAATGATGTTGATGAGATGTTGACACCTTTTAACACCATTATCTTTGACAAATCTACATACAAGACCTACAAAACACACATGCAAAGAGGGGAAAAGGGTTAAGGGTTAGAGAATAGGGGTTTGCCTTAGTCAAACCCCATTTTGGTAATCAAACCCTTAAAAATGAAATGAAATGGAAAGAGAATGATGATTGAACAACATGCAATGCTACAACTCACCAAACCCTTGAATTAGAAATCTAAAGATATGCAAGTAACAAATTCAATGGATGAATGCTTGAAAATGCCTAGAGTGCTTGAATGCTTGATTAGGAAGAATGAATTATTGGGGGGGTGAAAATGAGAGGAAAACCCTTTATTTATACATGATTTTCCCTAATTCCTAAAAATACCTCATCACAGGCCGACCTCAAGGTCTAGAGAATAATATCTCGCCAGAATTATAAAATAATTTTTATTTTTAAGCCAAATGGGACTAAATCGCCCTAGGTGGTGACTTGGTCCCACCAGGGCAATTTTATTGGGTGTTAGGAATTAAAGTGCATTTAATGATGTTTAACGTGATTATTCTCTGAAACATACTTAAGTATGACCTATAAGTGCATTAAGGGGCCATTTAAACATAAGAAAGGGTCAAATTATTGATGAAAATCCTAGGAAAGTGTGAGATTTTTTTACAACTCCTTAAAACACTTTGAAATAAGGCTTGGTAAGTGATACAAAGAGGTTGTATAGGTGAAATATGTTAGAAAGGTCTTAGAAAAGTGTGAAAGTGTGTTGCAACACTTCACAACACCTTTGCAAGAAATCATAAGGTTTTTATTAATTTACAAGAGTTCAAGGCCTAATGTGAATGTGTTGGCCACATTAGAACATTAAATCTAGGCAAAATCAGGGCAAAAATCCATAAGAAAGGCCCAAATGAGTGTGAAAATGTCAAGGATACATTTTTCTATATTATAATTAGAAAGAATGACATGCTTGAATTTTAATACTTTGAGAAGGTCACAAAACCATACTCATGTATTTGTACCTAGTTGTAGTGCAACTAATGTTATGTTATTAAAGCATCATGCAAAACTAGAAATAAAAGAACTATGGAAAATTATTAATGTTGATCATGAAGAAACACTAGATAATTTAAAGGTAAGAGATGACCCCTTGAGAACACTTGAGTAACATTTAACTTCTAGATGGGACACGTATGAGAATATTAATCTTAGTGAGATTCTTGTTTTTTCTATTTTTTAGAATTATTTTACTGAAAATATTGTTTATTTAGTTATAATGCATTATTTTGATGATCTAAGTCTACAAATGAGGTTATCTACCTGTTAGACACACAAGACAACTAAGAGGGGGGTGAGTTAGTTATACATTAAAACCTTCGAACCCTTATTATGCGTCAACATGAATGTAAAAAAATAAAACATCAACAACCATACACAATAGAACACCAAATTTATGTGGAAACCCTAATCAGGGATAAACCATGGAGAGGATTAAATCACATATATATGAATATCAACACTGATTACAAAAGGCTCACTATCAGAAGGGCTCATTTTCCAAAGGACTCATTGTCCAAAAGAAAGAAGGGTTCATTGCTTGGATAAAAAGAAACTATTACAATGAGGTTAACTACCTCAGAGAAATAGAATAATCCACCACAACTACTCTACACCATCCACAACCTTCAACTTACTACCTCGAGCAACTTCAGGCACACTGAAATGTAGACACCTTCTACTCATTGCTTCTGATAGTCATAGGTGTTCATGCTCGCACTCAAATCTCAACACTTAATCACATACTCATGTTTTCACATTACACAACACACCACACACTTCTTCAATAATTGACCTTGCATATATATCCTCCACAACCTCAAATAATCTTCTCCGCCAACTTCAATGAAATGTATGCACCTCAAATGTGCAATCACCAAATTGGTCAGAACTAAAAACTTCCACGATGGAAAGAAGTGAAGGTGGACCACACCAAGGGTTAAAGATGACCCAAATATACACTGACACACTACACTGGGCTTCCAAAATCCATGAAGCACATATGCAAGTAACACTAACACACCAAGTTGGCCAAACCAACATTGACGCTACCAAGCAACTACATACACACTTCACCAAGTTTGAAAACAACCTATGGGCCACATAGAAACATCACACAACATCCTAGAATATTATAATACCAACATAATATTCAAACACACTGCCACAACCACATACAATTGAGAATACTATCATCCTATGCAACCAGTCAAATTGCCAGTGAGACATAACACATGAACCAAGATTTCAGAACAACTGAACACAAAACCATCCAAGGGAAGATAAATACAATTATCATTAGCACATTAAAAAATCCATAAGATAGGAAACTTCATAATAGAGAAATGCAGAGCAATTCCATTTCTCCCAAACAACCTTCTTCACAATCCAACACACTGTCAAACATATTTTCTACTGTCACATGATCTAGAACCTGAAACTTTGGATATAACACTTCTAATCACTTCTAAACATCACATCCAAACCACACAAGCACATATTCAAGTATGAAGATATGCATAGCACAATAAAAAACACACCCTTGTCACCTTGTACACTCTTTATACAAATTTCCTCAAACTAAGTGACCATGTTGCATCTGCAACACCTGCTCAACACCAAAAACACCTTCTCATCATAACCACACTAGAGGTTGACATAGGTTGACATTAATGACAACACTAATGACAACATAGTGCAACAGTCTCCCCCTTTGTTACTGATGGCAACACTTGCTGAAAAACCATCAACAACAAAAGCAACTCTGATCTCTAACTCTCAAGCAACTCTCCTCTTTACTTCAGATCTCCACTTCTCTCTCCACTACTCTCTCCATGTTTTTCAAATTTCTCTCCCCTTTGCAATAAATGAAAAAGGACAACACCTACACATAGAGATAAGATTTGTTCTTGAATGTATTATTGGATTTTTCAAAATTTTGATAGCACTTGTATTATCACACAAGATAAAGATAGGTTCATGATATGATACTCTGATATCTTTCAATTTATACTTCATCCATAATACTTATGTGCAACAAGATGCTACTGCAATATACTTTTCCTCTGCAGTAGATAGTGACACCGAATCTTGCTTCTTACTCAACCAAGCAACCATTCTATTTCCAAGAAAAAAATACCTCCACTTGTACTTATATCATCCACACAACCTACCCAATCTATCCTATTGTTTCTAGGTCTAGGATCTAGGTCTCGTTGACTCACCATTGAGGTTGAATTTCAATCTTTACACCTTGTGATCTCTTTCCTAATGAAATCCATGGGGAAAGGCACCTATTAAGATCCCTAAGGTTTTGTGAACATACAAAATCATTAAACTTTGGGGATCCCCTTTTCCCTATGTTTCAACATTTACTTCCAAACACTCTAAAATATTTCACAGTAGGTTTTTTTCCATACCATAGCTCATAGGGAGTCTTTGAACTGTTCACTCTTGCTCAAGTCCTCTATTAAGAATTTATACTGTTGTATGAATAGATTCTCTCTAAGACATCTAGTATATTTTCTTCCTTCAACATGGTTCTTGTAGCCCCTTGAATTGTCTTATTCTTCCTTTCTACAACTCCATTTTTCTGCAAAGTCCTAGGAGATGATAACTATCTTTTTATCCCATGATCTTCACAAAAACTGTTAAAATAATTGGAGGTGAACTCACCACCTCTTTCAGACCTTAACCACTTTATTTTCAGATCCATTTCATTCTCAACCATAGATTTAAATGCTTTAAATTTTTCTAGAGATTTTGTTTTTTCTTTGAGAAATGTTACCCAAGTCATTCTAGAGTAATCATCTATTAACAACATAAAATACCTGTCACCTTGAGAGCTTCTTGTTCTGGTAGGTCCACATAAGCCTGCATGCACTAACTCCAAAGGTCTTGCAATATAATATTCCTTAGTCTTGAACCTCTTCTTTGTCTATTTTCTAACCTGACACTCTTGCAAATTGCATTGATAGGATTTATAATTCTTGGCATGTCTCTCCACAACATGAATAGAGTTGATCTTCACTAGGCTGTCAAAATTGATATGACCCATTCTGCTATTCCATATCCAAATTTCATTTATTTGAGTGATAAAGCACTTACCATCAACACCTTTGAGCTGATAAACATTCCCTTATGTCCTCATTCCTACAATAACCAAGGTTTCGAAGCTTCCTTTTTTGATTTCACAACCATTATCCTGAAATACTAGATTGTATCCTCTTCTAAACATTTGTACTACACTGAGAATATTATGTTGAACACCAAGAATACTAAGAGGGGGAGGGGGGGGCGGGGTGATGAATCATTATTCACTGAAATTCATTAATTTCATCATTTTAAACATCCATTTAAACTTGCAATAATGAAAAATACCATATAAAGCATGCATCACATCAAGGAACACAAGAACATCAGATTTACATGGAAAAACCTTGAAAGGGAAAAACCACAATGAGGATTAGCTCACAATATATTATAACTGGTTACAATAAGGATTACAAAATGGTGGAATCACTATCCAAAAAGAAAGAATGGCTCACTGCTGATGGCTTACTCTCAAGGGTTCACTGCCTGGAATAGAAAAAGATAGAGGAAAGGGTAGCTCACTATTGGGATTAAGGTGTCTCAACCTTAGAGTCCTAATATTATTTTAATTGATGTAATTAATGTATTTATTTCTATTTATCAATTTCCTATGGTCTCATGTCACAAATTGGGACCCATTGGTTGAGTGGCATCTCCTTTGGAGGTGACTGGATGACACATAATCATCCCAAGTGGACATAGGCATCCCAATTTGGAATCTTTGACTCATAAAAAATTCTATGATGTGTTATAAGGCATCTTCATCCATGGAGGAAGTTGGCACCCAAGATGGGTTATGACAAGGTATAAGAGAATCAAGTATTTCAAGTCATTTATGATAGATTCTCTTACAACTATAAGTGTTGTAAGTATGAAAAATGCTAAGATAGATTCTATGATAGTTGTAATGCATCTATCATAGTCTATTTTTAACATATTTTAGGTGCCCAAGCTTGGAAGAAGAATATTGCATGTAATGACACTTGTAAGGGGTGTAAGGGAATGTTGTACATGTGTCCAAATGCATGTCTCTGGGGTGGGATATTGCACCATATGGATTTGGATGCCCCTCTACTTCCAGATGATTCTTGAAGCTTGTATCACTCTATATATTGAGTACCTTGCATTGTAGAATGTATAATTTTTTTTCAACTAATGAAGTGTTGGCGATATCACTCTAAAATAGGTGTTCATTTTGAAGAACTTGTAGAAGAAGGCTTTGTACTTGGGGTTGTATTGTAATTCATTTTGAAGTAATACAATAGTACTGTGCTTTTGGAGGGTGGGGTTTTTTTACCTGAAAGGGTTTTCCCCATGTATATTTGGTGTCACTATTAAATGTGTTGTTGTTGTTATATTCATTTATTCTCTATGTGCTTCTCTTGTTGTAACTATTTAAAGGTTTTAAAATGAAATTTTGTAACTCTCCCCTAAATAGATTAGTGTAGGAAGCTATTTCTACTCACTCAACTTTCTTTCAATCACTTCCAAAACGAACTGCTAATAATGCATTTGCAACATGCTAAAGATACATTTCCAATTAAGCTCTAAAAATTGACTTAACACACTTCATACTTCACCACTACTCATTTCACACTTCAAACTACATCTAATTTTTTATACAAACTCTAAATACACTCAACTTCTTTTTCAAACACTAAATTAACTTTGTATATATAACACAACCAACCAAAACATCAATTAGGTCAGCCTAATTGCATGAACTGTGTACCACATAACTTGTCGGCTCAAAAATCCATTCCACACGCTTTGAAAAATAAACCAAAATGTGTACACATCAAAAATAGGTTGAAATGACCTATAATCACTCCCATAAGTCTGCTCATTACATACTTCAATTCTGCACGACCCCCAAATCCTTAGGTCAGCACCGCATAGCAAAACTGGTGAAGCAATAACTAAATAAACCAAATGTTCATTCACAACTTGACACACAGACCACCAAAATACTTGCCACTTGGAGCACACATACTTCTAACATTTGTAAACATTTCCTCAAAATTGTCTAGCATTTAATATTCATCTATGGTGGAATGTGAAGCATTCCAATATGTAATTTGTACAAGTAACACTACCATTAAAAATCTCGATACTCTATCAACATTATATTCAACTGAGGAAGACATAAAACCTTGAAAATTTGGATCTGAACACCTTCAATACACATCATCAAAACCTTAAAACCACATGATAATAAATTGCATAGCAGGGTAATGCAAACAAAAATGGTTCATTGTAACACTGAAATTACATTCTCAGACTTAACAAATTATCCACACCATTTGGTCTTCTCTAGACCAAAACTTATATATTTTTACACTGGATTGACATCAATGAAAACACCATACACCATCCATGCACCATCATGTATGCTCATGTTGCCAACAATCTCCCCCTTTTTCATTGATGGCAATACACTCCCACAGCTACTCCCCCAAAACATTCTCCCCCTTTGATATCAATGACAAAGGGATTACTATATCACTCTCCCTAACTGATATATATATATACATGAAAGTATCTCACCCTTTCTGCTTCTCTCCTATGCTTAACATAATTCTCTAATAATCTCTCCCTTAAGAAATATTTGCATCAAAGTGGCTCCTCCTAACAATGTTATTTACCAAAAAATGACCAATGCACCACAACACCATCAACTACTTCCATATATACATGGAAACCAGAAAATTGCATATACAAAATAGAAATGTACACCTTCAACTAGCAAAGGGTAAAATACCCTTGTAAGACACCTTCAATTTGGAAAGGAGTTCCTCCCATTCTCTCTTAGCTACCTCCCAATTCTTCTTGGTGAAGGCAAGAAAGGAATTATGTCTTTCATACTACACATGGAGGTCTTCTCCTTCTTCTAGAGAACTGGGCACTGAATCCTTTTGTGTCACCTTGTCTACACTAGCTAAAACCCCAGTCAAAGATGTAAGCCTTACACTTACCAAATCATATATCTTTTTGTTCTTGCAATATACTTTCAAATTATGCCCTTGTTGCACCATCTGCATCATTTACCAAATCATATGCACCAGAGGCTTGAACAATTTATGACTCAATTGAGTCCATTTGATATTTTATGCTCCTTGTAGAAGTAACCCATTTCAAGAAAAACTAAAACAATACTTTAGCTTCTTCCAAGTATTTCTATACTTCCTTCAAGCTACCTTGTAACTTGCCATGTGTTGCACTACATTTATCAAAAATCTCAGTCAATCTCTTATCATTGACCTTCTTCTATTTCCCTCTCCAATTTTTCTTCTAAACCAATAGAATATTCCTTAAAGGAATCTAACAACAAATTCAAATTTTGTACACCAGACATGGAATTATCAATAGTTGCTCCAAGAATTCTATCATGTAACACCTTTACTACTTCTTCTACCCTTTTTGTGATCTTTTGGTGTGTTTGAAGTATTTCCTTCCTTGTGAAGGCATGCAAAGTATCACCAAGATATAAATTATGTAGGAGAGAAATCTTATCTATATCTACCTATCCTTGTTGCATTGGAATCAACAGGAGTTGTGCAGAAACCACTGGCTCAAGCTGTAGCTGCATGTCTAATAGATATTTCAAAGAATCTCTAAAACATTTGGAGGATTCACCAACAATTTTAGCACTTTCTCCTTCCTTTTTTTCACTCTTCTCCTTATCTCCACTAGTAGAACATTCTTCAACATTCTTTTCTTCTTTTGTGGATTTCTCACCATCTAGAAGAGGAAATTTATCTTCCTTTTGCGCCTCTGTCTTCTTTGGGATTTCTTCTTTTCTCTACTCAACATATTTCTCCATATCTAGAGGGGGAAAATTCTATTCAATTTGGGCATCATCCTTCTCCAAGAAATTCTATTTATCATCTTCCTTTTCTTCTTCAACAAAATTCTCCACATCTAGAGGAGTATCATCTATTACCATGTCTTCTTGTTCATCCTCATCCTCAAGCACATGCTCATGTTGTTCATTGTTAGGTTCATTGTTTTCTAGGATATATATATCATGCTACACTTAATCTTCACTATCCGGAGGGACTCCCAACCCTTTAGCAATTTCTTCAACCTTTTGTAGTGTCTCTTTCCTCAACCTCTCAATATCTTCTTTATCTTTGCTCATATGAGTGTTAAATCTTTGTTTTTTCCTGAACTTCTTGCTATACAACTTAGACAAATTGTGTCTGTCTTCTTGAGATAGTAAAGAAGCAATCTTCTCCAAGGAAAATGCCTTTATCTTTTCATCTTCTTCAATGGCTTGATGTCTTCTTGCAGTCAACCTTTGTATTCATTTTTGGAATTCTTTATATTGTGAGCTAATCCTCACTTTGGTTTTTCCCTCATTGGGTTTTCCAAGTAAATCTAGTGTTCATATGTGCACGGTTTTACTAATTTTAGTTTCAGTTTCTGCATTTAATAATTAAACATATTAGCAGAGTAAATTTTTTGTGAATGCTTGTAGATCTAACTTTTGTTGAGGGTTTCAAAGGTTAAATTGATACAAATGGTTCACCCCTCTTCTTAGTTGTCTTGTTCAACACTTAGGAACACTAGGAGAGGGGGAAAACTGACCTTCTTGTACTTGGAGTATCCTGTAGAGCAACAATAGTGGATTTGGATTTCTCTACAAAACCCTTGGATGGGTTCACGATATCTTCCAACTAAGATTTCATCTTCTCAACATTCTTCTCAATATATTTCTTCTTCTTTTCCAAATTCACTTGATTGGATTTCTCTGCATATGTGCCAAATTTTTCCACATATGGATCTCTTGGTTTGGTCAACACAACTTCTATAAAACTGATAAGCTCTACTCTAGTTACCTCATATCCAAGCTCTGGAACCCAAACTATTATGGGTTCAAATGCTTCCATAATGCAGTAATCTCTACTAACCATGAAGGTTATATCACTCTTGCACTTTTCAACTACACTTTCCAGAATTCTATACCTTTCTTGAATTTTTCCCTAAAATGTCTTAAAGAAACCCCACAACATAGAATTATGGGTTTCTAGGTTTCCCAACCTTCTCAAATGATCTCATATTTACATAGCAATTGGAATACTATCTAACCACACAATGCTCTTTTCTCTGAGCACTTCTCTAAGAAAGTAAAATAAAAAATAGATAACTAGGGTGCCATACTAGAAGGGGTACCTTGATTCCTTGGTATTTTATAGGTTCTCCATCAACTATTGTCTAAAGAGCTCACACAAATCAACATCTTCATCTTTCTTCACCATCTGGTGAGCTGTGTGGATTACAATGGTTGACACAAAATTTTATCTATTTGTATGAAAAAAATTGTACACAATCATCATAGACGCATACTTCACCGCCAGATCATCTATATCATTCACCGTTAGAGCTCATTTGTCAAAATTTTCTCTAGTGAGCTTCATTAACACATCATTCTTCATGGCCTTTGCAGTTGGAACTGGTCCATTTGAGCACAACCTTGTAACAACCCTATTTTCTTCCCTTTTTTTATCGTCTGTGACATATCCAACCACATGAATTTTCAGCTCAGCACATATTTAACCCACTCACCCTTATGGAAAATTTTGGGAAAGTTATTCCATACATCTTTTTTCTTCTTTGTTAAGCTCTCATATTCAGGTTTTAGTTTAAAATCATCTCCATTCACCACATTCAACCAATATTCCACCATTTAGATGATCATAATCTTCCAATTTAGTGTAGTGTAGGAAAATGCATACCCTTGCATTTTTAAACTTTTTTTGGGCCCGCCTTGATTTATTTATCCTTCTTTATGTCTTAGTTGGTCCTATTTTGCATCCAAAAGCCTAATAAACTACATATTTTTTTGGCTAATCTTGACAATGATCAAAGGGTAGTGATTTTGTCTGTGTGTCCCTAATTTTTGGGTTGGGACTAAAATGCCACCTAGGGCATCTTAGTCCCCCAAAGGTCTTGGGACCCTGATTTTGAGTACACCTAAAAGGGTCCCTTTTTGGAGTCTGTGCCCCAAGATTTGAGCCTCGAGACTAAGAGGCCACCTAGCGTGTCTTAGTCCTCCTTGGATTATTTTTAGGATTTAATTTCAAATTCTGGCGGGATTTAGCCTCCTTTATTAATGTTTTCCTATGTCGGCTTGGTGTGATGTAATTTCGGGATATTAAGCATAAATAAGTATAAATACAAGGCTCATTCACTCATTTTCATAATAAGCAAGATATTCAAGAGAATAATAAGCATCCAAGCATTCAAGTATTCGTTCAAGAGCATTCACGAGTAGTTCTTCAAGAATTTTGGAGTGATCATTAAGATTCAAGCATCATATCAAAGGATATTCATGCATCATGCATGTTTTTGTGCTCACATTTGTGATGTAGGGTTTTGATCATTCAAGCAAGATCTATCAAAGCATTCCCTTGATTCAAGATCTACATTCAAGCTAGCCACTTTACACTAGTTTGTAGACTTTACAACAAGGGTTTGGTGAGTTGTAGAATTTAATGTTGTTCATTCATCATGTCCCTTCATTATTCTATTTCATTTCAAGGTTTAATTACCAACAAGGGGTTTGACCAAGGAAAACCCCCATTTACTAACAATCAACAAGTTTTTCCTCTCTTGCATGCTTGTGATTGCAGATTTAGGTTGGAGACTTGAAGATCATTTAGAGTGCAAGATTTCAAAGTTGCATTACAAAGTTGTCATCTTCACGGAAACTCACCTATAGGTCAAATTCAAAAGTTTTAGAACCTGAGATCTAAGAGGAAGCAAGTGCAGACCTTGGAGCTCAAGATCACATTCAGAGTTTTTAGAAATCTAGAATGAGACTAATATGCACCTAGGGCATCTTAGTCCTCTTAGGGGTATTTTTTAGAGATTCTTTGAGATTATTTTCTGAGATCCGAAGATTCTGCATCTTCCCCAAAAAATAATAGTGAGACTAAGACAACAGTAAGGGCGTCTTTGTCCTCCCTAGCATATTTGGAATTCTTTGCATTTCCAGAATCCTCATCACATCTCTAAACTTCCCAGGTACACACATTCTATCTTGCTATTGCATAATTTCATTATTTGCATCCCTCATTTAGCTTGCATAACTAGGGTTTGTAGGCTAAATGCTTATTTGTCTTTTCCAAGCATTCACAACCCCCTTCCTAGGTCCTCCTAATTGAGAATTGACTCACCTTGTGAGGTTGATAGTCAATCCAATTTGGGATCCTAGGAAAATATTGACCTAGATAGAATAGGTGATCACTCCCCTTATTTAATCTTTGGTTCATTTAGTATTAATATAGATTCACACATCCTTTGTGTGCATTACACCATATGGAACCCTTGAAAATGCACCTTCAGGATTTGATATCATAGATTTGAATGGGTTCTTCTTAAATTTAGGTCTTGGTTGCTCCAAAATATTAATTAGTTGGGGAGTAAACATTTTAAATCTTCATTGAACTAGGGTTTGCAAGAAAAATTGATAAATACCTTTGGATTTTATTGATAGGGTTTCAAAAAGCACTCCAAAATCACTTCAATTCACCTTTTCTCTTCAATTTATTGATTATAAATGACTTCAACATGTGAAACTACATATAAATTCTTTACTAGTGACCTAATATGCATTGATTACAACATACAAAGTTAGGTCAAAAAGTTGGCAAACTTTCACTATGTCATCACAGGCACCTTCAATCACTCCACGAATCTCCGCAACAAGATATTTCACAGTGAGGATACCATCAATAGATCAACCATGTCAATCTACACGTGTACTAGTGTATTGAAGGAATCAATACCACATCTTTGGCGGGGGCATTGAATGTTTTCTTTTAAAACTCCCCCTAAGCCAAAGCTCTTTATCTAGTTTTCAGAGGAAACATCTGCACTAGAGGCTGGCATAGACTCACTCTTCACTTCAATCTCTTCTTTTTTCTTCCATGTCTTGTTCATTTCCTTCTTCATCTCAGAAAAATCAACCTTCTTCACTAGATCAATCTTCTTCTTTGAATAAGAGGGTTTCACATTCTTACTTCTACAAAACAACTATGTGTCCTAGTTTATTGCATTTATGACATATGAAACCTTTTTGCTGAATAGACTTATGTCTTACCATTTTAGATATGCATTAAAAAGACTTATTCCCAAATATATTACATATATAATAGTAACCATTGAAATATTGAAACATCATACCATTATTGTAACCATTCATCATCCAAATTTTGCATTCACTAGCTCTATGACCAAGTCTATTGCATGTAAAACACTAACTGGGAAAGGATTGAACATTTTGGTTCATTTTGCTTCTACACTCTATAGCTTTATGTTTAAATTTATTTCAAGAGTAATAATAACCATTAAAAGATGACTACCTTTGTGAAACAAGTTGTCTGATAGGAGGTCTTTTAAAATATTTCTTTTGGTTTCAGATCTGTTTGACATTTCTCTTCTTATCATTCTTATTTCAACATTGTTTGAAGTCTGATTCTCCTTTGAAATTTATCCTTTTTCAAACCCTAATCATTCTTTGTCCTTAGAAGCCTTCTGATTTGCAATCATTTCATCAAGCAAGGTGGATCTCTTCTTAAATTTTTCTTCTTGAATCTTTGCTTTCTCTATATTTGATCTCCAAGTAACAATCTCTAGTTCAGGCTTTGAACATTCTTCAAATTTATCTTTCAATTTGGCATGCAAGTAGTCTTCAACTCTTTTTCCTTCTTCAAATTACACTTTCAGATCAGTGATTGTCTCATTTGATTGCTTGAGATTCTCATTTGTTTCCTTGAATATTTCTTTATCTTTCTTGAGTTGTTCCCTCAAAGTTTTGATACACTCATCTGCATCCTTAATATTCTCTTTTAATTCTCTATTCTCACATTCTGCTTTATCCAGATCATCAAGAGATGATTTGATTTCTCCTTCCATATCAACTTCATAATATTCTTTAGTAAACCCTTTAGGGATAATCTCTTTTAGAGGAATAGGATACTTCCTTGTAGCCATGTGTTAATCCTCCAAGATCTACCTCAATGATCAAGACAATAGAATGAACCAAGCTTTAATACCAATTTTTGACCACCTGAAATACTGAGAGGGGTGGTGAATCCGTATTCACTAAAATTAATTAACTTCATAAATTTAAACATCCACCTAAACTTGCAGTAATGGAAAGGAACATATAAAGTATGCATCACATCAAGGAACACAAGAACACTAGATTTACATGGAAAACCCTTGAAAGGAAAAAACCATGGTGAGGATTAGCTCACAATATATTATAACTAGTTATAATAAGGATTATAGAATGGTGGACTCACTGTCTAGAAAAAAATAATGGCTCACTATTGATGGCTCACTACCCAAAATAGAAAAAGATAGAGGAAAGGGTGGCTCACTTCCAAAATGAAATGCTAATAATACATCTGCAACATTCAAAAGATATAATTCCAATTAAGCTCTAAAAGTTGACTTAACACACTTCATACTTCACCACTACTCCTTTCTCACTTGACACTACATCAGATTTTGCACACAAAATATACATACACTCATTTCCTCTTTCACACACTAAATTATTTGTATATATACTACAATCAACCAAAACATCAATTAGGTCAGCCTAATTGCATGAAACATGTACCACATAACTTATCAACTCAAAACTCCATTCCACACACTTTGTAAAATAAACCAAAATGTGCACACCTCCAAAATAGGTTAGCATGACCTATAATCACTCCCATAAATATGCTCCTTTATACATCCTTTAACTTTGCATGACCCCAAAATCCTTAGGTCAACACCACATAGAAAAACTAGTGAAACAATAATTGAATGAGCCAACTGTTCATTCACAAATTGACATGTGGACCACCAAAACACCACCACTTGAAGCACACATAATTCTAACAGCTATAAACGCTTCCCAAAACTGCATAGTACAATATTCATCCACAGTGGAATGTGGAGCATTCCAATATGCACTCTGTACCAATAACATTGCCATTATAAAGCCCTATACTTTGTCAACATTATCTTCAACTATGGAAGACATAAAACCTTGAAAATTTGGATCTGAACACCTTCAATACACATCATCAACACCTAAAACCACATGACAAGATATTGCATAGAAAGGAAATGTGAACCACAACACTGGTTCACTGTAATATTGAAATTACACTCTAAGACAACCAGTTATCCACACCATTTGGTCTTCTCTGGACTAACACTTTTACATTTCTATAATGGTTTGACATCAATGATAACACCATACACCATCCATGAACCGTCATGCTCATGTTGCTAATAGATTATGCCAAAGACTCTAGACATAAAGAACATCATTTGTCTTATGCTTTCCATCAAAACTAATTGAACCTTTTCCATAGATCTTAGTAGATGTATCATCACCAAACTTAACAAGACCACTATCACAATTTTCAAGTTTAACAAAATTACTCTTATGACCTGTCATATTATTTGAGCATTTGCTGTCAATTATCCAATAGTTTCTCTCCTCTCTTGCATGAAAGGAAGTCACCGTAGTTCCTTCAAAATTGTGACCTATTTCCAGAGCAATTTTCTTCACACATATTTTAGTATTAGTAGGATTATTTCCAACATTTAGAGCCATGAACAAGAATTCATCACTTCCATCATTCAGATAGTCTGATTCCTCATCATCAGATATACCATTGTCTTCTTTAACATAATAACTCTTCTTGAAAGATTTACCTTTATGATCTTTATGTTTGTCATTTGTAACTTTTCTTGGACATTTTGAAGCATAATGACCTATCTTTCCATAATTAAAACATTTGAAGGGTAACTTCCGCTGTATTTTCCAGTGCCCTTTTTCAATCTCCTTGAAATTTTTTCTTCTAATTCATCAAGATCATATTCATCATTCCTCTCGATCATATTCATCATTCCTCTCTTTCTTGCTGACTCTAAAAGCAACTTCTTTCCTTGAAGCATCTTGGTAAAACTCTCTTAATTCAAATGTAGTTAAAGAACCAAACATTTGATCTCTAGAATATTGATCCGAATTCTAAGATTCCTCAATAGTAGAAATTTTAGCACTATAAGATTGAAGAGTTATTAATACCTTTTTCACAACTTCACTTTCCTCCAATTTTCCACCAAGACCATCGATGACATTGACAATTTCATCCACTCTTTGCATGTAGCTTGCAGTATCTTCATCTTCTGCAATCCTCAGGGTTTCAAATTTGGCTTTAAAATTTTGCATATTTGCTTTCTTGACCTTAGCATCTCCTTCATAAATACTTTGAAACTTTACCCAGACCTCTTTAGTAGTTTTGTAGCTTATAACCTTCACAAGTTCTAAATCAGAAAGCCCACACAAGATATCATTCCTTGCTTTTTCGTTTTTCTTATAATCCTTGATATCATCTTCACTTGTCAGAGCAGTAGTAGGCATAGTATATCCATCTTCAACTGACTTCCATACACCAAATTCTAATGAGACAAGAAAGGATTCCATCATGGATTTCTAGAAGGCACAATTTGTTCCATAAAACATAGGAGCTTTGACACCATTCCTGTGCGTCATTTGGATCTACCTCAAGCGGTTAAGCTTCTTCAAAGGAATCTCTACTCTGATACCAATTGTTAGACACACATGCCAATTGAGAGGGGGGTGAATCAATTATACATTAAAACCTTCAAACCTTTATTATGAATCAACATGAATGTAAGTAAATGAAACACCAACACATCAACAACCATACACAATAGAACACTAGATTTATGTGGAAAACCTTAATCAGGGAAAACCCACAATGAGGATTTACGCACATATATATGAATATCAACACTGATTACAAAAGGCTCACTACCAGAAAGGGTTCACTGCCCAAAGGACTCACTGTCCAAAAGAAAGAAGGGCTCATTTCCCATATAGAAAGAAACTATTACAAAGAGGTTTCACTACCTCAAAGCAACAGGAGAATCCACCACAAAAAATCTACACCATCTGTAACCTTCATCTTATTACCTCCAACAACTTTAGGAACACTAAAATGTAGACACCTTCTACTCACAGCTTTCAATAGTCATAGGTGTTCATGCTTGCACTCAAATCTCAACACTTAATCACATGCTCATAATTTCCAATCACAAAACACACCACACACTTCTCCAACAATCGACCTTGCATATATATATATCCTCTCCAACCTCAAAAAATCTTCTCCAAGTTGCCTTCAGTGAAACATATGTACCTCAAATGTGCAACCACCAAATAGGTCGACACCAAACACATCCACAGTGGAAAGAAGTGAAGGTGGACCACACCAAGGGTTAACCAGGACCCAAATCTACACCGACACGCTACACTAAGCTTCCACAATCCATGAAGCACATCCACAAGTAACACTAACACGCTAGGTTGGTTAAACTGACATTAACACTACCAAGAAACTACATACACACTTCACTAGGTCCAAAAACAACCTACGAACCACATATAGACATTACACATCCTAGAATATTCTAATACCAACATAATATTCAAACAAACTACCACAACCACATGCAAATGCGAATACTATCATCCTATGCAACCAGTCAAACTGCCACTAAGACACAACACATGAACCAAGATTGTGGAATAGATGAACACAAAAATATTCAAGGGAAGATAGATACAAGAATCATTAGCATATTCCCAAATCCACAAGATAGGAAACTTCAACGTGGAGAAATACAGAGCAATTCAATTTTTCCTAGACAACCTTCTTCATAGTCCAACACACTGTCAAAAACATCTTCTACTGCCACACGATCTAGAACCTGAAAATCTAGATATAACACCTTTGATCACTTTTGAACATCACATTTAAATTGCACAAGCACATCTTCAAGCATGAAGAAATTTGGAGCATAATACAGAACACACCCCTGCCACCTTGTACACTCTTTATACAAATTTTCTCAAAATCACTTGGAAACCAAGTGGCCATGCTGCATCTGCAACACCTGCTCAACACAAAAAACACCTTCTCATCATAACCACACTAGAGGTTGACATAGGTTGACATCAATGACAACTCTAATGAAAATAGAGTGCAACACTACCATAACATCCTAGATGCCAAGTATAATTTTTGGTGTGCATTTGTGTTAGAAAAATTCTAATATTCACATTTTTCTTTCTAGAGTTTTATTTTACTAATTCCTATATTAAAGAGTTTATTTTTTAGTTTGAGACAAAATAATTGTTGGTAGTTTTTGTCATTTATGTCAGCACTTGAGGATATTTGTGTGAAATTGTTGGCAATTGGTTTTCATGCTTGGGAGTTTGTTGGTATTAGTTGGTACTGATGTCCTTGTTGCAGTTGTCATTGGTTGTCATTGTTGAAAATTTTTAGTATGGGATAACATTGATGTATGAAAGGGTTACTGTAGTTCATGGATGGATGTCATGTCTTATCTAAGAAGAGTTGCTAAAGTTCATGACCGGTTGCCATGCCTTATCTTACGTTTCCTGAAGTTTATGGTTGGATGCCATTGAGTATGATTTTTGTTAGTAGATTTAGTTTCATAATGATATATCAAGATGAGGATTAGAAGCATCAAGAAGTATTGTTGATAGTGGAGAGATGTTGTTGAAGGTATACAATATATCTCATACTCTCTCTTGATGTTCTTGATGAAGCATGTGTTACTCAAAGAAAGATATGGCCTCCACAAGGTGCTAAAGTGTTTTTGGTTCAAGAAGTTACATTGAAGTTTGTCTGGGAGAATGCTCCACATTCCTCTTCTTTTGAAGTTTTGGTCTTGCAGTTTGGGACTCAATGCTAGTGCTCTATGGATGTTGTACTCCTATATTTTCTGGTCACCTATGTTGCCGAGGAGAGTTCTGTGAATTACTAAAGGTTGGCAGTGTTGTTGGTTATCTAAACTGGTCCTAGAAATGCTCTACATATTTTTGCATTGATGTATCTGCTCTTGTGGCTTGGTGAATATTCTCTCAATGTCTATTTTGTGTCTCAATTCCAATTTTATGTGATCAAGTGGTCCACAAGCTGATATGTTAATGTTATAACTTCTAGTTGTGAGTTTTGTGCTTCCTAGATGGAGTATTTTGTTCATTTTTGGTTTGTAATGGTTGCTAGTGGCATGAAAGTATGAAAGAAGGGTATATAAGTGTTATTGGATGTTCATGGAACATCTCTATGTGATCCACATGACGTTGATTATCCACTTTAGTGTTGTATTATGTCTTGAGTTATCTTTCTAGGTTATTTGTAGATATCTAGTTGATAGGGCTTGTTCTTTTTCTTGCATCATGTGATTGGGGGTCTATGCCAATAATTAAAGATGTGTTAAGTTAGATTTGGGTCTTGACCTATCTTGGTTAGAATCGCCTTGAGAAAATTCAATTAGAAGTATGATTTTGAGTCGACTAGTTATGCGCTTCAAAGTTTTATATACAAGTTTCCTTGATGTCGACTTAGGTTGATGTGCACTAGCATGTGAATTGTTTTGGATCACATTGGAAGATGTAATAATATTTTTTTGGTCCTCTCTATGTTCAAGATAGGACCACATTATGTTTTTGGTGGTTGACCTATTGAATTCATTGATTATCTTCTTCTTGGCCAACCTAATTAAATTTTTGAAGTTGTGGTGGATATAAATGCAAGATCATTTTTGGATACAACATTATTGAGTAGTATAAAAGGGTGAATAAGTGTGTGTGTGAAATGTATTGAATATCCAATAGAGATAGTGATATAGTGTGTGAGAGGAAAGATCAATTGTGCTTTAGTGTCTCAATTAGCAAAGTGAATTATTGACAAATATTATATAATCTTATAAAAAAATTATATCCTACTTTGAGATAGTGAATCTCATTAGGTCCTCTATATCTTGCTCCTGTACTTGGTTGGTACTTTAGTGCTGCAAGTCCTTTGTATCTTTCTCTAAGGGAGTGATCCTTCTTGCAAGTCCTTTTGGAAATGAGCCTTTTATATTATGAGTTAACTCTCACTGTGGTTTTTCCCTCATTGGGTTTTCCATGTAAATCTGTTGTTCCCCTTGTGAATGTGTGTGTTATCAGTTTCTTTCTCACTATTGTGTTGGAGTACAGTTAACACTAAGAGGGGGAGGGGGGGTGAATCAGTGTTAACAAACAAATTAATTCTTTTATTTATTTTAATAATTTTCAGATCATGAATGAACTTATGCAATAAAAATCAAATGAACAGATAGTGAACAAACACATATAAAATATTGACACATAGATTGTCTTGAGTGGAAACCCTCTCAGGGAATAAAACCACTCAAACATGGCCTCACTGGCCTTATCTAAAAATAATCTTTGTACAAAGCCTCACTAGTTGATTTGTCTCACTGAAAATGATGCTATCTCACTGATAGTCTTTTGAAATTTACATGTATGAAGGAATTGTAAATACAAAGTTGATCTATGTTTCAAGAATTACATACTCTGTTTTGCCATGACCTCAGAATCAGAGTCAAAAATTTCAACTACACAAAACAATATATTGCCTTTCTGAAAACATATACTTCGTTCCTTTCAAAAATATCTCATTATTTTGATGTGAGCATAATAAAGTATTTAACATGTTCTCTGTTCTCAAAAATAGAAATGAGAAAACCAAAACTGGAACTACCATCCTCAAGCTGTTAAACAACTGTTCCTTAAAAAACAACAACTATAACCTATGTGTTACACAAACAAATTTAAATAAGAAAACTAACTGCATGTATGCATTCTAATCCTTAATCACAAACTGATTTTGTGCTCTTGTTCAAAAGAAATATTTACAAACATATGAAACATAATTTTGTAACAAACCCATCATCATTTGCACCGTAATAAAATAAACTAAACAACAGTTCAAGATTAATGATAATTTTTAGTCATTGCCATATCTGAAAAAAATTGAAAAACCATCAGAGTTAAGGAACAAAACCACCTGTTCAAACTTTCTTGAAGACATTTTCCTCATCACTTCCATACCCAATTCTTGCAACTGAAAAATAAACCACTTATAGATCTTAATTGTCAAAACTGCATATGCCATCGATTCTTCCAGGCCTAAGGCCCAAAGTCAGCTATCATAAAGCCCTGAAACCATTTTCTATCAAGACTAACCACCATACAACCTTCTTCTCCAAGTTTCATTGAGCCCTAAGTTGGATGAGATAAGAATGCTTTGTATTTACCAAAACAAAATGACATTTAGGGCACAATCGATGAATTTTATCACATTGAAACATAATTGTGTTTTCACATGTTAACAAACTTTCTCCATCAAACCCTAGCTTGCCTGAAACCACAATTCTCATCAAAGCTTCATAGAAGCTTTTTATTTTGACATAATGTATTTTCAAATCCAGGTATTATGATGGGAAAAATTCCCATTCAACAAAAAAAAATAATCTCCACCAACAATGCAATGATCACATTATATTTTTAGTCAATGCAAAACCATAAACTCATAAGTATGTCGATAATAATCACCATTTACATGTGGAAAATAAACCATACTTTGCAAGGACTTTAAATAATGCCAAATAACATGTGTCAGTCCACCTTAGATTAATCAACTTCCATAATCAAGGTAAATATGGTAAGATAAAATCATTGATCAATGATGGATGAATGTAATCCAAGTTCAAGACCCAAATATCACTATATAATCCAACACCAAAATCAATGTGCCACTATCAATATAAATCATTGATCAATAAATTGACCAACAATAGATAAATATAATCCAAGTATGTTGTCCCCATATGCTGCCTCAATAGAAAATATCAAAATTGCCTTTGTGACCAAACAATAGAATGGAGCCTGAGAATATATGCCAAGCTAACTAAAACCAAACTGTGAAATATATCAATCACTGGAATATGCCAAATGCAAGTGATGATGCCAAGATAGATCAAAATAGATATATAAACTCATGCAAGAAGAATTGAATTAAAAGATCATTGTGTGCACAACCTGATACCTCAACTTTGGTGTTGTGACATTAATGCCAAATAATACTGAGGGACAACATACTGTTGATTTGATTAAAATTAGAACTACTGTATCTTTCATTACTGAGTATTGTTGATAATACTAAGGGTTTAAATTGCTATATTTGATTAAGGGTTTTAGTTGTGATATGAGGATTGTATTGTGCTAAAATTTTCAAGGTCCGAAAGGGATTAAGTTTTTGTGTATGCTGATTCACCCCCCCTTTTAGTCTTCGGGTGTGTTCAACAAGACTAGGCTTATGTATCATTTTGGTTTTAAAGAGTCCCTAACATCACCCTCATATATTTTTATGTCAATCTTATGGCCTCTTGATATGAATTTATCCAATTCATAATAGTTATAAAAGACTACCAATCACATGTAATAATTTCCTTGTAAAAAGATTGTTAGCATAACTAGCACGTGCTAGTATAATAGTTTGAATATATACCTAGCATTTCCTAGATGCTCCATGGCAATAATTCATTGTTTGTAAATTTACTTTCAAACCTCCTATGGATGTTAAATTTAAGACCTTATGCATGATAGTCCTCAATAATGTGTATCATAACATTGAAGGGTGATTTGATAGTGTTTTGTAAGTGATATTTCCCTATTTCCAGTGTTTAGTAAATTTATGAATACATTGTTTAGTTATTTGATACAAGTAACTAACGTTTGGGTTGATTATGTCTTTTTCTTATTGATTTTAATTAGTTAGTCTGTGCAATTTATTTTAAAAATATTTCAAAGTACATATTTGAACAAATATTTTTAATGCATCATATGAGATTTTATCATTCAATTGTGTATTATTGAATAATGTTAAATTATTTTTTCTAGTATTTGGGAGTATATTCCAAGGGTAATTATAGTACCACACTTTTTAGATTCCAAATGCATGCCCAATTCTCTATATAAGGACTTAAATATGTGTAATATTTGAAATATAAATTTAGGCATAGTGATCAAGGCACAAGCCTTTGGCAACAAATCATTCTATCATATTCAAACACAAATTCTACATTCTAGCTTAGTGTAGTTTTAGTATTTTCAATTTATAGATTAGATAGTTCTTAATTCACTTGTACCAAAGCATAAGTGATTCCTTACTTGATTCATCCTTAGGTAACTATGTTTATTATATGTCCTACCAAAGTGAATTTAAGATCACGTACTATAAATGTGTGCTCATTCTAGTCCCCTACCATACTTTACCCACATACCAATGACTATTTTTTTTGTTGAGTTAGGGTACAAAATTATCATCCAATAAGTTATTTTTTATTAAAATATGTCATGAATATAAATTTTATTTTGCATACTAGAGGGTTCTAGATTATTGATCCAATTCCCATCTAAGTTTCACCTAATGAAACTATCACCAAATAAGGGCTATCAAAATGTAAATAATCTAGAGGAAAATCACACCATTATACATCCCTTAGGACTGCCATTGTACATCCCTTAATGGGTTGTTCTAGATTTTTCATGAGGTAGAGTGAGGTTTTTAAAGTGATTCCAAAAACAAGCATGAAAATCTAAGAACAATCTTGAAGAAAGACTAGAATTTTGATAGGCTACACAAATGCTAAAAGATCATCATCATGATTATCAAGAGTTTTTTATAGAGCCCTTAAAGCTAGCTAGTAAGATAAATAAAATCATCACAATATGCTATGAATTCATAATACCTAAGTGTAAGATAGAAATTTGTCACCCCAAGGTTTTAGGACCTAGTGCAACAAGCTTTGTATACTCTACATTCAAGGATGCCCTAGAGATCTCAATAAAATGATGATAATGGGAGAAAGAGGTCTGCTAAGGGACTATCCTAGGGTATGACTAATGATTAATGAGGGGTTCACCACCAAGCTAGAGCTTGGAAAAATGTATGACATGCAAGATCTAATGACAAAACCTAGTGATGCATGAAACTTGAATAAATGGCCTATAAATGCAAATAGATTAGAACAACAAACTGGAAAAGTACAGAGAAGTACTTGGAAACCTGAGAGAGCTTGAATGGAGACTTGAAATGCTGAATAACCTAAAATTTAGGCCTATTGGGACTCATTTACCAAGCTAGGTGAATCAATCCCAAATCTGGGTTTCTGTACAAGAACAAGTTTTTGGAAAAAGGGTATTCAAAACTGTAAAAATATCAAAATTGACCTAAACTGAGACTCATACACCAAAACTGGTGAATGAGTCTAGTTAGGGTTTTCTGGAGCTTCAAAGTTTGAATCTTGTCTTCAATGTCTGTTCTTTCTGTTCCTCTTTGTTTCTGGATCTAAAATTCTAATTTTAGGGTTGTAGGTGACTTTTTAGTGAAGATAGCAACCTTGTAAATGAGGGAAAAATTCCAACAAATTTTCTCAATCTTATAACCTAGTCTTCAAAGGTCCTTCACTATCCAAGACACCTAGATCTACAATCACACAAAGAGAGAGCGGAAAAGTGTTGATTGTTAGGGAATAAAGGTTTACCTTGGTCAAACCACGTTTAGGTAATTAAACCAAATGATGGAACAATGAAACATGGACATAAAACATGAAACATGAACAATGATACCTTGAAAGATGCCTCATAAATGATGTCTTGTAAATCTACAACTCAACATGAAATGGACATGAAGGATGTAGATCTTGACCTTGACAATAGGTGTAGAAAAATTCTTGATCTTGGATCTTCAATGCTACATCACAACACTAGCTCAATAACATGCTTGATGCTTGATATCCTTGACATGATGATGGATCTTGAATTTCTGCAACAATTGATGAAGAATTCTTCCCTTGAATTCCCTTGAATGCTCTTGTAAACACTTGAATGCTCTTGTGAACTCAAAATTGCTATAGTAATGCTCTCAAAAAAGTATTAGGTGAAAATGAGTGAAAGAACCTTTTATTTATACTTAATTATGCAAGAATTCCCAAAATTACAACACTACAAGCCGACATTAGATCTAGGAGGATAAAATCCTGCCAAAAATTTGAATTAATTTTAATTTTGGGCCACATGGGACTCATTTGCCCAAGGTGGAGAATGAGTCCCATTAGGCATAATTTATGGGACCATATTTAAAAATTCCTAGAAAGGTGTGAAACCAGGATCGAGACCCAAAAACCTAGGTGGGACTCATTCTCCCAAGGTGGTGAATGAGTCCCATATCACTAAATTTGGGCCATACAACTTGGAAACACCTTAATTATGATTGGATGTTGATTTGTGTCAGGATTATCCTTGAAAAGATGCATTAAATGAGGCTTGTGGATGCAAAATAAGGCCAATTAAAACATAAAGAAGCCCAATTATTTATGAAAACCCTAAAAAAGTGTGAAAGTGTGTTACAACACTTTTACAACACTTAAAATAAGGCACTTTTACAACACTTAAAATAAGGCATGATGAAGGTTAAAAAGAAATTTATTAGGTTCAGTTAATTGATAAAACCTTAGAAAAGTGTGAAAGTGTGTTACAAAACTTCACAACACTTTAGTAAGGTACCATTTAAATTAATTAGTTCACAAGGGCCCAAGACCTAATGTGAGTGTGTTTAACACATTACAACACTAAGTCAAGGCATCCTTAAGCCCAATTTCACAAGGATGACCCAAACAAGTGTGAAAATGTCACCCACGATATTTTTCGACACTACATTTAGCCCCCACTTTAGTGAGAGGATGAACTTGCTTCAAAATCACACTAAAGTAGACATTCAAGAGGAGTTCAACTGTACCAATGTGGTTGATAAAGGATGAAAAATATAAAAGGAGGTGGCCAAGCCCCCAAAATCCAAGATCCTTCATGGGCACAAAAGGACATGCACTAGGTGTATGATATGCAACAAAACAATATACACAAATATACAAGCATGCCAAAGAAAAAAAAAGAAAAGAATAAGATAGGTGGATCCATCTTCAAAAAATGTGCTCACTTTGGGGCCATGAAACTTCAAGTCATCCGCAGGGTGAGTATCCAAAAGGGGTGAGACACACGACCGATATGTGTCCATAAAACTCGAGTGGCTAAGGGAAGTCATGCCTTCATTCCATTCCCATACAACCATACCAAAGCTATACCTCTTGATAACTTTAATAAGGTGCCACCCAATAATGATCTTCGAGCTTCATGAGACAATCAAAAATTCATATGCTTGGAGCTTATGAACAAACAAGATAGCTCCACAGGCATGCAAGGTGTGTAATGCAAGGTGGCCATATAACCAATAGTGTAAGGTACATTCAAAGGGATTTTTCTTAGTTCATGCAATGTCTCTTCTTAGGGAACATTGTGCCTAATGTCTCTGAGAGAGGACAATTCAAAGAAATATCACACTCTTGGAGGAAATCAAGCCTAATGACACCACCAAGAAAAGGATGCATTGCAAAAATAAAGAAAAATCACACACTGAAACATGAGTGTTGATGTATGCCCCCACTTTAATGTAGTTGCTAACACCATTATTGTGAGCAATTTTTTTAAAGTAGAAGAAGACATGAGAGCTTATTTGGAAAGCCGTATACCTGGTCATATATTTTTTAATCAAACTAAATCATGAATAAGTATGTCACATGTGAGCCAACTTAAGGCATGTAATCCACATCACAAGCTTGCTCCTATATGTACATGAAAGGTGATCAACTAGCCAAAAGAGACAACAACAAGTGACATACGAGGACAAAGCTACCTAAATCCTTGCTCCCACTTAGTGTAGGACAAGGATGAGCCGAATAGGATGAAAATAAATGTCAATTAGAAGAAATAGGTTCCTCAACACAAGAAAGGGCACCATATTCCTTAAGATGTTGAATTCTATTACAAAAAGCCTTACATTCATTAATAGAATGACCAAGAACTCTATGATATGCACAAAATAAACTCTTGTAGCGAAATTTCTTTCATGTTCTTGGAGGGAGGGATATCACACAATCTTGGAGGAGTCTCGACAAGATACCTTCTTGATCCAAAGTAGAAGATGCTTTATTTTGTGACAAAGATATCTCTTGCTTAGTACAAGGTATCATACCCACACAAGAATCTTTAGATTGCGAGCTTTTTTTTTCCGTTAATGCCAATGTCATCACGCAAAACACTAATTATTTGAATTCATTAGAGTTTACACCCTCTTTCAAAGGATAACAATGAAGACTGCTAGTGTCGATCAATTCAGGATGAACTATTGTTAAAGTCAGATTAGAATAATCTTTTGTAAGAGTGTTGATATTAAGTGAAGGCCTGTTTTTTTTTTTCAAGAGACAATAACCAAGACCACTATTCTTTTCTTGCATGTGAGGCTCTATAGGGACACGAATACCTTGTTCTCTAGCACCACATCCTTTTCCACTATATCCAAGTTGTTTCATAAGTTCATAACCTTTTCCATAAAGCATTTTCATTTCTTTTGGATTAGGTGGTTGCTCATAATTAAGTTCATCAAATTTTGTTGTGTAATTTGTTTTCTTTTGTTCTAAAGTGGTTGAGGTGGGTGCTTTCAAATTTTGTGTTGACATTACCACTTTTTATTTTCCCTTTTTAGAGTCTTTGTTTATGATCTTGTATTCTCCCATGAATGTTGGTGTGAAATCCAAGGAACCCCAATCGTCTTCTAATAGCTTTGTGATTTTCTCAATATATTTTTCTTTGTCTTTCTATTGCACGAGTTCTACTTGTGTAGTTGGTGTCAATGTTTTCAAAGGATTTTCCTTTCCTTTCTTAATGTTTAAACAATTGTTTGGTTCAGGGTCGGCTTCAACTATGTACACTTTGTTTTTGTAAATATACCTCATTACACGATGAAGAGTAGAAGGCACCCCATTCACTACATGAATCCATGGCCTTCCTAAGAGAATATTATATTAAAGATCGTGAGGCATAACATGGATAAATGTCTCTAATGCGGCCTTTCCAATTGTAATAGGAAAAGTGATCACACCAAGCAGTTGTTTTCCTACATTATCAAATCCCTTGATAGATAAAGATTCAGGTTGAATTTTTTATTTATCCACACCAAGCTTATCCAAAAGGGATACACTACACACATTAAGAGCGGAACCGTTATCAAAAAGGGTTCTTTTTATCCCTAGTCGATTAAGTATAGCTATTATCATGAAAGTATCAATTTTTTTCCACTTCCAAAGGAGGGAACTCACTTTGGTGGAAAAAATGTTAGCATTTATTCCTTGAATCATGGCTACTATGTCATTCAGGTTTGCACTAGAGGGAACCACAACTTGTTGCAAGGCTATTTGAATCATGGTGTGATAATTAGGTGAATTCTAAATTAGGTCCCATAGGTATATCTTTGTAGGAGTATTCTTAAATTGTTCAACAAGATCATACTCCTTCCCACTATGTGAACTTAAACGAGGAGCACTAGGAAAAATGGGATTAGGCAAAGGGAGGGATGTTGAAGTTGTTTGTCTTGGTTGAAAATTGTTTCTAGTGTTATATGTATGAGAAACGATATTATGACTCGGCTACTATGAAACATTATTCTTAGGTGGGTAAAGGATAAGTTTGGGTTTGTTTTGAGTTTGAGTTTTATGTGAAGGCAGATAAAGAATCAGAGGATTCTTAGGGCATCCCACGGGGTATGTAGGAGGTCCATTAATCAAGGGGGATCTAATAGAAACTTGCACATTCATAACCTCAACGGTCTTGGTTTGATGCAATTCTAATAAAGGGAAATCTAGTGTCATCTTTTCACCGTCATATAAGGAAGGAAATTTTTTGTCATTTTCTTCCACCATGATATCCTCCCTAGGAGGAGAGTTTTTAGGAGAACTAAAAACCAAATGTTCTTGACATTCGAGGATTGGCTCTTCCAAAATGACTTCATCACAAGTAGGGGAATGATCGATGGTTGGATTTTTGTGCTTGTTAATGATGGTGTTTCCTTGTTCAATAATGTTTTCTCTAGGGGAAGAGAGGAAATCAAGATTCCCATGACTTTCACCGATTGCATTTTCTAACATCAAAGTATCTTCTTCACAACTATGAGAGATACTAGGAGAAGAACAAATGTGAATGTCATGATTATTTATGATTTCATTTCGTTGTTCCCTAATTTATTCTAAAATAGGCTAGGTAGGGGAATGACCATAGAGAGGGTTGTTATAGACCTTAAAGGTTTGATCATTCAACAACAACATATCCTCACATTAAATTTCATCCTCCAAAACATTATCACAAGAGGGAATGATGTTGGGAGATGAATGTAGACTAGTTGAAGTTTCAATGGTTTCTTGTTGTAATATGTTATCATCATGATTACCTATGGTTGTTTTGTCTTGTTCATAAATGTCTTTCCTAGTAAGAGAGGTAGAAGGAGAGAAACAACTAGGATTCTCAAAAATCTCATTTATTGGTTCTTCTAACACCAAAATACTTTCTTCCTTGATAGGAGAGATATTATGAGAAGAATGAATATGATCATTAGGATTGTCCAAGGTTGTATTCTCTTTCACTAAAATACTCTCATAGGGAGGGGGCATGAAATTTTTATTAGCATGCCTAGAAAGGTAAGGAACTAACATTATTTTAACAAAAATGAAAAGAACTTCTAACCATCTTATGCAATTCTTTAAGAATGTAAACAATGCATATCCAAAGATGAAAAGTACTTTTATCCAATGTATGCAAAACTTTAAGAATGTAAACAATATATATCCAAAAATGAAAAGCACTTTTATCAAGCTTATGCAAAGTTTTATGAATGTAAACATTGTATATGCAAAATTGAAAAGTACTTTTATCCATATTATGCAAAGTTTTAGAAATGTGAGCATTTTTAGATCTAATGATGCTTGTAATAGAAATGATTTCAAAAATGACTACTTTATATGATGTTTTTGACCTAGATACGTAAAACAGATGTTCTTGAAACTTTCCATAATTATAGTATATGTTACTAGCAAGCTTAGGAAGCACAAAAATGAGGTTTTTAATTCTATAAAAGGCAATTTAAAATATGGACTGGTATTGATTCACCTAGAGGGGCGTATGAGTCCCAGTTAGGTTTTTTTTTCATGATTTTTAGAAAATTTTAAGTGTTTTTTAATCATTTTTAGTTTGTATGAGTTGCACCCTAAGTGAAAATGTAGTTTTCAAATGTTTTTCAATGATTTGAGATGTAAAAATTCCACCTATATGCACTTTCACTAATGCAATATTTCTAAACCCTAGAATGCTAATTAACTAATGCAAACCCTAATGCAATGTTAATGCAAGCAAGATCTAGGATGATGATGCACTCCAAATCAGAAAAGAAGGTATTCTAAATGTAGGTTCACCAAAATGTAAGATAGAAATTTGTCACCCCAAAAGTTTTAGGTCCTAGGGCAACAAGATTTCTATACTCCACATTCAAGGATGCCCTAGAGATCCCAATCAAATGATGATAATGGGAGAAAGAGATCTACTAAGAGACTACCCTAGGGTATTATTAATGATTAATGAGGGGTTCACCAACAAGCTAGAGCTTGTAAAAATGTATGAAATGCAAGATCTAATGACAAAATCTAGTGATGCATGAAACTTGAATAAATGGCCTATAAATGCAATAAATTAATACCACAAACTGGAAAAGTACAGAGGAGTACCTGGAAACTTGAGAGAGCTTGAATGGAGACTTGAAATGATGAATAACCTAAAATTTAGGCCTATTGGGACTCATTCACCAAGCTGGGTGAATCAGTCCTAGATTTGGGTTTCTATACATGAACAAGTTTCTAGAAAAAGGGTATCTGAAACTACAAAAATCTCAAAAATGACCTAAATTGGGACTCATTTTCCAAAACTGGTGAATGGGTCCATTTAGGGTTTTCTAGAGCTTCAAAGTCTAAATCTTGTCTTCAATGTTTGCTCTTTTTGTTCCTCTTTGTTTCCAGATCTGAAATTATGATTTCAGGGCTATAGGGGACTTTTTAGTGAAGATAACAACCTTGTAAATGAGGGGAAAATTCCAACAAATTTTCTCAATATTGTAACCTAATCTTTAGAGGCCCTTCATGCTCCAAGACACCTAAATCTGCAATCACACAAAGAGATAGAGAAAAAGTGTTGATTGTTAGGGAATAGGGGCTTGCCTTGGTCAAAGCCCGTTTAGGTAATTAAACCAAATGACAAAATAATGAAACAAGGACATGAAACATGAAAAATGATGCCTTGAAAGATGCCTCATAAATGATGTCTTGTAAATATGCAACTCAACATGAAATGGTCGTGAAGGATGTAAATCTTGGCCTTGACAATAGGTGTAGAACAATGCTTGATCTTGGATCTTCAATGCTACATCACAACACTAGCTCAATAACATGCTTGATGCTTGATATCCTTGACATGATGATGGATATTGAATTGCTACAACAATTGATGAAGAATTCTACCCTTGAATTCCCTTGAATTCTCTTGTAAACACTTGAATGCTCTTGTGAACTCAAACTTGCTATAGTAATGCTCTCAATAAAGTCTTAGGTAAAAATGAGTGAAAGAACCTTGTATTTATACTAAATTATGCAAGAATTCCCAAAATTATAACACTACAAGCTGACATCAGATCTAGGAGGATAAAATCCTACCAAAAATTTGAATTAATTTTAATTTTGGGCCACACGAGACTCATTCGCCCAAGGTGGAGAATGAGTCCCATTAGGCATAATTTATGGGACCATTTTTAAAAATGCTTAGAAAGGTGTGAAACCAGGATCGAGACCCAAAAACCTAGGTGGGACTCATTCGCCCAAGGTGGTGAATGAGTCCTAGATCACTAAATCTGGGCCATACAACTTGGAAACACCTTAATTATGATCGAATGTTGATTTGTGTCGGGATTATCCTCTAAAAGATACATAAAATGAGGCTTGTGGATGCAAAATAAGGCCAATTAAAGCATAAAGAAGACCAATAATTTATGAAAACCATATAAAAGTGTGAAAGTGTGTTATAACACTTTAAATAAGGCATGATTAAGGTTAAAAAAAGATTTATTAGGTTCAGTTAATTGATAAAACCTTAGAAAAGTGTGAAAGTGTGTTACAACACTTCACAACACTTTAGCAAGGTACCGTTTAAATTCATTAGTTCATAAGGGCCCATGACCTAATGCGAGGATTTTAAAAACATTACAACACTAAGTCAAGGCATCCTTAAGCCCAATTTCACAAGGAGGGCCCAAATAAGTGTGAAAATGTCACCAATGACATTTTTCAACACTACACTAAGATTTTGACATAAAACTATTCAAAACCTATTCACGAGTATTCAAGAATGAATTAAGATGTTATGAGCTTATGATGGCCATCCTATATTACCTCATGCAATCTTGTCATTATCATTACCTATACTATCAACAAATTTATTTTGTTAGAAACTTTCTATGCCATCAACCCAACAACTAATGTTAGCCATTATCATTATAAATTTGATGCTTTGTCATTTGTGGTTTTAGGCAAAAAGTAGCTAGTTAGGATGAGGGTGATCCCACAATAGTGGTTTACAATTTTTGGCCAAACTGGACACTGAAATTATTATTTTTAACTAAGGGGAAAAGTACAAAGTTGTGTCACACTTTTGGCCAACTTATCAGCATAAGTGAATTTTAGTATTTATAACTAAAAATCAATTTTGGTCAAACGTATATAATCTAGTAAGATTCATTCTAGATAAGTTAAATACTTCCGCAACTTTTCCAACTAAAATTGTTGGTTAAATGCATATGTAGCACTACTTTTAGGCCAATTTACTAAAACAATGACATTATTTGAAAAATTTAATGTTTCAACAACTCTTACTCATATAAATAACATTTAAAAAAAATGTAAAACTACCCTTTTGTAGATCCATAAGTGTAGTTTTAAAATATATATTTATTTTAATATTTCAATTATTATTTATATTTTATTTATATTTTTTACTAAAAGTAGGTTATCAGCACAAAAATATTAGGTTGATTATCATGCCAAGAAAAATTCTAAAACTAATTAAAAATAAAATTAAAAAAATGATGCCCCAGATAAAAGAATCAAGATTAAGATAGCATAATTTGTTTTCTATTTTAGATAAATATTTAATATAAAAGTTGACATCGACTAGAAACAATCGTGTTTTAATTCACACACATTTAAATGTTTATTTAAAAATATCTATTTATAAAAATTGAAAAAAATTATACCCATGCCCTAAAGTTTCCAGTGATAAATATACACAAAAAATTTGAAGGGAAAAAAATTTTTTACTATATAAAGCTTGACGTCTCATGTAACGTCATTTTTCAACATTTTATCAACAACTAAATTATAGTGTTAATTTATAAAAAACTATATTCAAATAATTTTTTAATTTTTTCAAAAAAATACAAACATAAAATATACTAAAAAATACACATTTTATTAGTTTACATCATTTCAAAATTTAAAACATATATGCCACTTTCTAGTGATTGAAGTTTAAAAGTTAGATTAGTGTTGGTCTTTTTCTTTATAAAAGTGTGACGCAACTTTATACTTTTACCCCTAAATCTTCACATTCAGGCACCTATAGCGGCTAAACCATGAGGAATTTGAAGATGATGCAAACTAGAGTCTCATCACATTTTGTCTATAGATTCTAAAATTATTTTTTTCAAAAATTTTGGAATCAGATTGCACTTCTTTTTCCATCTCCCATGAAAATTGGTTTTTTTGAGAAAACAACATTTTAAAAAAGTGACTCACACCGTATAATGCATAACTTTTTTTCCATGAAGGATAAAATTCTAATTCTTTCGAATTTAGATTTGTAACTCCGATATCTAGTGCTTCCACTTGGTTAGATAGTTTTTTATTGAATACTTTTTCTTTAATCAAGTTTCAAAGTCAAACCAATTACAATTCAGACATAGCGCGACCGTATAATGCACAATTTTTTTTGTATATATCAAAATTCATTTTTTTTTTTGTTGGATCAAGGACTTCAATATTTGGTGCACTCATATTTTTCAATTTTTTTTTGATAATTTGCTATTTTTCCATGTGCAGAACATATACCTTCATTTTTGATGAAAAACCTATGTTTAATAAAAATAAAAAAACAAATACATAATAAAACTAAAACATATTAAAATTATATTCGTTGGATAGCTCGTTCCGAGGACTACCATAATCATTTGAAATAAAATTTAAATGAATTCATTTGATCCCCCAAAAGGTAAATCAAAAGTGATTTTTTATCAGCATTTTGATAGGTGTAAAGGAGACTCATTTGTAGGTATGGTTTAAAACTAGCGAGGTTCTATCGAAGGGGGTTTGATCTAAGGTGGTTTGATCAAACCCTCTTCAATTGGAATCCTTAAAATGGAACTTTTTAAGGCTTAAATCATTATATTTTCTAAAAATATGCGATTTCAACAAAAATCAGTTCCTCTCAGAAATTGTAAACCAGGTTTGTGGGATCACCCATGATGCACAACTAACTCACCATGAATAAATAAATATTTTGAAGCTAATGCACTATTGTACTTAACCCATTTATGATCTAGTCCCTTGCATTTGTCATTGTCCTCTTTACTGTTATAATGGTTTTATGACTACTTATTCACCATTTTGTCCTTATTTGTTTCCTCTCTATTGTGAAACCATGCTATGATTCTTCTGATGTATTTCACATAGGGTTGGAGTACTTAGATATAGTTATGGGGTTGGAAAAAATATTTTATGTATTCTACCTAGACCATGATTATGTTATGAGTATGATGAGATTATGATGACAATACATGCACCATTACTCAATTGAAACTATGTTAATTTTTTTTTTTTGAACAATTTTTTAATATATAAATGTAGGTGTTTTGGAGAATAAAGATATTGTATTCAAGGGATTGAGATTAGTGGTTAAAGCATTTATCTTTTATTGTACAAATACATTCAATTTAATTTCTAAGGTGACATCTAAGATAGAATTCTAACTAGTGATTCTTAATATTCCATAAAATTTCTTATAACAAATGTTAAGTTATTTTTACTTTATGTTGTTTATTTTTATTTACAATTTTTAATATTTAAATATAGGTTTATTTCACACATGTTTGGAGTACTTAGATTTGTGTATGAGTTTGCAATTTTTTTTTTTTGTGTATTCTACTTAGACCACATGGTTGTGTTATGAGTGTGATGAGGTTATGATTGAAACATACCATTGTTGAGTTACAACTAGATTTAAAGTTTATTTTTCTTAAATATTTTTTAATATGTAAATGTAGGTGTTTTGGACAATAGAGCTATTATATTTAAGGGATCTTGAGATCAAAGTAGATAATTTAGCTTTTATTGTAGATATTCAATATAATTTCTGAGGTGATATCTAAGATAGAATTCTAAGATATACATGTATTATATATTATTATATATGTATTATATATAATAATATATAATATATATATATATATATATATTATAATTATAATATATGTATTATATATATCATATATTATTATATCTTATCTAATATATTATAAATATATATGTAATATATTATATTATAATTGATATCTATTTTGTGTAAGAAATGAATATCCATTTTTTGTCATAATAGCGGATATCCATTTTTTATAAAAGTGGATATTCGTTAATAATGGATATCCATTTTGCTTTGGTGTTTACCATAGCAAACTGTATTTTTTACCAACCCAAGTAAAAAGTCAAAGATGATTTTCATGATTTTTCCTAACTCAAATCATGTTTCTTTTTCCATCGCCATTGTTTGGCCCATCATGATCATGCACTCACCCATATAGGGGTTAGTTGATGTAGATTGGGCAGGTGACTTGGATAGTCAAAGGTCCACTAGCAGATATGTATTTACTTTATTTGGAGGTCCAGTGAGTTGGATGAGTAAGAGGTAGCCTATAGTTGTTTTTTCCACCATTGAAGTAGAGTATATGACTTCTACACATGCCTCTAAGGAGGTAGTATGGTTATAGAGACTTGGTAATGGCATTAGTTTTGGTTGTAGGATAGTGAGGACTGGATGTGATAGTTAAAGAGCTATTTGTTTGACCAAAAATCCTATTTATCATTCTCATACTAAGCATGTTGATTTTTAGTATCACTTTGTGCTAGAGATGGTTAAAAATGGTAAGGTCTTGATTGATAAGGTTGAAACTTTGGATAGTATTATAGATTCTCTCACAAAGCCAGTGACCTCAAATAAGTTCTCTTGGCACAAGAAGGCCATGGGCCTTGATCACTATGCTTGATTTACTATTTATATATCTCTTGGATGTAATTGCAATGTATAATGTCAAGTGGGAGAATTTTAGATTAGTGACATTTACCTTGCAGACCTATGTTATTTTTAGGTCTCCATGTTTCTTGGTCTAGTGTCAAAAATATCATCGGTGACATTTTCACACTTGTTGGGGTTGTCCTTATAAAATTAAGATTAATGATGCCTTGACTTAGTGTTGTAATGTGTTTACCACACTCAAATTAGGTCTTGGGCCCTTGTAAACTAAATAAACCTAATCCTACCTTATTTTAGGTGTTGTAAAGTGTTGTAACACACTTTCACACTTTTCTAAGATTTTCATTAATAATTGGGCTTCTTTATGCTTTAATTGGCCTTATTTTGCATCCACAAGCCTCATTTAATGCATCTTTATGAGGATAATCCTAACACAAACCAACATCCAATCATAATTCATGTGTTTTTAGGTTGTGTGGCCTAGATTTAGTGATATGGGACTCATACGCCACCTTGGGCCTATGAGTCCCACCTAGGGTTTTGGGTCCCGATATGGATTTTACAACTTTCTAAGCATTTTTGAAAATGTTCCCATAATTTATGCCTAATGGGAATCATACACCACCTTGAGTGTATGAGTCCTGTGTGACCCAAAATCCAAATTAATTCAAATTCTTGGTAGGATTTTATCCTCCTGGATCTGATGTCAGCTTGTAGTGTTATAATTTTGAGAATTTTTGCATAATTAAGTACAAATACAAGGTTATTTCACTCATTTTCACCTAAGAATTTATGAGAACAAGTAACAAGCATTCAAGTATTCATCCTTATAGTAAATTTGAGTTCACAAGAGAATTCAAGTGTTTACAAGAGAATTCAAGAGTCTTCAAGGGAAGATTATCAAGTGTTTTAGAGCATTATTCAAGCATCAAGCATCATGTCAAAGTCACCATGCATCATGTTTGTTTTTGAGCTAACAGTTGTGATGTAGGGTTTCATGATTCAAGCTAGCATTCAAATCAAGATCTATCATATTCAAGCAAGAGTCAAGATCTACATCCATTGGAGGCACTTCATACATGTTTGCAACACTTTATTGCTAGGGTTTGGTGAGTTGCAACATCTTATTTTGTTCATTCATCATTCTCTATTCCTATTTTATCTCATTTAAGGTTTGATTACCAAAACGAGGTTTGACCAAGGCAAACCCATTTCCACTAACAAAACAACATTTTTCCCTCTCTTTAGTGTGTGATTTGTAGGTCTAGGTTGAAGACACATTGAAGAGAAATTTTGGAGAAAGTTGTGAAAGTTGTCACCTTGCATTAAAGATCATTGGAAGACTTCTATAGGTTGCAAATTAGGGTTTCGAATCCAAAAATCAATTAGAAAGGAAAGAGTAGACATTGAGGAGAAGATTCAGACTTTGAAGTTCCAAAAAACCCTATTTGGACTGATACACCAATTCTAGCATATGAGTCCCAATATATAGGTCATTTTCTAGGTTTTTATAGTTTCAGACACCCATTTGCTAGATTTTAGTTTCTGCATAGAAACCTAGATCTAGGACTAAATCACCCAGACTGGTGTATGAGTCATAGCAGGATTTAAAATCAGTGTTTTCAACATTTCAGGCCTTCATCCAGTCATTTTCAAATTTCCAGGTGCACACATTTCATCTTACAACTTTTTGTTTCGTTTTACATGCTTTTTTAGGTTATGTAGTGAAAGAATGCATTACATTAGGTTTAAGCATTTTGATTTACATTTCATTAGTATTTCCAAGCCCTAGCTTGGTGGTGAACCCCTCATTAGTCTATAATCAGACCTTAGGACAACCCTATTGTCAGATATCATTCCCCTTTCTTCATTGGATTGATATCTCTAAGGTTTGTCCTTGAATGAGGGTGAGTGAAGTTTGTTGTCCTATTTCCTACGCATAGAATACCAACAAAATTCATCCTTTTACTTAGAAAGTGTATTAGTGGACATGTAAGAAATGTATTTAATATTAGCATATTATAATTGCATTTTTGAGAGGAAATTTAATGTTGGTGGAGGTTATCTGCCACTAGAAGATAAAATTACCCCTCCTAGGCTTTCACATTGGGAATGCGAAGGGTCTTGAGTGGGGTGCGAAGTTTGGAGGGAAATAGGTGTCCATTGGTTATCTATATGGAAGTTGAACACTCATCGAAGTATTGTGAATACTAGAAGTTGAAGGGGCTATGGGTTAGGTACCCATGTTGAAGCCTTATGCACATTAATTAATTTATTATCAAAACTCTTGGTTTTCCAAGGAAGGGGCACACATGTTTGTAAGTGGTTTTGGCACCTCTTGTTTTAGTTTACTATTATGGTTTTACCTCCCACAAGTTCTATAAAGTGGAGTCTTGAGATGGTAATACCATCTTGTGTTATTTGCAAGTGTATGGAAGCATCTGGGTTGTAGGAGATCAACAAGGAAGTGCATTGTTGTGTATCTCTCTTATGAAGATAAATTATATACTTGCCCTCTTTTCTCATGTGGATATTTTCTTGAAAGGGTTTCTCCATATAAATCTGATGTCATGTTTGTTTTTTGGTTTTTCTATTATGGTGAATGTGCAATCACATACATATAATAAGATTCAAAGGTAATCTTATTTCTAGATTTGAATACACATAAGTTAATATTGCAACTTAGTTCCACCTTGTTTCCAATAGATACTAAGTTCTTGAGCCATTCTTAGTGTGCATTATGGAAGAGCATACATGCCATCTACAGACAAATGGTCAGATAGAGGTTGTTAATGAGTTTCAAAAATTTCCTAAGAATTTTGGTGGGATACTTACCAATGAAATGGTATACTTTGTTGGTGCAAGCTAAATTTTCATTTTACAGCTCAATGATTTGATCTATTGGTAAGACCTTTGTTTAGATTGTGCATAGAATATCTCCCAAATGTGTCACAAATTCATTGAAGATGCCTAAAGGAGAGTACATAGACATACATAGATGTAGATGAGTCAATATAACACATGCAACAAGTGCATTCACAAGTGAATAGACCATTCAAGAGGAATACTAGTAAGTATAATGCAAGTGCGAATTAGCACATTAGAGAAAAGACTCACTCAAAAAGTGAATTTGTCATGGCACATTTGAGGAGGTAAAGTTTCTGTAGAAGAACATATGATAAGTTGAAGCTCTAAAGAGGATTGACATTTGTAGAATGTTACACATAATTTTTGAGAATGTGTATGAGATTAAACTACTAGAAGGTTTGGACATCTCACTAGTATTCAATATGGTTAATCTAAACAGTTTTACCATGGATTTGATGATGTAGAGAGGAATATGATATCATCTTTGAAATCAAATTGAAGTTAGCAAGTTCCTAAAAGGCCTAAAGATGAAATCAAATAGATTTTTAGATTTTAAGTGAATGGTTAAATTTTTTTTATAAATAATCTCTAGTTTGATGGAAAGGGAGGGGAATTGAGGTGATACCTAGAACGATTGAAAAAGGAATCCCTAATACCTTGAGTTAAAGGTTTTTATTCCAATTAAATCTTTGCCTCGCTCTTCTTTCTAACTATCAATCATTGGATCGATATTTATCTCCACTATTAGTTTTGATGCTATTCTTTTAGAAGATTCCTAGTTCAGATTATTCAAGGCTTGCAACGTCACTACTTTAATGTTTTCTGATTACTTTTCTGATGAGTATATTTTGAAATTTGTTGAGATAGTGGTCATAGCACTAATCTCAACTGGTACTCTTAAAAGCAATCATTTGTATACTGCAATGGCCTCGTTTACATGAAATGGATGTTTATTTTGAAAAAAAGTAGCCTGTCGAGCATGGAAGACGTAAAATACCAAGATCTACTTTGACGACGTCCATAAACTGAAAAAAAACTAGATATTTACTCTCCAACAAAAAAAATCTATTTCCATCGAGCAATGGATCAAGGGAGAGATAAAATTTGATATTTTGGAACTCTGACTTGAAGAGATATCAATGTAAAGTCACGTTCTTATATCAAATAGCAACTTAGAATTACTATTTACCTAGAGATAGTATCTAAACCAATGAAATGATAGGAAGTAAAGATAGTATCTAAACCAATGAAATGATAGGAAGTAACCATGTGTATAGATTCATATGCCATCGAGTACAAGGTTTCACTATTGCACATGGATGGTCTAATGGATTGTTTAAGTAGGGCACACTACTTTTCCAATATAGAGCTTAAAAGTGACTACCTTCTGAGTGGAAGATAACTTTCCAAGGATAAATTCTATTAATGGTTGTTCATGTCCTTTAAAATTACTAATGTGTCAAGTATCTTTTTAAGAATAATGAATGGAAATTTGAAATATTTCGTAGATAAGTTTGTTGTTGTTTGTTTAAATGATATTTTGATGTTTAGAAATATTAGAGATGAAAATATTTATAATATATGTTATCACAATTCAAAAAAGATAAATTTTGTATAAATTTGAAGAAGTGTGGTTTTATGTTAACGAATTAGTATAATTAAGATGTGTGATACCTCTAAGTGATTTGAAAATGGATGAGGAGTAGGTGAGGGCAATTGTTGATTGTTTAATAAAATTATATTTAAGAAGTTAGAAGATTTCATGGCCTGGAAATATTTCACCAGAAGCTCATCAAGATCTTTAGCGGTATGTATGCACCATAACACATTACATGTAGAAGGATGTATTTGAGTGGACAATTGTATAAGTAAGATTTTGGGATTGCTAAATAAGAAATTGATAGAGACACTTGCATTGGTGCTTCTAATTTTTGAGAAGGTTTTTTAAGTAGATTGCAATGCTATTAGTGTTGTCTTAAGTCAAGAAGGAAAACTATTGTTGATTTTAGTGAAAATTTGATTGAATCCAAGAAAATATTTAGTTTATGACAAAGAAGTTTATACAATTGTTCAAGCTTTGTAAATGTAGAGGAATTATTTGTTATCAATAGAGCTTTTTTTATATACTAATCATTAGGAATTGAGGTTTCATAAAAAATAAAGCAAAGAAAAATTAAGACACATAATGTAGCTAGAGTATTTGTAGGTTTTTAATTTTATTCTAAAGCATAAAACCAGTGCAACAAATAAGGTGGTAGATTCCTTGACCAAGAGGCATACATTATTTACCTTTATAGTATATAAGTATTCAAGATGGATATTATGAGAATTCTATACATTGTAGAAGCATGAAAGAGTTGTGTGGAACCCTAGCTTGAAGGTAAGGTTCTTTTGATGATTATTTTTTTTGTAAGGATATTTGTTTAGAAAAAGGAAATTGTGTATGTTGCAAAGTTTCAAATTATAAATAATATCATTAGGGAACTACATAGTGGAGGACTAGGAGGAAATTTTAGTGTAGGTAAGAATTTGGCTATTCTTGCAATAAAATATTAAAATATTTATTAAGAAATACAAAATTTGTTAGATTGCAAATGGTGTTGCCTAGAATAGTAGTTTGTATAATTCGTTGCCTATTCTAGAGAAGCCTTGGGAATCAAATTTTTTATGGATATCATCATTCAACTATAATGAACTCAAAAGGGTAATGATTGAGTCTTTGAAGTGATTGAAAGGTTTTAAAATGGTGCTGTAAGTGTGAATAAGGTGTTAAGCACAAAAGACACTTCTTAATACGACATTATATCAAAGACAAATAAAATTGAACTAATTCAAAACAATAATCTATTGAAAGCGTCATATTGCTCTCTATCTCCAAAGATTTATTAAATCACTGTGGCTCTCAGATCGTGTAAGCAATGTGACTGTTAAAATGACTATCCGAAGAATGAGATGGATGCTAAATACAGGAAACTAATCCTATATAATGATTTCTAAATGATTAGACATGAAAATTGACAAATGAAGCTACAGGAGGCATCTATGATATGAAAACTTGATTGCTGGATGCTTGGATGTTGAATGCTTGATGCTTGATGCTTGAATTCCTGTAGAGTAAGAGTGCATAAGTTAGATTATCTAGATGCTTCTTTGGTTGAATGAGGCTGTATTTATAGATTTCCTGGCTGTAGAAATGCACAAGGATGGCATTGAGAGGCTTGGATTCAATCTGGAGGATTGAATGGTGAGAGATGGAGGAGATTGAGAGAATTTTGGAGATTGTCTCTACCCATGAAAATACCAGGCAAGAGAATAGGAAAAATTGATGGAGGAGGATTGAGAGAAGAATTTGGAATTTGTCTCCAAAAATTTTCGTGAAGTTTCAATCAATTAATTTTGGCATGATTTAGACATAAATTAGACATAGGATATCTAATTCGATTTTGAGGAAATATAGATGGAATATTCTTTATGCCTTTATTTAAATATTTTTGATTTATTTAAATTAGCAAAAGAGGGATAAATAATTTAATAAAACAAACTATAGGATTTTGTTTATTAAATTAAACAGAGGAATATGGTAATTAATCAATAAAGCGTTTAATCTTTATTTAATTAATTAAAGATCGATGTGATAGAATAAAATAGGGAAATGATAATTAAATCAAAAAAAGTATTTAATTTTGTTTATTTAATTAAGATGAGATAATAGAAGAATTTAGAAGAATTTAAATGTGAACGTGAACGTGAACTATACAAATAAATATTTCTATTTATTTAAACAGTAGAGGAATTTAGGATTTATTCTCCAGACCATTTTTAGGTGTATACATTTTGCCCCTCTTCAAAGTGACGTGTTTACGTGTTGCTTCAAAGAAAATTTTGCTGTTACTGCCAGGATTGATGATTAAAAATAATTCAGTGTGCCCCAGACATGCCCCAGATATTGATTTTTAGATGATTGCTGATAATATGCCCCCTCGGGAGATAAATTAATGATGTGATGATTTTTAAGATTTTTGGAATTTTCATGATGATTTGACGATTTGATGAAGAAATAATTTAGCTCCCGACAATGATGAAGAAAATAGAACCCACAGATGAATTTCAATTAATTCTATGAATAAAATTAATCAAAATATAATAAAATCCACAAAAATCCCTTTTTCAAAAGTTATATAAAGTCCAAAATGTCATTTTCAAAGTCATTTGCACCCTTTTGACTTTCAAACTTCAGTGAGAGAGACATTTCAACCAGCTGGAGAAAGATGCCAATCCCTTACCACACTCATCGTTTTGAGCGCGTTCGATGTTACCAGTGGCCAGCTGCATACGGACCTCCGGTATGTACCCATAATCCTCCTCATTTTTCATGCAATTTTGTTTTTTATGCTTTTTACTGCTTTCAACATTTTTTAGTTAGTTTAGCGCATCCAAGTCATGATGTAGCACTTTCACTCCGGTGTAGTGCTTTGATAAATTGATTTAGCGCTTGCGTTATTTTCTCTAGCACTTTCGTAGGATAATGTAGCACTTTCATAAATTAGCGCTTAGATAGGTAGAATTAGCGCATCGATGCCGGATTTTAGCACCTAGAATGTTCTAGCGCTTTGATTTGGTATTTTAGCGCGTCTATGGTCTGTTTTAGCACCTTGACTAAAGCAGCGCTTTGACAGACTGTTTCAGCGCATCGATGCAGTAAAACAATGCTTAGGGTAAAGTAGTGCTTTAGATGCCTATTATAGCACATCGGAGTGTTGAAATAGCGCTTTGGGTGCCTGTTTTAACGCATCCATGTCAGAATTGCAGATTTTGACTTAGTTAACCTTGATTTCGTCAATTCCGATCATGTCCATTCTTCAGATTGGTATGATTGATAATCCAAATTCTTGATGTTAGATTGTGATGATTAAAATAAGACTTATTCTCATGATAGGCGAGAAGAACTCCTATTTGCAATGATCCTCATGATAGGCGAGGAAATGATTCATTATCTGATAAACCTCATGATAGGCGAGATTAGATAATGTTTGATGAACCTCATGATAGGTGAGGTTTGTTGATGTTTGTTCATGAATTTTGATTGAAAATTCATACCAATTTTTGATTAGACTTGATAGTAGAATGAATTTGATTTCTTGACATAGTGCATTGATTGTAGATTTTTCATGATGATAGGAGGATCTGGGTACTCTCCAGATGCGAGAGCGGTTTCCTTGGACCACTGATTTGATACCTCATCTAACTCCAGATGAGATTCAGATTATAGGTCGATGCGGCCTTACTAGTTTACTCAACATGCCCCAGATTAGGATTAATCAGGGTCTCCTTACCGCTTTGGCTGAGAGATGGCACAATGACCATAACATTTTCCATCTGCCCATTGGTGAGATGACGGTCACACCTGAGGATGTGTGACGGATTCTGCAGATTCCTTTCATGGGTGAGATTATGGTGTATGATTCTCATGAGGCTGGTGGGAGAGATGCTCTCCGCAGAGTGTTTCAGGATTAGCATATTGTAGGTCCGAGTGTCCGATGGAGGATGATTGCTGATGCATACGCTTCATTACCAGCAGTGCTTGTTGGATTCATTGGAGATTTCCTTTGCCCTGATCGCAGGTCAAAGGGATTCTCTATGGGTTGGGGCAGGATTCTAGAGAGCATGGTCATACATGGTACGAGATACGCATGGGGGATGTGCATGCTAGCACATCTCTACCATGACCTTCATTAGGTGGTATACCTTGGGGCACACAACTTATCAATAGGGATGACCCTATTACAGGTGTGGGCATGGGAGCACTTTTCCATTGCTCGACTATTTCTAGTTATGGATAGACTAGTAGGCAGACTGTATGTGTTTCGGTACAGAGGTCAGCTTACCCAGGCTCGGATGGGTAAGTTGGAGCATTGGAGGCGAGTTTTTGATGACACATAAAGCATCGTCTGGCGGCCATATCTAGATTGTGAGCAGTGGGATGAGGATGATGCAGTGTTGGGATATCTTTGTGATTCTATGTACTTGATTGGCTAGACACCCTTTGTTTTGGAGAGATTTTTTCTATGACGAGTATACAGGTAGTATGGCATCGTACAGTGTATGTCTCAGGGGGTAGCCCACTATGTTAGGTGGAAGAGTGATGTAGCAGATTGGGGGCCTTGTCTGTCATATGAGGTCTTAGTAGAGGGATACAGGGCATTGCAACCATCAACTTGGGACATGTGCAGAGACATTACGGAGGCGGCAGTGACAGAGGAGTACGTTGTATTTTTGGCTTTGACTCCACATTCTCGCATCACCGTTCCCGATGAGTCAACACCGTTACCCATAGAGGAGGATGTTGCCGAGGGTTCAGAGGATAGTGGAGGTGATACTCCATCAGGTAGTAGCACGGAGGGTGGTAGTGATGACAGCAGCAGCGATGACAGTGATGGTGGTGGTGGAGGTGGAAGAGGGGCAGGGTCAGTCAGTGTTGGTCCTTCATCTAGTAGGCCTTACAAGAGATGAGTAGTGGCAGTGCCATTAGTCGATCACCAGAGACAGATTGTAGGTCTCCAGACACAGGTACAAACATTGTAGGGACAGTTGGTATAGGCTCAGGGTTTGTTGGTTCAAATGCAGACTCAAATGCAGGCTCAGGCTCAGGCCCATGCTCAGGCACTAGCGCAGGTATAGGGATAGTTGGTTGCTATGTAGACATAGGTTGCTACATTGACAGCCGAGCGAGACAGTGCACGACAGATTGCCAAGAGGGAACAGGAGATAGCTGAGACCCTACAGAGAGTGGCCGATGGTACCTCAGTGGTAGACTGCATGAGAGAGGTCCTACGGGCTGGCCGAGAGGCAGAGTTTTATTGGGGTAGATACCATGATGCAATGCCTACTGATCACAAAGTTAGATATGCCCCTTTGAGATCCGGTCGAACTCACACCCGGACAGTCAGTGAGAGTGTGACATAGCCTCCTCGAGGAGATCCCAGAGATCTTGGTCCTTTCGGGAGTGGTGGTGGTACTGGTCCTGTTGGACCTGCACATTCTAGCAGTAGCAGATCATAGATGCTATTGTGATTTTGAGATTTTCTTTTGAGACATGATGTATACTACGATTTAGCTCATTTTTGATGATGTATTTTTATTTCAGACTTCATTGTATACTTGACACTGATGATATATATATGAGATGAAGTTGATTTTATCTTATGATGGTCTATGGTTTCTATGTGATGGATGCATTTATTTTGCAATGATGTAAATGAATTCTTTTTATTTCATGTATGATTCTATGATGAATGCATGTGATATTGACATGATGTATGGGTATATGATGTAATGTATGAAATTCTAAATGATGATAATAATGATGATGTATAGATAATAAATGATATGACATGATGATAAATGATAATAATGGATGTATAGATAATATAATGATGATAATGTCATGACTTGCATTTATTTATGATAAAATGTATGGATGTAATGCATGATGTATTTGATGACAAATGATATAAATTTGATCAAATGTACCTGATAATAGTGTAATGAATGTGATGATGTAATGCACGTGATATTTATTGCGATGTGATGGATGCATAATGATGTATTTAATCAAATGATAATAATGTAATGTAATGATATGGATGACAAATGATGTATTTATTGACAAATGATAATAATGATGATAAATGCATAACTTTAAAATGTATGAATAATGAAAACTAAAATGATGAAATGATGACTTCTATATGTTTTTGATGATTTTGGATTTATGTCAAGTATACTTAGTCATGATTATAGAAAAGATAATTATTGATTGGAATCCCTTATGCAAAAAATACTCTGTAGATAATGAATTTATTATGAATGCAATCTAATTTTATCATGCAACTATATGCAAAAACCATTGTCATTTTAACAGTATTTTTGTGCTTGGTATCATCATAGAGCTTTTATTGGATGTTGAAAGTGAGTACAAGCGTCAATGGTATGTGTTAAACCAATGACGACCTGAGTATTGCTTTCATGATTTTTGATATTGCAAGTGAACATAGGCATCTAGGTATAATTGAACCGAGATGACCTGAGCATTCATTGCGTAAACAGGAAGAGATTAATCATTTTAGTGTGTGAATTCTGAATGTCATCGGTGATACATTTGCATAGCACATCCCCCGACAATTCACACATTTATATAATTAACTTACAGACAACAGACAATAAAAATATCATTCTTTTTCCTTGTTTCTCTAGTGCAATAAATCATCGAGTTAGTTCCAAAGAAATGATAATCAAAAGGACAATTTATCCATTTTTACTTAGAGTGTTTCAATCATTATTCAAATTTTAGATCATCCATCCTGATTTTGTGATGTTTTTGTGATTTTCCAATTTTGACCAAAGACCTAACTTACTAACCTATCCTAGGGGTCTCAAGGGTTGATCAAAGATTAACCTTTCCTACGTCACACACACAAAGACCACGTAGTTCGACTGACACATACCTATGTTTTTTTGGATTTTTTTTTCTAGATTGACTTTTTGACATGTTTTTGGATTTTTGATATGATACGGATGTTTGATGCCCTTCTGATGGTGATTGATGTTGTGCTTTGATCCTTGTTTTCATTTTCTGGTCATACTGTTATTCTCCCATTTTGGTGAAATCGATGTTTTTGTTGCCCCTAGTGATATCCAGATGTTGCCCCCAAGCTTTGGAGTGAGACTTGACTATGTGAAAATGATTTTGATATGGATGCAATGATATGAAATGGTACTGACTGCCAAATTATTGATCCTGATATGTATCAAAATAGATGGGAAAGCTAATCTTGAATCACACATGACGCTTGTTTCTAGGTTTTCACCATATGTTTTGATTACACCCTTTGTTTTGTATATTTTTCTCCTTTTTGTTTTGTTTTGTATTTTCCATTTTTTTGTATTTTTGTGTTGCCAAGATGCCTGTTTGCTAGGTTTTCATCAAGGAAACCATTTTCAGAAGTTTGACTCGTGCACTAGGAGATTCAAGTATAGAACTTTCTTAGATCCAGATACTGTTGATAGGTTCATCAAAAAAATCCCCTTCTGACGTTGATAGTTGATATGCCCCTGATCTGTACATTGATATGACAACAAAAGGACCAAGCCAGTTAGGCTCAAATTTCCCTTTCTTCTCCCTGTCCTGCTGATTCCTAGGGTTCTCTTTTAGAACCAAATCACCAACCTAAAAAACCCTCGGTTTTACCCTATGGTTGTAACTCCTTGACATTCTCTGTTGATAAGCTGTTAGATGATTATCAGCTTGTTGATGAAGCTCATCCAACAATTCTAGTTCTTGCAGCCTAGATACCCTATAGTCTTCATCTGAAATGATTCCTCTGAGTGATACTCGAAGGGATGGAATCTCTACTTCGATGGGTAATATGGCTTCTGATCCATATACCAAGGCATATGGTGTAGCTCCTGTTGGTGTTCTGATACTTGTTCTGTAGGCCCATAGTGCAGGATTGAGTTGAACATGCCAATCACGTCCAACATCGTTAACCGTCTTCTTGATAATTTTTAGAATTGTTTTGTTTGAGGCCTTTGCTTGGCCATTCCCTTGAGGATAGTACGGTGTTGAAAAATGATGTTGGATATGGAACTTTTCACATAGTTCTTGGACATATTCATTCTTGAAAGGTCATCCATTATCAGTGATAATGGATTGAGAGATTCCATATCGACAGATTATGTAGTTCAAGATGAAAGAGGAAATCTATTTCCCAGTGATGGTTGTAAGAGGAACTGCTTCTATCCATTTTGTGAACTATTCTGTAGCTGTGATAATGAACTTGTGTCCATTGGATGAAGAGGGATGTATCTTTCCTACCAGATCCAGTCCCCATTGGCAAAAGGGCCATGTTGATGCAAAGGGATGCAGTTCCTAAGCTGGTGCATGAATCAAATTGCTGTGAACCTCACACTTTTGATATTTCTTGACAAATTGATAAGATTCTTTCTCCATGGATGGCCAATAGTATCCCAAATGGAGGAGTTTCTTGGCTAGAGTTATCCCACTCGAATGAGTGCCACAAATACCCTCGTGAACTTCTCATAGGGCCATTTCAGATTTGTCATGTTCTAGACATCGGAGTAAGGTATCATCAAGACCTTGATGATAAAGGATGTCTGCGATTAAAGTATGTCAGGCAGATTGGCGGATGAAGTTTCATTTTTGGTTCCTGGAAAGATCGGGAGGAAGGATATCGTCTTTCAGGTAAGCATAGGTTTTTTCATAGATGGAGGTTTCAATGGTTTCTAGATGGCATATGGTATTGGATTCCAATTTATTATGGGAAGGACATGATACTTGTTCTACCATAAACTCATAACAACCACGTTTCTCTGGAAATTGTAATAGTGAAGCAATTATAGCCATAGCATCCACAACTTTGTTTTCCACCCTTGGAATTTGATCAAACTTGATATTGATGAAGAACTATTTTAGATCATCTATTTGTTTCTTGTAGGGCATCAAATTTTCATCTTTTGTTTGATGTACTCGTCATTTACTTGATAAATGACTAGTCTAGAGTCCCCATATACCTGTAAGTCTGCGATTTTCCATTGAATTGGAATTTTGACCCTAATGATCAATGCTTCATATTCTACCACATTATTTGTACATTGAAACATGAGCCTATATGATTTTGAAATTGTGTGTCCTTGGGGAGAGATGAAAAAAAACCTTGCTCCAGATCCTCGTTGTGTGTATGATCCATCAAAATATAATACCCATTGTTGGGGCATCACTGTCAGAATGTCTGCATTCGGAAACTCCATTGTCATTGGTCGATCATCTGGTAGAGGAGCTTCAACTAATTGTTCAGAGATTGTCTGACCCTTGATGGCTTTTCTCTCCACATATTGGATATCAAATTCACTTAATAGCATGACCCACTTTGCCAGTCTACCTGTTAAGGCAGCTTTATTGAGTAGATATTTTAAAGGGTCAATCTTTGCTATTAGCCTGATTGTATGAGTCAACATATAGTGTCTCAGCTATTGAGTAGAAAACACCACCACCAAGCAAGATTTCTCTATGAAATTATAATTTATCTCATAGCCATTTAATGTTCTATTGATATAGTAGATGGCATGTTCTTTTCCTTCATAATCCTCTTGCACTAATAGTGCCCCCAAAGAGATATCTGCCGTTGCAATGTACAATATCAAAGGTCTTCCTTCTGTTGGCGGCATGAGAATGGGTGGTGACATTAGATACTATTTTATTTGATTGAATGTTGTTTCACACCCATTATCCCATTTGAAAACCACATTTTTATGCAACAGATGATTGAACAGATGACTTTTGTTCGCCAGCTGGGAGATAAATCTTCTGATCGATTGGAGCCTTCCCTGTAGTGATCTGAGTTGACTGATATTTTTAGGAGGTGGCATCTCCATTATTGCTTTGAATTTTGTTGGATCTACCTCAATGCCATTTTCTGAGACAATGTACCCCAACAGTTTCGTTGATGTGACCCCAAAGACACACTTCTTCGGGTTTAGCCTAACATTGAACTTCTCTAGTCTTGTGAAGATTTTGCCTAGAATATGCAGATGTCCTTCCCTAGTACCAGATTTTTCCAAGATTTCATCCACATAATCCTCCATGAAGGTGTGCATCATATCATGAAATATTGTTGTCATTGCTCTTTGATAGGTGGCTCCTATATTTTTCAGACCAAATGGCATGACGTTCCAGCAGAAGATTCCCCATGGACATGTAAAAACCGTCTTTTATTGATCTTCTGGAGCTATTTTTATTTGATTGTACCCAGAGAAACCGTCCATGATCGACAACATGGCATGCCCTGCCGTCAAGTCCAAAATGATGTCTATATTTGGTAATGGAAAATCATCCTTCGGGCATGCTTTATTCAGGTCCCTGAAATCTATACATATCCTGATGCTGTTGTCTGGCTTTGAAACAGGTACAATGTTTGATATCTACTCGACGTAGTCTATAGACCTTATGAATCTTGCATCCAACAATGTCTTTAGCTCTTTCTTTACCATCAATGCGATATGGGGATGCATTTTTCTCAATTTTTGCTTGACAGGCTTGATTCCTATGGGAAAAGACACATGATGCATGAGTAGATTTGGATCTAAGCCTAGCATATCGAACTATGACCAAGCGAAGTTGATGCTTCTTTCCTTAAAGAAGTTGATGAATTCTGGTCTCTCTTGATCTGTTACGGATTCTCCTAGATGTAAGATTTTTGCTTTTTCTTTAGTGCTGATGTTCATAGACTCTGTTGGTTCTACCAAAACTGATGATCGCTCATGATAATGTTTTGGAAGAGTGTCAAATCTTCCATCCTTCGGTGCCTCAGAAAGGTTTTCATCGTTAGATGCGTTCTTTATTTTTTGTTTTTCCAGATCTAATGCTGCCATAGAATGGTTTTCACCATTAGATCTATTTTCCCTGTTTTCACTTTTGCAACTGGAAGATTTGACACCCTTCTGCTGAGTCATGTTGTTATGAGTATTATAGATAGAACTTGTACCAGGTTCGCTATGACATAGGAAATTTATGATGGCATCATCGTTTGCAAATTGTGGTACACTCAAAGGTTCGATAGGTTCCCAGTCAATAAGTTCAGGATGGATTAAAGGCATGAAGTCATCGGATTGACTTAAGTCGATGGAAGTAAGGGTTAGGACAATGATGTCATCATAGTTGTCATTTGGGATATCGAGATCAATGATGGCACCCTCTTCAAAATTGTTTAGTTCACTCAAATTCTATTTGTCCCCACTTGAGTCATCGATATTTAGTGATCCTACTACGAATGGTCTAGACCCAGAGCCTTGTCCCTCTTCACACGTAGGTGCATATTGTTGTATTACATCAACCTGAATATCGGTGAAAGATACATCGGAACCTAGATCCCACTCATATTCATTTGAATCCGTTTCAGAGCTATCTCTAATCTAAAAAATCCTTTCTACAACTTTCTTTTTCATCTCCTATTTTTGTTCCTCAGAGTATCCTACTCTTGGCTTCTCTTTTGAATGGAGAGTAAGGGGTTGAATAGGCTCTATGATTCCGTCCTTCCTTAACCCAACAGGTCCTTGTCCCTCACAACCCATTTTTTCTAGGATAGCTTTCCCTTTGCCATATTTGTCAGTGTTGATATTGACATTCTTGATACTGAAATTTGATGTCGAGGGTTCCTCATCCTTGTATAACCAATCCAGGATTGCTTTGTTGTATGATTCGTCCTCTATGGTACCAACTTTGACAAACCTTTCTTCAAGAACTGTGACTGGTAATGATGTTTGATGTTTGATGTTTGATCATAGATGGTTGACCATATGTCTTAGAAGATGGCATTAACTGTGAAAGGTTAATCAATTGCTCCATAGAATATTGCCCCATTCCCTTTTCTGTCAGTTGGACTTGCTCTTGAAATTTTTGTGATAGAGAAGTTTGTGGATTTGGATTGTCTATTGATTGAGTTTCAACAAGACTTCTTTCTTTTTCTTTATCCTTCTTCTCGACCCACTTGGTGGTGATGCTTGGACATTTTTCCTCGTTGGATGATTTTGAACTGGATGCTTCCCTGTTGTGAGGCACAAAGGTATCTTGAGAGATCCTAAGTGTGTCACAATGTTGAGGATGATTATAATCAGCAGATATAGTCACCTCTTGTCCATTTATTGGGAGCTTTAAACATTGATGATATGTTGAAGGCACGGCCTACATTTCATGGATCCATGGTTGTCCTAAGAGTATGTTGTATGTTAACTCTTTTTCCAATACTTGACATGCTATGTGTTTCATCATTGGCCCCACTTGAATGGGTAACACAATTAAGCCCTTAGACGATCTTTCTTCCTCATCATAGGCTTTTATAGTCATTTTCCTTCGAGCATCAATAGCATCATTGGAATACCCTAGTGCATGGACTAACTTGAGACTGCAAATGTTTAGACCAACTCCCCCATCTATTAGGACTCTCTTGACGCGATGATTATGGATTAAGACTTCGATATGTACTGCGGTATTATGCAGATGGTTTAGTGAGACATCATCCTATTCAGAGAATGATAGACAATGTGGGGTAGTCAAATACCCCACCATAGCTTGGAACTGGCAAACATCTAGATTCTTTGGTACCGTGGTGGCAACTAGTGCTTGTTCTAGAACTTCCTTATGCGATGGTGATAATTTAAGGAGTTCTAGTATCAATATTTGTGCAGGAATGTTTTATAGTTGATCGACAATATTATAATGAGATGGAGGTGGAACTACATGTTTAGACCCAACTCCTTTTAACACTACCTTGGATTTCCCCCTAGTCATTACATTTGCTAGTTGATGTTCTTGACGATCTCTGATTTTTAAGACATTGATTTGATTTTCATATTTTTGTATGCTTGGGAGCAAATCCAAAGGGGTAGTGTTGTTGGTTTCATTTTTGTCAATGTTATGACCAACCGTATGATCACTCTCTACTTTATATAGACAAAGGATTGTTTTGTCATAAACATTATTGATGTTCTTACCTTTGTTGTTTGCCAAGGATGATGCTCCTTTGTCATAGTTGGGCAAAGGGTCTTTGAAGGCTGAATGATCGTTATTGTTTTGAGATCCCTCCACATATATTTTGTTGTTGTCAATCAAATCTTGTACTGAGTGTTTCAACTCCATACAATCGTTAGTTTTGTGGCCTTTGTTATTATGAAAGTTGCAGTAATCTGAGTCATTCCACCATGATGGCTTGACCTTCAGATCCCAAAATCGGGCTTCCCGTGCAGTGATAAGGCCACTAGTGACTAATTCTTTCATTGTTGATTCCATCGTTTGGCCCAAAGGTGTGAACCTACACCGATTTGATGGTTTTTGATATGATTGTGTTTTTGCGATCTCGTTGCTTTGTATGACATTCGACTTGACAATTTGATCATTGTTCTAATTCTTTGACGTAGATGCTGTCAAATTAAAAACCGGTTTGACATTTTGGGAATCATTTGTTGTTTCATTGGTAGTTGTGTTTCGATTCTTTTGCCAAAATTTTGGCTTATCACTGCTTGAGTATTGATTGGAGCAGTTATTCATGTTATTTGTTTTATTGTTGAAATGCTTGATAACTCCTCTTTTGACTAATGCCTCTTCAATTTTAAGACCGTTTTCTATTACTTTTTCGAATGTGGGAGGACATTGCAATTCAAGTCTATAACTCATTTCCTCTGTTAAGTTGTCAATGAATAACTCCATCTTTACTTCCTCATGGATGGATCGAGGATATCTAGCGAACAATCGTCACCATCTTTGTAGAAAAGACAAGAACGTCTCCCCTTTGTTTTGCTTTAGGTTATAAAGATCCTTTATTGTAACATCATGTTGGATGTTAAAGGAATACTCGGAGATGAATCTGTTAACTAGTTCCTCAAAAGTCCTGATACCTACTTGTAATTTTGAAAACCACTACATACATGATCCTCCCAAGCTCCTTGGGAATAATCTCATTAAGTAAGTTTCCTCTTGGGAAAACTCAAGGCTCATTGTTTTGAATTCCCGGATATGATCTATCAGATCCGTTCTTCCATTGTACTTGTTGTAGTTTGGGAGTTCACAGTGTCTAGGAAAAGGTATCAGACCGACTGTTGCGTCAAAAGGATAAGGAAAAATGTCCTGTATCACATATCTTTTGGTACTCCCTTTTGTCATATCCTATATCTGTTGTTGTAACATTTGCATTTGGGATGTCAAAGCAACACCTGGATCTGTTATTTGTGTGGGTTGTAGTATTTCAGTCTCACTTGTTCCAAGTTCTTCCTTTAGACGATTTACATCAAAATCCTTGGGAAGCTTAGCACCCGATTCAGCCAACATCAAAAGATATTTCTCCATGTCTTGTTCTAAGATCTTTTCCATAAATTTATGGAACTTGGGATCTTGTTGAGCTGTTTGAATATCCTCTAGAGTTATTTTGTTCTTATCATTTTGGTTTAGATTGTTCCAAGGATTTTCTTCTTCCATTGCTTGCGATGTTTTAAGTTCTTGTTCTAAGAGTCTCTATTTTTGGGACCTAGTGAAGATTCGCATACAAATTTTTACTCTTTTTTCTGAAATGTTGATCTTTTATGTTGGGAAAATGTCAATTGAACTTTTAACAAAGTTGAATAAGATGACTGATCTTATTAATGAGACTATGTTAAAAATTTGATTACTATACTTGTTTTTGTGATAAAGGATGATAGTATCCTAATGAGGAAAATTCAGTGTAGTAATTGATTGTGTATTTGATTTTGACACTTCTGATTTGCGAGATCTTGTTTCAGTTGATAAGATTGGAAATTTGTATAAACCTATCTGATTTCGGTTCCTAGACAGTGATTCTGATAAAAAGTAACTTGTGTTCTAGTAAAAACTGTGGATAAAAGACAGACAAACTGACTAGTAAGATTTTTGAACTCTCTGTTTTGAAAGCGCTAAAATAGAGTACAAAGGCGCTATTTCATAGAAGCACTAGAATAGAGTCTCGAAGCACCGAAACAGGCGATAGAAGTGCTATCTTGACAGAAGCGCTAAAATAGTGCCCAAAGGCGCTGGAAAAAGTGATGAAAGTGCTATCTTGACAGAAGCACCGAAACAATGTTTGAAAGCGCTGTAAAAGATGATGAAAGCGCCATTTGATGAAAGCGCTAAAATAAAGACTGTAAATGCTAAAACAGTGCTCGAAAGCGCTATTTTATGAACGCACTAAAACAGTGACCCAAAGCACTGAAACAGGTTTTACAGAGTGCTAAAAATAGGACTTTTACGACTCTCTATTGTAAAATTTGATCTGGCCTTGTGGCAAACTATATCATGGGTTGTGGAAAATAAGAATGATGTATGCATTGACTATGGTTGTGATACTATGTGAGAGCTCTCCTTTGGAAGAAGGCTCATGAATAGAGTGACCTTCTACTACGTAATCTAAAGTGTGACCCCTAGCAAAATCATGATATCTGTGGATGAATGTTCTATGTTGTAAAAAGATTTTTAGATTCTGATATAGAAAACGCCTTCTTCCTAAATTATCTCGATAACCGAAAGGTTTCTTAGGTTTGGTGATTTTGATTTTTCTCTTGAAAAACATGGTGGATTTCCACTTTCGAATCATGATTTTCTTGACCTAACTTGACTTGTTGTTTTCAGGATGATCTTTAATCTGATTTTAATGATTTTTGTGAAAACACGACAAGCAATTGTGAGATAATTGTTTTAAACTAGATAGATAATGTATGTTCAAGAACCACGAATGGTCCTTATTGATTTTCATGGGTTGCTTTGAAAAATGTACACAAATCAGACAGACTCACACTTAAGGACAAATAGGTCATTGTTATACTCACAACCCACATCTTGAATTGTGTTGATGCACACAGCCATGTCACCCCCTAGAGGGCACCCGTGTTTTTGTCATTTCCAGGTGCATACTCAGAGTTGGATTTCTCGTCCTCCGAGCAAACGGTCCTTGGAAATTATATGGTGAGTGTCTTGGGGGTAGATTCTTCCCTCCCCTTGCACGGTGAGTATAAAAATGTATGGTTACTGACTCAGCAGGATACTACTCTATGGTTCGTAGATAGGGCTTCCGTGCAGTGTGGCAATTGATAAACTCCCCCAGGAGGCCTCCCAATCTTTAGAACAAAAATTTTGGGGATGGTTATTTTGCTCACTACCATCAAGTTGGAATTTCATCAACAACTTGCATTTTTGATTATAGTGGGTTGGAATCCTTGGCTTTAGGTGTTCCCACTTAGGTCGTTCCCGTAGGGTGAGTACTTTTTCCCACTATGGCAGGCCTTCTAAAGGATTTAATAAAGCATAAATAGCATGAAGTAAAGATGAATCTGGCGCTTTGATCACCCAGTTAAGGGTCCAGAGCATAAGCCTAATCACCACAAGCACAACATATAATTTGTTCTAATTTAAGCCCAAAAAAACAATTTTCTAATCTATGTGAAGGTGTTGCTTCACAAAAATCATGATGTTCTTTTTAACTTATACTGCAAAAATGTGATGACTACCCTAGGATTGATAAATTTTAGAAACCAAAAGTGACTATCCTAGGATTGATAAATTTTAGTCTAACCGTGAAAAAAAGAAATAAAATCTGGCCGCGGTCGCGTCAGATCCATACTGAATTTACAAAAGCGCCGAAACAGTCCATTGAAGCGCTATAACTTTTACCGGATGCACTAAAATCGAAAACGCCAAAATAGAACACCGAATCGTCGAAATTTTCCACGAAAGCGCTAAATCAGCTTTTCTAGAAATGGGTCACCGAAGTGCCAAAATAGGTCATGGAAGCGCTAGAGTTGAAAGTGCTGAAAGTTTTGACGAATGCACTATAGTATCATGGAAGCGCCAAAACAGAGCACGGAAGTGCCATAGTTTGCCACAGATGCGCTAGTATTTGACGAAAGCCCTGAAACAAAACACGCCGGAAACCTGTGTGACACTTTTCAAAAAATTTGATAAAATTAGAGTTAATGCCCCATGGTGGGTGCCAAACTGTAAGTGTGAATAAGGTGTTAAGCACAAAAGACACTTCTTAATATGACATTATATCAAAGACAAATCAAATTGAACTAATTCAAAACAATAATCTACTGAAAGCGACATATTGCTCTCTATCTCCAAAGATTTATTAAATCATTGTGGCTCTCAGATCGTGTAAGCAATGTGACTATTAAAATGACTATCTGAAGAATGAGATGGATGCTAAATACAGGAAACTAATCCTATATGATGATTTCTAAATGATTAGACATGAAAATTGACAAATGAAGCTACAAGAGGTAGCCATGATATGAAAATTTGATTGTTGGATGCTTGGATGCTGAATGCTTGATGCTTGATGCTTGATGCTTGATGCTTGAATTCCTGCAGAGTAAGAGTGCATAAGTTAGATTATTTGGATGCTTCCTTGGTTGAATGAGCCCGTATTTATAGATTTCCTGATTGTAGAAATGCATAGAGATGGCATTGAGAGGCTTGGATTCAATCTGGAGGATTGAATGGTGAGAGATGGAGGTTGAGAGAGTTTTGGAGATTGTCTCTACCCATGAAAACACCAGGCAAGAGAAGAGGAAAAATTGATGGAGGAGGATTGAGAGAAGAATTTGGAATTTGTCTCCAATTTGTCTCCAAAACTTCCCGTGAAGTTTCAATCAATTAATTTTGACATGATTTAGACATAAATTAGACATAGGATATCTAATTTGATTTCGAGGAAATATAGATGGAATATTCCTTATGCCTTTATTTAAATATTTTTTTTTTATTTAAATTAGCAAAAGAGGGATAAATAATTTAATAAAACAAACTATAGGATTTTGTTTATTAAATTAAACAGAGGAATATGGTAATTAATCAATAAAGCGTTTAATCTTTATTTAATTAATTAAAGATTGATGTGATAGAATAAAATAGGGAAATGATAATTAAATCAAACAAAGTATTTAATTTTCTTTATTTAATTAAGATGAGATAATAGAAGAATTTAGAAGAATTTAAATGGGAACGTGAACGTGAACTATATAAATAAATATTTCTATTTATTTAAACAATAGAGGAATTTAGGATTTATTCTCCAGACCATTTTTAGGTGTATATAGGTGCATTTCATTCCTTGTCAAAATGAGAATGATGCTTTTGAGGAGGTAGATATGTTTTTTAAGGAACTTGTGAAAATAATGGGTTGTTATAGAGAATCTCCTTAGATAGAGATACTAAGTTCTTGATCCATTCTTAGTGTGCATTTTGTAAGAGCATACATACCATCTATAAACAAATGGTTAGATAGAGGTTTTTAATATGAGTTTGATAAACTTCCTAAGAAGTTTGGTGGGATACATACCAATGCAATGGGTATACTTTGTCGGTACAAGATATATTTACATTTAACAACTCAATGAATTGATTTATTGGTAATACCTTTGTTTAGATTGTGCATAGAATATCTCCCAAATGTGTTACAAATTCTTTGAAGATGCCTAAAGGAGAGTGTGTCAACATAGATGTAGATGAGTCAGTATAACACATGCAATAAGTGCATGCACAAGTGAATAGACCATTCAAGCTTGGAACATTAATAAGTATAATGCAAGTGCGGATGAGCACATTAGAGAAAATACTTACTCAAAAAATGAATTTATCATGGCACATTTGAGGAGTTGAAGATTTCATAGAAGAACATATGATAAGTTGAAGCTGTAAAGAGGATTGACCTTTGTAGAGCATTACACATAATTTTTGAGTATATGTATGAGATTAAACTACTAGAAGGTTTGGACATCTCACTAATGTTCAGTATGGAATTGATATAAATAATTACCATGGAGTTGAAGGTGTGTCGAGGGATGTGACATCATCTTTGTAACCGAATTGGAGTCAACAAGTTCTTGGGAAGCCTATGGATGAAATCAAATAGATTTTGAGTGAATGGTTAAGCAAAGAACAAATATTTTTTTTTGTAAGGAATCTCTAGTTTGATGGAAAGGGAGGGAACTTAAGGATGATACCTAGGTTTCTAAAGAAAAAATAGAACAATTGAAACTGTAATCTGAGTCTCCTTCACTTCCTAAATTCTAAACATCATGTTCAAAACTATATTACTTGAAATGTTGATATATTAAACATTTAAAAATTAAACAATCTTACACTGCCATATAACTTATTTACTAAATTGTATTTAATATATATTTATTGCCAAACTATTAGATTTTACAGCTCTCTATAGAATTTTCAAACCTCAACCTACATCAATATGTTTCTAATACCTTAGAGTTAAAATATTTTTATTTCCAAAAAAAAAATCATTGCCCCGCTCTTCTTTCTAATTATCAATTATTGGATCAATATTTATCTACAGTGTTAGTTTTCATGCCATTCTTTTAGAAGCTTCCTAACTCAGATTACCCAAGCACTGCAACGTCACTACTTTTAAATATTTTGATTATTTTTCGGATGAGTACATTTTGAAGTTTGTCGAGATTGTTGGCACACCACTAATCTCAACTGGTACTCTTAAAGCCAATCATTTGTACACTGCAATATCTGCATTTACATAAAATGCATGTTTATTTAGGAAAAAGTAGCCTGACAAGCATGGAAGACGTCATTAAAACACGTAAGATCTGCTTTAATGGCGTCCATAAACTGAAAAAAATCCGATATTTACTCTCCAACAAAAAAAAATCTATTTCCATTGAGCTATGGATCAAGAGAGATAATTTGATATTTTGGACGATTTTGACAAAATAGATATTCATCATTTTCGATTTTGAATTGAAGAAATATCAATACTATTCATGTTCCAATATCAAATAACAAAATAATCTCACAGATAATAGAAAATATCATGTCCCAATATCAAATAACAAAATAATCTCGAAAATGATATAAAATCTTCCATTTCTTAAAAAAATAATCATGCAATGAGCAATCATAATATGAGCAATAGCAGTCTAGGCTGCACATGCATCTGCCAATAGTAAGATCAACTAATCTACTGAGAATGCACACATCACAGTCCAAATCCAACAAGTGCACAACTTTCTGTCTCTATTTGCAAACAGCAAAAGTTAAAAAACAAAAAAATCTTACCTGTGTGCAGTTTGTTTGTCCATCGTTATCAAAATCCTTAAGATATGTGCTGTTTCTATTCTGGCCGTGATCCTCCACTCGTACAGATATATCCCAGTCATTTCACCCATCCATACTCACAAAGTCTTCCATATTTTCGGTGGGTTGGAGACCTGCTTGATTCCATCTTAATAATGGAGGTGCCTAAAGTGGCTCAAATTTCCAGACCAATGGACGGTCTACATGCAACCAAGCTCAAATAGAGTACTCCATAATCATGGAGTGATCGTATCCTTGTCTTGAGGCTTTTGCCAAGAATATCAATAGCCTAATTATCAACAATAATGATAACAAAAGTTGATCCTTTATCTGTTGGTACTGGCCAAAGCTAATGTCTGTCATATTGAACTGTGTGCACCACTGCCAGCACATTAGTTCTAATGCTGGTACCATGTACCCTTGATAGCTTTTTTTTTTTAGATTAATCTGAGACTCCTTTTGTAATGTAGAAATGACCCTACAGTAGTAAACCAGAGGCCATTATCTTCACCGTACTTAAGCACAAATGGCCCATTTGGATTCTTCTGCCTGTTTCAGCAGCAAAAATGTGGTCATAAAGTTTATTTTACTTATATGTGTAACATCACATCAAAGATTGGACTGGGGAAATAATGCTAAACAGAATTGGCATCCATGGGCCTTGTTAAACCATACGACAAGGAGAAGAGACAAGCATATAAGAGAGAGATTTGTGAACAGTAACTTTCATATAATGGTTTTTGTGTTTGGAGGAGTTTATAGAGTAGATACCTTAAGTCAATGTATTTGTCTTTTATATAAATGAAAGTAGGCAGTCACTTTTTTAATGGTTCAGTAAGAATATAAGGTCACAAAGGAGATTTCAGATCAGGTAGTACAATAGATTGGTGAGGGCACAAAGTTTCTGATAGAATAGTACAATAAAGATTTGTATTTTCAAGATAAGAATAACAATGTCACGTTTTAATCAATGTATCATGACAACAACAATGATGTCATGTTTTAATCAATGCACTATGTCATGAAAGACGGAATATTATTTTAGTTGAAATTATTTATATTTTAAGTTAGAATATCTTTTATAGAATAACAGATAATCTGAAAATAGATCTTTTTTACATATATAAAACACAAGATTTTCTAAATCATTATTTACTAGCACTTGTTTTCGGACGACTCAATAGTGATTTGCAGATGTGAGACTTGTTTCAGGTTCAAATCTCACACTATATGTAACATATCGGCTAATAAAGTAAAAGTCCATGAAAAATATTTTAAAATTACACAATTGAATCTCAATTAATTTGTCACATAACCTAATGTACTATGGAAACATATCTTATATGAAATTCATTTATAATTTTTACATTTATAAAATTTAATAAATTATATAATTTCTTTTACAATTTATAATTTAACTTAAAAAAATTGAAAAACAATTCAATGATCAAATTGACATAAAAATTATATAATAAACAAAAATGATTGTCAAATTCTACACCTACCATAATATCTGACCAAACCTTGCCTAAAACATAATTTTGATCACTATAATTTCGTAAAGTTTACAGACTTTAAGAATAGACTAGACTTTATGCTTTCCATTTCATCTAATCTTCTCCAATAGCAAGGTTTCTATGATTCAACTAATAATCATTAAAAAGTAAATTATTATTAAAAATCACTATTTCCCACACTTTATGCCTAAATAATATCTTATCTTATATTTAAGTCGTGCATATGGCATAGTATTTGATAATCATTTTAAGTTTAATTATGAAATATCATCATTTTCCACACTTTGTGTCTAATGATATCTTATCTAGGATTTAAATCCGTAATAGTTGATGATGATTAAAAATTTATTATTAAATATCATGATTTCCCACACTTTATGCCATAGTATTTGATAAGGTTAACCAAAGTTGGCACAACATCATTTGATCGAAGTGCCAAAAACTTTGGTGCACATTATACGGTATGTATCCTTTCAAAGACCAAATGCAGAATTTAAGCTAAACTTCAAGTCTCTTTCATAAGTGACTTGATTGACTTCATAAGTGACAAATGTCCACTAATCAAGCAATATGTGCATCTTGTCTTGTCTTAAAAAAGAAAGAAAGAAATGAAGTTCAATGAATACATTGTTATTCTTGTCACATCTTAATAACTTTACAGCGTATTATGATATATATGTTAATTCTTGAATGTCCCATCTTCCAAAGTTTGGGCTTATACTTGTGAAATAATTGTGGCATCTTACACAATCATGTCACACTTTAAATAATAGAAATGACAAAGGCATCATTACTCATTTCGGGCTTATTTGGCCAAATGTGAAGGGATTAATGCCTTGTGTAAACATGGAATAATATTTTATTATCTTTATAAACTTTAGAAGTAACTAGAATATATAGAAGTAATTAGAATATATAAAGATGTTATATTCTTTTATGAAAACAACTGGAATATCTAAAACTTATTACTTGTTGTGAGTGTATATATATCTAAAGATTACAATTGTTATATTCTTTTATGTAAACAACTAGAATATCAAAACTTATTACTGTTGTGAGTATGTATATATCTAAAGATTACAATTAATCTAAAAGTTATTATTTGTTGTGGGTGTGTATACATTCTCATTAATTAATACAGATATAATGAGAAAGTTTTTAGATTAAATTTTGTATAACCTATTTTCTAGATAGATGTATTTACGATGTGTAGATATTATGAGAATCTTTAGGTTTTTTTTTTTTAATAAAAGACAAATTCTTATAATATACTGATAATAAAAGAGAAATTACAGTTTTTGATATGAGAATAATTAGATTTCCATATAATTTAATGAGAAATATTTTGAATTAAATTGTGTAAAAAAGATTATTTGACATTCTAGATCACACTTTGTGATCCATCTGTAAGAATGAACAAGTTGTAGAAAAGAGTTAATGGACCTTGCAAATTTTTGATAATGGAGCACAAAGTGTGATATAAAACATCGAATAATTATGTTAATGCATAGCTTAATATAAAAGTTTTACTATCAATCTAACAGTGTAGATATCTTAAATATATCTATCTAGAAAATGTTGAAAATAATTTTAAATTATATTTTATATAATAATTATTTTATTTTACTTTAGAATTATTTCACCATAGAGTCCATGAAAATTAGGGTATTCTTATAGAGATTTAATAGCAAATACAATTATCTAAAATACTTTTTTAGAAACCCATCATCTAAGGATACCTCTCCTTCTCAAGGTTCATCACCTAGATAGAAGTCCTTAGGTATTTTAAATTTTTGAGTGTAACTTATGCTAAAGTAGATACTACTTCAATGCATAATGTTGATCATATCTCCATCCTTAGGTTTTGAAAGGGTTCCTCCTAGGGGAAGATAAAGCTTCTTATCCTCTCTAAAAGGTCCCCTATTCTAGTGTTTGGAGAAGTAAGAATGCAAGTGATTGAACCTTCCAAAAGGATTTTGTTGCAAATGGACTAATAGGGTGATTCAACTACTTTTGGCCTAGCCTTCCTAATCTACAAAAATAGATTTTGATACTTTGTATCCCATCATGGGAGGTAACTTAGATATTTACCCTTATGCATGAGTTTTCTTAATTTTTGTCTTTGATTATGTCAAGGACCAATGTGCTTTTTAATGTGATCATTTCTTGTTTTGGTACATTACTGTTTCTCCATGCTCAAGTGTTGACATTCTACATTCAATGCCTCTACTAAATCTTTCAATCTTTGCTTGTTTGGATTTGTCACCCAAATTTATTATTTTCATTTTGGATTAACCCATATGTTAAGCTATTAGCAACTCTTTGGGAAGCTTCTTGGTGATAGATACAAACAATTTTGATTTCACTCATAAATTTTTTTCTCACATTCTAGTTGATTTAAATATCTCAAAAAATATTCTTATAGACATTACTCTAAAACTTGATCAATGTTGGAATCAATCTTTGGATTATGAGGGTTTTCCCTTTTATTGTCATAGGTGTTATGAAATAGGTCATGTTGTTGCAGAATGCTCTAGTTATAAGCACAAATTGGATTGCCATGCTTATTGGTTGAAAGATGTTCTTCCACATAAATTTATTGTTGAAGAACCATTAGAGGATTCATAGTTCTCATCTGAGCTCAACTAGGGCTTGAAGATCTCAAAGTTGCAAAATTACAAAATTGTCAAAGTTGTCACCTTTGTTGTCATCTCATAGAAACTCAGATCCCAGATTTATTTTTGATTGTTCGACTATGAAAATTGGGAATCTAGAAGTGTATACACAAGAGTAGAGGACCTAGAAATAGATTTTGAAGAGCCTTACCTAGGACCCATTTACCATAGGGTGAATGAGACCTCAGACAACTTCTGAAAACACCATTTTGCAAGAGGTACACACCATTTATCCAGGTTCCATATCTACTAGAAACTTTGTAGATTCCTTGAGTTTTATGTTTAATCTACTAAATCCAATTGATAGATTGGATTTTGGAGTTGATTAAATGTTATTTTTAATCTTTCTCCCTAAAATTTTGTTTGACCTAGACCCCCGTCCTAACACAAAATTGGAAATTGCAAGATCCCTCAAAGAATTCACTCACCTAAGGGTTGAAAGTGGATTTTGATCTAAGTGATCTCATTTTTTGAATGAAATAGAAGAATAGGTAGGTTCATTTACCCCATTTTCTCCTTTCTATTTATAGTAAGCTTAGTGAAATATCCCAAATTTAGTTTAAAACCCTTTGTTTGAACCCCTTACACATTTTTCTATGTTTCAAAAAATTAGCCTTCTTTTCACATGAATGAGTGTTTTATACAAATTTTCACTTTTGAAATATATTAAAACTGTAATTGTTTGGAGGTTTTTTACAACAGAGTCCATATTTTTGCTTCTATTAATCAAGTAAATAAGGCTTACAATAATATTCTCTTTAGATTATATAATTGAGTAGATAAAAGATAAAAATGCCTTTGAAAAACTAATATAGAGTAGAGAAGGCCATGAACTCTCTAAAATTCAAATTGTCTTGTCTACTAAAGAATTCATAAATTTGATGTTTATTAGTTGAAAGGTTACATATCATGTGATATTTGAGATTGAAACAAGTCTCATGTCTGCAAACCATTTTTAGTCATTGGTAGCTATTGTTTAATGGTAAAGCCTCCAAATTCTCACTTATCACATAAATCCATATAAATATTGATTTGACAATTGGATGGGAACATTCTATTTCCATTTGTAGTGTTTTTTTGTCAATTTGAAAGAAACTTTCTTTTTTCATTTATATTTTTTTATATTTTAAATTTGTATGCAAATGCTTCATAATCAAATATAATGATTAGTTCTTTTAAGAAAAAAATCTAGATTTGTCTAAGTTTATTTCATTTTATTATTTAGCACTTATTATTGATTGTTTAATCTAGCTACATGCAACTATAATTTATAGCACATCCATGCACAAACACATGCTCTCTAGCATATTATCATACATATAGTTTTCTATCGACATAATCCTTAAACCTCCTTTAGGTGCAAGTTCTAGTTTATTATTGTTTTTAAGAGTTTATGATAGGGTAGGGTTGGATGGAAACAATCACTGTTCCATGCTCTGGATCTTCCTTGGTATACCCCTATGGTGTCTCACTTTACTACCTGAACCTATAGGACCTTCCACATGACTAGGTTCCCCTGGTTCTCCTTGCCAACCCCACTATCAATACAAATCAACTTACCAAGTCAATCTTGGTGCACTTCCTCTAACTCTTCCTTAGCCCTCAATCTACCCTAAAGGCTAACCTAACCTCAACACTCAATTTGATCTTTGCAGGGGTGTAGATATGTTTCCACTAGCTTCACACCATCCTCCTAGGGTTCTTGTAAGTTCACCAAACTCCATTCTTTCATTGCTTTCACCAAACCCTCCTTTAGGGTTAAAAAGGCTACTAGCCTTTGAGCCCCAATTAGGTCTCCATCTCCGAGAAAACTGGTTAGAACTCTCAAGTTCTCCAAAGACCACCCAATCTTTCCTTGAGCTTCTTAGGGTACATAACCACCTCTCAATGATTTTAGGGGTCCTAAGTCTGCACTGCCCGTACAGTAACCCAAACTGGAAATGATTAAAGAACCTAGGTTTTGTAGCTCTTTCTTGGCTTTCCTGCAGACTGGTTAAGAATTCCTCTCACCAAACGAGTTGATGGAGCTCCTTCCTTCTTGCTATGCCTTGGAAAGGCATACACCTACCTCTCCACACTGTGAATTTCCTGGAGATGGTCACCCCCTGCAAACCAAGTGCTTTGCACTTACTGTCTTTCCTAGCCAGGCACTGTCAAGCTCGCCTAGGAGAAGATTTTCTCCATGATTCCTTGCCTCCTAACCACTCCTAACCCTAACCTATTTAAAAAAATGGAGCCTAGTCACAGTTCCCAAGAGCCCGTACACAAAGTACAGTGGGAGTGTAACTAAACCTCCATTATTTATAGTCTACTAGTCAGAACAACAACTTAAAAGAAAAAAACTAACTACAAAACACACCTAAAAATTGAACACACTCACTAAACACTACCACACAAAGATTTAAGCACAACTACACTTCATTCTACATCTACTCACAGTGCCATGATCGCTCCTGATCACACAAATTCAAAACAAAACATAGAATTTTCACAACCTCCTCACTGTCCTCATTATATTCATGACTTTTGAATAATGTAAAAGCTTCCAACCATACTTACAGGTCGAGGCACACTATATATAGGTTTCCCAAAGTGGTTATGCCTTCCCTTGGTCAGACATGTCAATTACAAAGTGGCAAAGTTGCAAAATGTACCATTTTGCCACTTTTGCCAATTCCTAGAAAACTAACAAAAGTGAGTTTCTAAACTCATTAAACCTTCACTACTGATCCCTCCTGATCACTCCTAATCAAGACATATTATTAAGCCTCTAACTCTATCACAATGGTCAACATGACCTTCATGGTAAAAAAAAAAAATCCTAGACTTCCTAATGCCTAGTGTTTCCTAGGTGCTCCTACACCAGTTTAATTTATTAGAATGTGGTAATTAATATGATAATTGTTAATGTAAGGAAATGGGTTTCATATAAATAATTAATATGTTGATCATAGTTTTTCTTTTCTTTTTTATAATTTATATATGTAGAGGAGAAAATGCATATCTTTTATTTTCTTCATTCATTTTATAGATCATTTTGACTTGATGTTTGGGATGCATGCTTTTAGCATATAATTTTTCTAATTTTTTTGGCCCCAAACTTGAACCTTGCACTATAATATGCAATATCTTTGTAATCAAAACATCCTTGATCCAACTTACACTGGTTTGTCAATCTCAAACTAGATTGCACCTATAATTATGTCCCCTAGATTGGATCATCATAGGTGTAATAGCATCCCCATTTTCTTAAATTTTAAATCTCTAATTTTTATGACTAATAATTATGGGATTATGTCATTACACATTGACAGGAGTGTCAAAATTTTTGAATTACACATCTAGGGTTGTGTATGTAAAGGCATCATCCAAGGAGACTTGCACAAAATTGCATATCATTTCACAAAGTATTAAAATACAACATTGTTCCCTCCTTTTTCAAGAACAAAACATTAATCCCCATCTACCGACATTACAAATTAATAATAAAAAATAATCAAGTAATCGACATTCATCATCAAGACACACTCCAAAGACATATAAAACATAATCACTCACTAGTTTGCATTGAGCTTGAACAACCAGATATCAATGATCAAATCAACAACATCCATTTTTAGTCTTTATCTTTTATTACTACTATCTATTAACTTGATATTAGGCCCTGACTAAGACATAAGGAAGTACTAAAATTTAATCCTCACATGCTTTAAAGAAGTTCCAAGGGTACTCCTAAGCACCGCCAAATTTCATAATTATATATACAAGCTTTTTAGGTGTTAAATGTTTAATTCTAGTTAGGATGAAAACACACCAATCTAGACAAAATCAAAGTCCTATTTAGGATCATTGTCATGATTTCCTGTTAAACACTTGCATTTTGAAATTTCAATCAACACAATCCACTAATCCAAAATATTATTTCAAGTTTATGTCAAAATATCACATCAATCAAAATATATCTTTCATTGATTTAAAAAAATGCAATGATGATGCCATCTTTATTTTTAACACATTTAATTATAATATCAATTAACTTACTTCAATCAATTTACACACTCAAATCTTATATCTAACATTTAATTTTAATAATTAATTTATTCATTTATTGACACTAAATATTTAGAGGTACATTTTATTTCCTTTCATCAATAAATAACTCTAAGCTACTCCTTCAAATGTGTTTTAATCATCAAGAAATATAATATACTTTGAAAGGAAATGGAAAAGATATTATTGCTTGAAACTCTCTTAAAATCTGTGTAGTCATTGATGCTTCCACTTATAGTACCTCAAAATATTTTATCATGTTCTTATATTGCTATTAATAGTATTGACACTTTATAATATGAATTAATATTTGATTAATAATATTATATTTAATGATGATGTTTTTTAAAATTAATTTTATTAATAAATGTATGTTTTTATATGTTATATTATATTAAAAAATAAAAATAAAATTATATATGAAATTAATTTCAATAAGAGAAATCATCATATAGTGAGAGAATTTGTGAGATCATGCATATGTCATTTATTGAATTTGAAAATATTGATTGTTTCATGTCATGACATAATGCTTGATTTGTAATTTTTTTATAAATTATCTTTGTTGCTTTTTTTAAGTCAATGAACATAGTCATCTTGTTCTTTAGTGTTATGCTTGTGTCTAGAGGGTTTGCTTGTTTAGAGATCTTAAATTTGTACGTCATCCTCTTCTTATAAGTTGAATTTCTATGATGATATACGGGGTCTTGAACATGATTGGAAATGTAATGTTTATCAAGATCAAATAAATATTTGTTAAATTAAAAAAAAAAAAGAGATTTAGAGGAACTATTATTCCCTTCATCATGTAGATTTTTTCCTTTACATATAACACCTAGTATTCTCCATATGATTGAAATAAAAGTATTATTGTGAATTTCATCATTATTACTTTTCAAGTAACACATAAATCAAGTCAATAATTAGATGAAATTATTAAGCTATAAGGAACATTTGAATATACTTTTTGGATATTATTATTCAAAAAGGGCTTGAATCCATAAAACATTCCTCTTAATATATTTTTATTAAGACTTATTTCATCTAAGGAAAAAAATGAATGTTCACTATTTTTATAAATAATGGAAAATACATTTACTAGTTTCATCATTCAAGGAATTTTTTTTGTAGTTATATTAGTGAGATATTTTAAGAGAATAATTACGTTTTGTAGTTTTTGTGTTTATGTGAACTACAAGACTATTTGTGTTATATGCATATCAAGAAGTTTCTTTACTATTTTATTTTGAATCAAATGTACCCTTCAAATTTTTCATCTACATACATCAACAAGAAGTTATCCTACCTTAATTCCTTAATTGATTATTCTTTTAAATTTTCTCATGGTTATAATTTTGGATCATGTTTATCTGAGGGGTTAAAATCAAGTCATGAAGGTTTTAATGGTCCTAGTTGAAGCTTTTTCTTCTTTTCTTCACCATGTAAGGATTCAAAATTTCATGCATCATAAGTTTTATTCACGCTTCAGATATTTTTTAAATGTTTAATTCTTTGGAATGACCCTTTTCCTTGGCCATTAATGTTACCACAAAATTTATTAAGAATATATTTCAATTTTTTAATAATAATAATCAATATCACATGAGTTTAATATTAATTTCTACATAGATTTATTTGTGTAAATATGGGATTGATAATTAATTCACATGTAATTAATTAATAAACATAAAAAATGTATAATAATTTTTTTTTGGATATCCATCTTATTGTGACAAGTTATCATATATGAATAATCTATGGATTGTTCTAAAAAATGAATAGAAATATGTATTGTTCACATTTAATGAATAAATAGTAAAATAAAATATGTCAACTCAAAAAATGAGTTAAAATAAGATCCCAATCATTTTATTATAATACATGTTAAAAATTCTTCACTTTGATGCACTCAGGTCAATTATATTTTGGGTCATACCCATAAGTATCCTCAACTATTTTCTAACAAACATAGCTCAATTCCAAAGGTATCCTTGTAAGATCCTTTCTAATTATTGTGTGTTGGGTCTATAAGAATCGTCACATGATCCCCTCTAACTAGTATGGGTTACATCCACATGATCTCTAAGTGAGAGGCCTTGTAAATTTAGAACACTCTCCTAAGTGGCATTAAAAAATATAGCTAGGTTACTAGACCATAATTAAATTTGCATATGTTCTATGATATCTCATATTATTGACCCTTTTGACTTATTATTATTTTATTTGATGGATTAATACTAATTGGCTTAATATTATTCTTATGATAGATATTATTACTTTACACGAATGTCTTTAAGTGTCTTTAAGTGTTTGAGTGTATCTTCGTATAATTATTTGTTGCATCTATTGGTTGGATGAATGGTGTGGGTATGATTTTAATTGATTAATGTATTATTATTGAACTAAATTATTTTTTATAAAAAAATCTATTGTATGTTAAGTTGTGGTATTTTATGAGCAATTATTGGAGAAAGACAAAACTAGGTCTGGATCATGGAGTGTATATATGCATAATCTTAGATTTTGAAGCAATAGATTTGTTTGATAAATTAAATAAAATGATTATAATACTTTGAAATAAATATTAATTAATCTAATTTATTTTCAATAACTATTAGTTCTTAAATAAAATTGAATTGGAAATTACAGATATTTATTTCATTGTGTACAATTTTATTATGAATAAATTTAAATTTTAAATAAATTAAAATATATATTATTTTATTATTAAAATGAAAAGAAAAATATAATTTCAATTTAGATGAGGATAATTATTGGAAATATAAGAAGATATTAATTAAAAAATATTATTTATGAATTGAAATATTATATTTAATTATATATTCTTCAAAAATTGAATAAATCTATTATATTTTCTTTAATTAGGATTTAATATTAAATAAGAGAGTAATTGAATCCTAGTATTTAATGGTTATTAAAGCATGGAGAACCATAGAGAATATTACATACAATTTTGGGGCAATAACTTTGATAAAAAGTAGAAAAGATTTGTTTACAAATTTTGAAGAAGTTTTTGAAGAATGTTAGGTTAAGGGTAAATAGCACCAAGTTCAATGATAAATTCAATAAGCATTGAGATATTCCATTTTATTCATAGAATAATCATAGGAATGATATTTTTAATTGGATTAGAATATATTTATATATTTATAGTTAAAATTATTTATTTATAAGAATCATATACATTTTTTTAATGAGAAGAGAACTATGCATTTATTCACATTCATCTTATAGTTAGATTTTTTAATACATACAATAAATAAGATCAAATAGAAAACACGAACAAATTCTACACATGAGAGTTGTAAAAAATAATTTGATATTTTCTCAAAAAAAAAGAACTTACAAAATGAACCTCAATA